>VZTX01031031.1:22984-61971 GCA_013400915.1 Pardalotus punctatus | reverse complement strand
GGACGCGGGGCCGGGGGGAGCCGGGAGGCGGGCGGGCGGCTCTCCCTGCGGAGGGAGGCGGCCGGGAGCGGAGTGGGGCGGGCGCGGACAGCGGCCGGGGAGCGCTGCGGAGCTGCGCGCTGAGATGGCGCGGAGCGCTGGGCACAGCGGCGGGGACAGCGGGGGGGGCCGGAGCTCCTCCCGCCTCTCCTGAGCGGTTCTGCCGGCTTGGCCGGGGACGGGACCCGCAGTGTCGCCGTCGCACGGCGGAGAGAGGCCCTACCGCCCCGCGCTGCGCCAGCTCTCCGCGGGAATGCTCGCTGTCTGCACGGCCAGAACTGCCGGCGAGTGAACTGTGTTAATTCCGGCGAGCTGGAGCGGTGCAGGCGGTGCTGTGGTTAGCATCGAAATGCCAAGGCAGCGCTCAGGGCTATCGCCGCTCGGCGCCGAGCCCCGCTCCGCAGAGCCGCTCAGCAGGACAGCGGCGGGTTGCGTAAGAGCGGCCGCTGCGCCCGGGCTCCTGGAGGTGGCTTTGCAAACACCTCGTGGGCGCTGGGCACCGTCTGTCTTCCAGATTGCAAACAAATTTGTTTGTTGTGGTTTTTTGGGTTTTATTATTATTATTATTTTATATTTAGGTTTTTTCTTTTTTTCCTTCGTACCACTGTTCACCAGTGGCCAGGTGTGGAGGCTGACCTACGGAGCTGCCAAAATAGGCGCCCATTTGGTTTGCAGGTTTTAGATGTCGTGCTTCTTTCTGCTTTTCACTTCTCTGCTGGCAATTTTTACATGTGATCAGGTATAAAAGGAAATAAAAAGACACAAGGACGTAGTTTAGCTATCCCAGTGCTGCCTACAATGTAGAAATAAGATAAGCACCTACATGACTCCTACTAGGGGATGCAATTAATTTGACTAGACAGCCTCATAATATCACAGCTGAGACAGGAGTGCGGTTCAAAGGCAGTAAAAGGATTAAAGCTCCATCCCAGTTAGTATTTAAGCTTCTTGAACACAGTTACTCTATAACGTGATTCTGCTCTGAAAATGAGATAGCGCCTGCTGACTGCTTTCTGTATCTTGTTTCTGCTCAGTTTACTTGTAGAAGGTGTTGCCGGTGAATTACAATCCTACAAAGCCGGCTGGGATATTCTATTAAAGTAATAGAATAATTATTTAACTGCAGTGTACTGAAATACATTGAAATGTAATTTCTATACACAGTTCAATATCTTCAGGTCTTCACTAAAGAAGAATTGTACTTTTTACTCAAAAAAAAAGTATCATTCCTCATAATCCAGGTGAAACATGTTATGTATTTAAATTAATTTGGTCACATAGCTTAAATGACAGCAAAACTAAAAAACCATTAATTGTGCTGGACAGGAAATAATGCAGGTGGGCAAACAAGCTTCTCTATTCAGATTGCCTAATTGGCCCTTAGTCCTGGCAGCACACTGCTAGAGGGTCTACCCATATCATGTGGATCTATCAAATTCAGAACTCACTGTAATGATCAGCTGTCTAGAAAAGTTTCAATGTTGTACTTTTTACTCAAGAAGGACTATTCTAACTCTAGAGGGAAAAAAAATAGCATGTACTTTAAAATATCTGGAGGGGATGAACTGATTTACCTTTATTCATTTTTTATGAACTTTATGAGATTTTCAGCTAGCAAGGATACATAACTTGTCCCTTAAGTCCAATTGCTCTGTATAGAAGGAGGTCTGTAGGCTAGGACTGTAATAAGCCAATAAAAGATGCGGTTACATGCTTTGTTAATGAGAGAAGGTGAGGGGAGTGTTGACAGTAAAATCAAAAAATCAATGACAAAGGTGAAGGCAAGTGAGGACAGAAACTTCACCTTAACATAGCAGGTCAAGGGAAGCAAGCTGGATGTTTGATAGTGGTGCTGTAGACAGGAGCACAAGGAGGGACAGTGACCATCAGGAAAGAAGAGTGTCTTCAAGAGCTTTCCTGAGATATATTTTAAGTTTCTGGGTTTTTTACATGGAATCACTGTAGTTTCATCCAGCAGCAAAAGAATGGATCTAAATTACACAGGATTTTACTACTGATGCAGTTTTATTTTTCTCTTTGCTAAAAGATTAGATAGGAAGACACAGTGGGCTGGAGCTGAGAAGAACTGGGAAATGTGTTAGAGTAGACAAGGCTCAGTGTAATGAAAAACAATGCCTGGGATAAGGACTTGCAGCTTTGCTATTCATGCTTCTTACTAGACTGTCACACTATTTTCTATAATGATCGTGGGTTTTTTAAGTATAGAAATAAAAATTACCAGAAATGTTTTTCTGTATTTGCTTACAAAAAAGGCATATCTTCTCTGGCAGATTTTGCCCTTAAAATTTTGAGTAGGGTGAATCTACCAGAAAACTCCCAAGCAGACAGTGCAACCAGATGAAGAAGCTGTTTGATGCACACAGGCACTCTTTTGAGTTTATTTGTGCCATTGCAGTGCTTTTACCCTTCCATCCAGTTCTCAGTAGCACCTGTTTTGCTGTGTTGTACAAATTCAAAGAAATTCACAAACGCCCTCGGGTTTCATGACTTGAATTTCATAGAAGTCCCTGTAAAAGACAGATACTTCTTTTTTGGGATGGTGTTTGTTCTTCAGCTAGGAAGCAGCCACCCAGGGTTTCCTCCTTCTCTGGAAGCCCCTGCTGTGGGAAGGAGGCAAGGGGAGGTCAGGCAGAGCTGTCCTTGGTGGGGGCCACCAGGAGCCTCCTGGCAGTGGCCAGGTGGGCTCCACACACAGCAGATTTTATGCCCTTCATGGTAGTGTTCAGCTGAAGGTGCCCATTTAGCTCTCCCTTTTTGCTTACATTTCTCTATGTACATAGAGAAATGTACGCAGTACATTCATGTTTATTACCAACACATACCCCAGATACAGCTATCTTTTTTTTGTTGTTTTTTTGTTGTTGTGTTTTTTGGTTTTTGTTGTTGTTGTTGATGTCTGATAATAGATAGTGTTAACGTTTGGAAAAATTGTTAGAAATTCACTTATTTTAAAAATTACTATTTTTCTAAGTTTAAGTTCTCTGAGTGTTTTATCAGGCTTCTTAGATAACTGCTTATACTTCTGGTAGATTTCCAGCTTTCCCGTCCATCTGTTCAGTTGAAAATAACATGAATTGAATATTCAGCTTGTTCTTTAAGTTTTAGATTTTCAAGGACTGAATCTTATTTAAGCAGATAAATGCAGCTGCTGCCTTGCCAATTTGTGACATGATTTCATTCTGGATATCCCCGCTGGCTTGCATATTACTGCCAAGGTATTGAGACTGAATCATCTCTTGCACTCCTTTGCATTCTAAAGCAATGCTTGAATTTTTGGTTTCTTGTTGGAATTATTTTTTTGCATATTATTGTTGTTAACCCCATGTTTACTATCATGCTCAGTAGTGTTTGAGCTCACCTTTCCAGATGATTTTACATATCTGAGTGGACACTGAAAATCTAAGTCACTAGTTCAGTAAAATTTCAGCATATTGCTCTTGAGCCATTTAATGTCTAGTAGTCTGGCTGCCTTAACATCTCTATCATTAAATAGTGAATCAGTAGCAACCCCAAAACATTTAATACTTTACACTGTCATTTTTTGTTGATGTGCATTCATATTAAAAATTCTGGCATCTCTTTGTTCAATACAACCTTGTTCAATGTTGATCATCAAGCAGAATATTTTAGCTCATTTCACTTATGATTTATCTGTGCCTGCTGCGCCTGGATATAAAGATGTGTTGATATTAATTGCTTTCCTTGATGCATCACATTACATCAAGATACAGCAAAATATATGAGAATAGAGAATATCAAATGCTTCTGTGAAATGTGTGTGGTTTATATTAATTTTTTTTTCTTCTCAGTTTTCCTCTGATGGTAGTTTTTAGATAATGATGATACACAGTCTGAAAAGTTAAAGTAATGACGAGTAATAGAAAATTTTTTGCAGAATGCAGAAAAAATTATGCATGAACAAGGGTAAATGCCTTTTCTACACTAGCAAGAAAATTAAGCCAGTGTTTCACAGTGTATACTGGAGCTAGGAGTAAACTAAGCCAGCAATGATCCTGTGAGGGAAATATCTAATAAAGTTCACCTGGACCAAAGTTTCTGCCATGAGCTTTGCCTCATCCAACTCACCATATGAAAAGATTTTTCCACCAAGGAGAAATAAAGGAACAGACAAATCTTGTGCAGGCCACTTAATGGACTCTCCTGGTATTGTTACTCAAAGAACATTGGCTTGAGTTGAAAAAATTTGGAAAGAGAAAAGCCCTCAGCTGTGCAGTGGTTCTCATCCAGTGGAGGAAACGTGAGCTGCCTGGACAGCTCCTTTCCTCACAGAGCTCTGCCTTGGCCATCACTTCTGTCTCCAGCACAATGTCTCCCTCTCACCTTTCTAGTTACTTCTTTGCTTTGTGTGATACCCAAAAAAATCTGCAAGAAGTGATATTAAGAGATTAACTAAACCCCTAAATGATCTGGCTTTTTGCACCTGTGGGAAAGCATGGCTGTTTATGTGTCAAAATACGGACTTCAGAAAGTAGAGAAATGTGGGTTTGTGATGTTTCCAGTAGGAACATACAAAGCAATTTCATTACTACTTTCTGATCCAAAGCACACTGAAAATTTCCACTGCTGTCATTCTGTTAGGGGGCCTCATTGGTTTTAAATCAATATTAGGCATGTGGTGGTTGAAATGGCAATTTTATTCAAGATTTCTTCTGTAGTAATATGCTGCCATACATGTTCTGAGTGCCCACATGGCAGAAGTCCATATGGCATCTCCTTTTAAGCAAATTATATATAGCTATATTTCTTCTTATAAAACCCTGCAGGAAGAGTAAGGAGTAAAGCCTTTCAGCAGAAACTAATTCTAAGCTCCGCAGTTTTGCTAGTGGGTGAGGAATCCATTTCCCTTAAGAGAAGAGATCATTCGTTCAGTCACACTGGGACCCAGTAGGGAAGAGAGTCCTCTGTAATGGGAAGACAGAGGGAAAGCACAGCCACTCCTTGTATTTGATTCTATTTTCAGCCCATGTTAAATGACCCATGTAATGAGTAAATAATTGTTTAAATCGAGTAGTACACAAGCAGGTTAGGTCAATAACTACTCTACTGATAGCTGGCAGTCCAAACTGCTGATGAACAAAATTGGTGCTGTCATTTCACAACTTCTGAAAACAATTGCAGCTACAAAAGTACTTCCTAGAAGAGATGAATTCCTTTGCTACATGATTATTAACACCTTAAAGATCCAGAGAGGCTTAGTGTGTTTTTTTAAGAGTCCAAGTGCCTCTTGGGTTGCCCAAAGGAGCACTGATGGCAAATATAAGATTCTAGCAGTAGCCCGTCAAGATTATTTTTAGGAAAATGAAACCAAAAATCAACAACCAAGTATTGAGGCTTCTTGAGTTGTACTTTTGACCAACCTAGTTTTATGAGTGTATTCTTTTTTCCTGCCTCTCCTACTTACTGCACTAATTTGCTGTGAGCTTTTAAATTACCTTGCAGATTCCACAGGGTGAAAGACTGGGTTTGCATCACACCTAGCCCAGAAACATGCATTTAGGTCTGGAAAATGGCATTTTTACAGAAAGTGAAAAATAATTAAAAAAAAAAAAAAAAAGAGAGAAATGTGACTACTCAGATCTTTATGCTACAGAATGGATGGCTGTCCTGACTTCTGATTGCAGTCACAGTCTAGCAGCCCCTGTGTTTTGAAATACATCTTGTGAACAGACATCAAGGGACATGATGACGCTACTCTTCTTCATAGGAATGTGGTCTCTTTATGTAGGACACCAAGGTGGTCTCATTGTGCAAGAGAGAATCAGAAGAAAAGGCTTTGCTGTACCACACCATGTCTTTTCAGAACCTTCTGGTTCAGGTCACCTCTCACAAAGTGTTATTTCTTGACAAATCTTACCTTTTTTTGTTGCTATTTTTATAGGCTTCATGGACAATTAGTAAATGTTTCCATGGCAATCATTGACAGCTTCTCATGGATGAAGATAAATTTTAGCATTCATAGACAAAGACTCCATTCTTCCTTTCTGGTTTTAAAGCATTTTTTAAGGCTAACCAAAGAGGATCATGTAGGAGTGTGCTCTGTTACGGTAACAATACCACTGTGAGGATATTTAAGGAGGTCCAAGTTAAAAGCAGTCTATTAATATCTTAAGCATCCATGCTAAAACCACATTCAGATGAGATCAGAGCGTATGCAAATGTCTGAGTTTTCTGCTGTAGAGAGGGAAATGTTCTTTCCTTAACTGAAGCTGCAACCAGAATAAAGTCAAGGCTCCTCTGCCCTTGTAGAACACCCAGTTCTCACTGGACCCTGATGTCTCCTGGAACCAAGTAAAATCTATGACAATGTAACCTAATAAGAGGGCAAAACTGCACCAGCAAATTGTCTTAGGGTCAGGGGCACTGTGAAACTATAAATTTAATTGGCTCAGTTGTTAAAGAAAAAAAGCATGAGCTGTTCATATTCTGGGATAGAAAGGCTGACAATGGTCTAACAAAAAAAACTAAAACCTCATAGGTAGTATTTCTGTCTGTGCCAGATCAGCACTCTACTGGGATAGAGATCTGGGATGTGGAAAAAACTCCACTTCTGCCCTCCAAAATAGGGTTAAATTTTGGACCTTCAAGAGGACTAACAATGTGAACACTGGTACGGTTATGGATGGACTCAATTATGGTAAGAGTCAGTGATTTCATTTATTTATTTAATTTCAGACAGACAACATGCAGTGAGACACTGTGCAGATACACTTAGTTCTCACTTTTGAAGTGCACTTGAACAGTTCACAGGACATGTCTTGGAAATTAGAACGTCAGAAACAAACAAACAAAGGAAAAGCGTGTCAAGTTACTTAACAAGTGTCGAAAAGAAAAAGCCTGGTCATTCCTCTTCCACAGGAAAGTCACTTGATAAGAGCACCCCTTTGTGAGGAGGAGAAAAGGAGGAATTGCTGACACTCACTTCAAGGTGAAATTCTGACTGCCTAACCATAATAAGCCATCCCAAACTCAGAATTTTAACTGAAGTGTCAATCATATTCATAAATTATTTGACTATTTATGTCTAAAAGTATCAGATTTGTTTATCAACTTACCTTTCTAGCCATCCTATTAACTTAGCTTTCTTTTTGTCACTTCTTACAAATAGAGATACCTTTTTGCAACTACTGTATATTATAAATAGTCCTTCTTGACTGCCCTGCCAATATTCAGCATATAATCAGAAGGGAAACATAAATTATTTCTGAACCCGTGGTACGGAGTGTTTTCCAGAAGTACTGCATTTTTTACGATCCAGCAGGCTCTGCAAACATGCAGGGGAGTTATTTTGTCTCCCGTGTCATGGGTGAGTTAAACCTTTATGTAAGATCAGCTCACACTGGTTCCATAGGCCCCAGTGTTTGCTGTTCAGGGAAGCTGAAGCACAGCAGTACAATGTATCTTACCAGCACCAACGTGGCAGAGACTGGTGTTCTAAAAACACAAATTTTGTTTATTCTTAAAAGTGACTTATACACAGATGAATAATGCTATGCTTTTTAGAAATAGGATTGTTTTTTCCTCTGTGATAGAGTGACTTTTTATTAAGCTTGCAAAACTGGTGAAACCACTTCTTCCTATAGGAACTGCTGCAGTGCACACACTGCTGTGTAATCACAAGCACCCACCTGAAGATTTACAACAAAAAACCGGAGTCTTAAATTTGGTTGCACAGGCTGTTTGGCTTCTTAGACCAGTTTGTTTTCTCACTCAGAACTGAGTATTGGGACGAAGTCTTTATATACATGTATATATATTTATATTTCTTTGAAAAAGCACGTAGAACTCCCTAAAATACACTAAATATGTACATATATATGTGTGTTTTTCATGAAAAGCAAATATGTTCCATCTTCTTCCCAAAGCAATTCGCATAGTTTACAGGTGAACCTCTATATTGAGCAGGACTAAATGTTCTAGAAACAGAAATTAATAGATGTTGTAGGAAATTTACTGTGGAACAGAACATTAGCCCTCAACCAGCACGTTACAGTAAAACTGTGTATCTACCTTCCAGCATCCTCCCATGTGTGTACTGGAAAGTTTCCCTTGAAAGATAAGTCTTCAAACCTGCGTCACTGCCAGCCCAGTTTACAGCAGGTGGTACCTGTGGCTCTCTTGAGGTAATGCCAAATGGCAGCACAGTGAAGGGCAATGGCAGGAGACTGAGTACCAAGGGACTGCAGTAATATTTCTGGGACTGCCACCACCTTCTTCTGTGCTCTTACATAGGCTTTTAATTCCCTCTGTTTCTTGTTCTCTCTGAGAGACAAAGGGAAACCATGTAAAAGCAACATACAAAACCCAATAAATAGTACCAATTCAATAAATTTAGGTGCATTTTCAGCCTGGTGCTAGAATCTAATAAGCAGATAAATCAGTGAATTTAAAGAGCTACCAAATGCACTGCATTATTTGCACAGCAAAGACTGCTGAAGCAATTTGAATTTTTGGAAGTTCAAATCTACTTATAATACTACATGGTGGTGAGAAACCAAGGTAAAGGCAGCTCTGGCATCTATTACCTTATTAGACAATAAACAAATAAAGCCTTGTAAACAATTATGTAAACACTTTAAAACAAAATACACAGAAACAGTCATAGAACATCTGAACAGGGTGGAAACAAAAGAAATTGCGTAACAATTTCAACACATAATTCTCAAATTAGATCCGCATGACATGCTACTGTGGTTTTTTCACCGTAATAAACAAAGGTTAATACTGACAGCAGATGCTTTTCCTCCATACTCAGATTAGTATTACAATATACTGTTGCTGCATTTCCAAATCATTAAAAGTATTACTGAGAAGACTGCTACAGAAAAAAGATAAAAATACCGAAGGAATAATATTATTTCTATGTTATGCCATTTTGGAGGCAGCTTTTATAATTGTGACTAAGGACACAAACAATTTAGCAGTTTCCACCGTTCAATTTCTTCAACTGATGTTTATTCTAAATAAAAATTTCTTTGGTGTCTGTGTATGTTTTCTTCTCACGTGTGGGCTAAACAGAGGCGTAGTGAAAAAAATAGCTACCACATTGACTGCAACAGGCTTGAATTTCACCTGAGTGATCTTAACCCGAGTGTGCATATCTCTGTCTGTAAAAGCACTGCTGAAATTCCAGTTCCTTCACTTAATATTACAAGCAGAAATGTAGATAGTGGGTTAAATTTCAATTCTCACTGAAGTTAGCAGCAAGCCTCCTGCTAGCTTCACTTACATGTACAAACCACAAACATATGGCTGAATTAAGAACAGAGGAAAATAAGAAGGAACAGAGGAAATGCTGTCACTGACTGAAAGCAGAGTGGGTGGGCAGCACCCAACTTTGTCCCTACAGGTTTCCATTGTAATTTTCTGATGGGCTGGAAGAGTTATTCCTTCTTCCACTAAAAGCAATGGTTCATACCCAACAGACTTAGCAATTACTAGCTGCCAACATGTCGAGAGAATAAAGAGTTGGAACAGCTGAAGGATACTCAAGCAGGTACTTAAGGCTGTGAGAAACCATAAGAAGGGGAGGTGGAGAAAACCAGTGAGGTTCCTGCCTGGAATGAGACAAACTCAGAATGACAAAGCTCAGCTGATTTCCATGTTGCTGTATCTGCCCACTGCAGCAATGGCATTACCCATAAACCTTGCCCACAGCTTTGACAGTTACGAGAGGAGCAGCCTCTTCTTCTTCTGCAGGCTTGTAAGACACACAAATATGCTATAAGAAGTCCAGTTAGAGAAATGGGTATATAGTTTTTTAATAATGCTATTTTTAGATTATATAAAAAACTAGGGCTTCTTGGGAGTCTGTAGTTTTAAACAAATGGTAGATTGCATCTTTCTCTTGCATGCATAAAGCTGTGTCATGACGGAAAAATAAACACATGGTTGAGAGATTTCTTGAACTCTTGTATGGTGGTTAATTTTTCAACAGTTCTTTTAATGGCTTTGAAAGCATAATACAGCAGAATCCATGAAGAGTCAACTCTCACTGTCAGTTCTTCATCACACTGTTGAAGAAAATCCCATCTGTCTTCCAAGGTTTTAATTTTTAGCTGTGTTATTTCCCCATCTCTCTCTGGTCAGCTTTTGATGAATTGCAAATTTTGAATCTGTTTTTTGAAACAGTCTACAAAAGCATGGCTTTTTTAACCATGTTTGCATAACTCTCCATCTGACTAACTTGTTAAATTCCTTGTCCCAAAAGACATACAGAAATGACCCATTTTCAGTGGTGTGCCAACTGTATACTTAAGGACTGCATAAGTTTGCCTGACAAACCACAAACAATCCTTAACTGCCTCTTGATAACCCCTGGATTTTTTTATTGTGTTGGAGTGAAGCTTTTTTTCTTTCTCTCCCAGAGCAATGGAAAAGAAAAAAAAAAAGTAATTGAAATAGGTTGGAAGGCTTGATGTCTTAGGATTTAAAATGCAAAACCAGCTCAGTTACATGTGGCAAATCATTTCTGGTTTATGGTGGGTTATAGATGACAATAAAGTTTTCATACTGTTCCCAGTGGCCAGCTATTCATATCCCAGACCCACCAGTGTATCTGACTTACTAGCTTGCCTTTTGGCAACGAGGGAAGAAAGACTGCAGGCTGAGCGGATGCCAGGATGGATGTATAATGTGGGCCAGTTCTCCAGGAAAAGTCTGCTCCCACCTCCCTGAGTGGACCAGACATTCAGCAGTGCAATTTGAAGAGCAGCAAGGGGGTGAGGGCGAGACTTCCTGTGCCTTAGGCAGAGCTTCCCATTGCTTGCAGAGGCAGGGCAGATTCCTACAGGATCCTGCAAAAATCTGGCCATTATTGCTGCAGCCTTTGTCCATGTGTGTTCGTGTTATTAATTTGCCTGGAGGTTTGGCACTTTATTTTTGACTCCTGCTAGCTCTGCATAGACCAGAGGAAGTGAAATGGTTTCTGTTATTTCTCTTGTACAGTGTCAGAATCCATTGTATGTGTGCAAAGCTACTGAAGACAATCTGATTGCCAAGTGTTTCTGGTGGCGGAACTGGCCTGCTCATTGCGACACACTGGAAAAACAAGAGAAATATCCAAAAAGACATTCAGCTTCTTAGCAAGTTGATAGAGCCAAGTATTGGCAAGTTAATACATTAGGACTGAGAAGGGAGATAGCTTTCCTTTCCACTTGTAAATCTGATACGTTTTGTCTGGAATAAATTAGAAAAATATAAAAATATAACTCAGTTGTATGATTTTTCTAGCATCATCTTTTGGAAAATAGATTTGTAATTTAAGGTGCTGTGTAATGTCTGGGAGCACCAGGAGCTTGCCAGTTACCATAGTTCACCATCGGGTTGCTTCACCACAACCAAAAGCTGAGGAATACAAAGTCTTGTTGATCGGGTTACCTTTTGAAGCTTTATTTATTAATCTCATTATGCAGACTTGTGAGAACATGGTGGGAGAAGATTTAGATGGGGAGGAAGCTTTTATCTGTGTAGTAAATACAAATAAGAAGATAACATTAAGCCTCTCAATGGGTCCTGCTGAGCGGGAAGGACACTGCACCACCCCTCAATAACAGAGCAGGCTATGGTTGTTCTTATGAATAGAAGCTTTGTATCCAAAGAAAAACTGTCTTTAAGAGAAACAAGTCAGACCCAAATAAATTATTTCAGTAAAGTGAGTGGTTTTGTCCTTTGTATTCTGAGGGAAATGCATCCACAGTGATGGGTCTTCATAAAACTGTTTCTCAATGAAAAGAAAAATGTAATTCCAGAAATGTTATGATTTCATCATCTTCACTGCTAGAATACTCTTCCGGACACTGGATCCTTCAGTCTGCCAGCAGATCAGTGAGCTGGACAAACTACTGGACAATGACCCAAAGGAGAAATTTAACAGCATTAATAAAGACAGTGACTGAGATGCTCTGGCAATAATTTATCTGGCAAGAATAAATTAATGGAAATACAAACTACACCATCCAGGCCTTCTGACAGTAATTTTCCAATAGGAAGATATCAGAATGATATCAGATGGAAGAAAAACAAAAAGTAAATTAAAACTTCAGAACTTCAAATTTCTTTGAAACTAAAATTTCCTACACAGATTAGGTCTCTTGGGTTTAATGAATTTAACAGTGAAGAAGGAGGGTCATTTTTAAAAATTAATCTTAAAATATAACAGACTCAGGAAGAGACCATATAAGGGGAGTTATTACAGTAGAAAACATCACAGGACATTTTGTAACAGAAAGAAATTTACTGGTAAGAGTCAAGCTCGAAAAAACCCCAATGCAAAATCCAAGTCAGTTTCTGTTCCATAATGGGAATATGATTAAAGCCATGAAATGCTGCAATGTATTTCATGTCCTCCTTCAAAGCTGTTGTGCATGCAGTACGGGGCATCTAGGAAAAAACAGTTCAGTGGCCTGTTAAATGTTTTAGGAGGGCTTTTCATTGTTTTACTTTTTCATTTGTAGGGGGTTGTGAGGTTTCTTTCTTTGCTTTAAAAACTTTGGAAAGTTTGGGGGCGGATTGGGATTTTCCCTACAGGAGCAGACTGATGGCTGCATGCAGTGGCCATACCTACACTGATTTCAGCAGGCTGGTAGCCAGGAAGACTACTAAATTCTGTTCCTGTGCTGTCAGACAGCACAGGGAAGGGATGGAAGACTCCCTGGTAGCTTGATGTCATCTCCTTAGGAGATTAACTGGCATGGTGCCCATGCATCAGGACTGTGGGCAGTTCCAAGTTTATCCTTGGAGCACAGACCTGTCTGCTCTGTGCAGAGACAGTAGGGGCACACACCTTCCAGCAGGGATGTGCATAAGGACACTGGCTTCAGAGAGATAGTTCTAAATTAAGGTAGCACTTAAATTTAGCAGAAGTAGTAGATTATGGACTTTTATCTCTTCCCTCAATAATCTAGGGCAGGTTTGGCCAGCATATTCTGTATGACACATACTATAAGAAATGAGAGCTCTCACATGCTTGAATTGCAATGTGGCTGTGGAATTAGACACTGGGTACCACCAGAGGGCTGAACACTTCCAGTATTCCCCAATTATTCACAGGAGAAGGCATCAAAATTGGATTAGAGTTAGACTGTGTTCCTCACTTCCATTTGAAGCTTTGCTGAACAAGGGATTCTTGCAATGGGCTTTATGTCCTAAAAAATAGTACAAATAGGATTTGCCTCTGTCTTTTTCAGAGCTAGTACTAAATTTACAGATTAAGAGAAATACAATGGTAATTGCTGACAATTCTTTTAATTTGGTTACACTGTTTATATTTGCTCAGTCATACATTTATTTATGTTTTACACATCAGAGCAGATGAAAAGAAAACCCATGAATGAACTAACAATCAAAGGAACTGCAAGAAAATATTTCAATATATGCTTTTTTCCTTAGTGAATTTTACAAAATGAATCTGTCCTAAGCTTAACCATATCAAGTGCTTTAAAATTGTTTTTTACATTATTTTATCCATCCTGCTTCTGAAGCAAGAAATTTTTGTGACACTCTGTAGTGAGTCTGTGCCTAGGGACACAAAGAATGACTTGGAAACTATCCAAAACAGGACCTCATTCCACAAGAGATGGATCACTATTAATTATAAATTATGTTTGTCATACAATGACTTAGCAAGGGCTATGATAGTTATTATCTATGTCATGCCACATTTGTGTTATTCCTACATTTTATAACAGGACAGGTTGCAGAAATCATGTGCTCAAATTCATTAAACAGCAAACTTTTATTCTGATATTTTTCTGTATTTACAGCTATGAGTGTTTAAATCCTAAGAACATCTGATTCCAGAAGCATGATTCATTTGACAGATCTAATAACCAAGAAGTGTAAGATTTCACCAGACCTTGTAATTTTGTTTGTAGGACTTGGCAAGGAAGCTTCATGCGCTGAATTTGGAGTGTATCGATTATTCCACTTTAATAATTAAGTCCTAATATGACAGAGGAGAAATAAAAAAGTTTTAAGGAAAAAGTGCAAATCAAGGCATTAACCAAGGAAGACCATGGTGGATTTTTCAGGGGGTTTATAGCCTTCTTTGTACTGCCCCACACAAAAATCCATGTTGGATGGTTTACAGAGGGACCAGCCTTCACAGCTTCTCCATGAGCTGGAATGCAGCCAGCCTTAACCAAAATCTCACAGGCAGCATCTTGGGCCTCTTCACACCTATCCTACTGCCATAAGGGATAACCCTTGGACACTAAAGTATGAGGAGCTGAGGAAAATCACTTACTGCTTTTCTCTAATAGAGAAGAAAAATATGTTAGGGCTTTGATTGTGGCTTTTTTTTTCTCCTTTATTAAAAGAGCCAGTAGGTCTTATACCAACACTCATATTCATGGGAGCTTTGCCTAAATAAAGTTTAAATATTGGCAAGAATTTTGGTCTTACAGAAGGATAGCAAAACATACTTTTCTAGGGCAAAAAAGTAAAACAAATTTTTATCAGTATCATGATGAACTCAGCTCTGTCCGAGGGGTATTAAAAGTTATTCTGTTGATTTAAACAGAAGCAGGATCAGGTCCTTTTTATCAGGGACTGATTCACAGCCTAGGAAAAAAGACAACCAGAGAATCCTATAAATATTTTAAGATTTCTGCTGAAATATGTACCTATGAATAAAATGAGATGTTTCAGAGTAGAAGGAACTCATTACCTAAATTAAAAATAGATGGATCATTTATAAATGCAAAAGTAAATATAAGGCAATCAGATTATTACATAAGAAAATCCTGCAAGGAATACTTGAGCACCAAAGAACATATTTCATACAACGTGACTTGGCAGCAACATAAGAATTAAAAGAAGCTGGGGAAAGGAGAGAGATGCACTTCTCACACAACACTGTGCCTGAAACCCAGAATTCGGGTTCTCCAGTCACCCAAACAGATGTGGGACTCAGTAGCAGTTTGCCATTTTGTGAGCTCCCATTCCATTTCCACACAAACCTGGGTCCTTAGAACAGGAAATGTGGCTGCATATCAGCAACTTTTCTGAAAACTGGTCATAGATTCATCTAACCCGACTCCAGGAGTCTGAAAGCTTCCAACCAGTAAGTAACCAAATAGGAGAAGATCCTAAAATTCTTTTTTGATTAATTGACTACTCTGAATCATCCTCCATGGATGTCAATGCCTGACTCAGCTCTCCACATAATGGAAAAAGTACAATGACACTCTAGAAAAACAGACAAATTCAAACTCGATGTCCACATTTGGACTCAGGTGGACTTGATGATCTTAAGAATCTTCTTCAACCTAAATTATTCTATCATTCTATGATTCTGTTCTAAGGGATCTCCCCAATAATATAGTCTTAGATAGCTTTGTAAAAACTAGCATCAAACCACCATCAGCATGAAATTTTTGAGATTTCATTTCAGGTGTTCCTATGGAGGCAAGTGCAAAGTTTTCTTCTTGTGAGAAAATACCAGTTTCGTTCAGGGATTTTAAATAAGCAGACAGCTGTATTAGTAGATGGTTCAATCACACAGATAGCAGCCTATCATTTCATTATTTACAAACTCCTCTTGCAAAGCTGAGTAATATGGTATTTAAAATACTTCCTACATAAATAGTAGAGGGGGTTATTATTTCTGTTTGATTATGGGTAATATCTAGTCCCCAAAGGAACTGGTAGAAATTACTCCACAGAACTACACTTGCAGCTACATGTTTAAAGCTGAGGATGAACAGTAACTGCTGAGAAATGTTGAGAGCTGGCAATGATTCAGTGCTCCAAGAAGTCTGGCCTCATGCTCAGCAAAGGCAATTCTCTCTGGGTTATTTCCTCACATGTGATTTGGTGGATGGAGCTGCAGTTTTTGAGTCTGCTTCAAACTCCTTCCAGCATAACTCTCTTTCAAGCATATGAAACGACCTAAATGATTTTATGAAACAAAGCCCCTTTTTATTCCAACTGTCCAAAGCATTCACTGCAACCAACTAAAATGATGAAATTCTAAATTTATAATGAGAAAGCCTGAGAAAAGGTTAAGCTAGGTGTAATGGTATTAGAAGGATCTTCTCAGGATTTGGCACAATGTGTATAAATTTAACAGACTGGAAGGGAAACTGTTAGAATCCCATAAGTTTAGTGTGTGACAGTGTCATTGTGGATTTTTTTAAACCAACTTCAAAAGCTGTTAAAGACTTAATGATTCTAAAAATGACAATTCTTTTTCACTTTTGAAGGTTTATTCCTATTATATGCCAAGAATTTCCTATATAATGCACCCAGAGATATTGTCTCTGGCTTCCACTTTCATAAGTTTTAATTTAAAAAGGGAAATGGCAATAAATGTAGCTTGCAATAATACACTGTTCAAATACATGAAATTTCACTAGAAAAGCAGTAAAGAAAGTAATCTTTCTATACCCCTTCACAGTCCTTCAGAAATACCATGCATTTAGTCAATCATGGGCTATCATATAACACAATCTGGAGATGTAACTACTGGGTAGAAAATCTTACTGTATCTTCATTGGGCTGCATTTGCAGATGATAAATTAAAGGCTGCATTCAGCAAATCTTACTGATGAAAGTACTTTTTATTTTTACATGTCTTCTCACTAATTTCAAACCCTTATTTATATAAATCTTTCCATTGCCTTCAGTAGTACTACCTGGGAGAGTAAGAGTTTCCAGTACCAGTTTTTAAATTATTTGGGGGGGTTTTCTTCATGAACAGATGTCATAAATTCTAGTGACTAAATCAGCAGTTATATATTGCTTAAAGGGTATGTGTTAAATGATTTTTTTTTGTTGGCATCAGAATTATTTCTTGTTTTTTTGGTTTTTTTTTTGGGGGGGGGGTGGGAGGTAATAGTGGTGGGGGGGACTTTTCCATGTCCCATCTCTAAAGAGCTTGAAATTTATATTTAGGAGAAAAAGTGACCAAAACCAGAATATATGTCTACAATAAACAAGATTATGTATAGTTACCACAGGCAAGATAGACAAAGAAAAATTAGGACATTTTCAATCAAGACAGGAAATCCAACGTGAATGCCAGAAGTGGGATTTAGCTCAACTAACTTCAGTTGTATAAAAGTGAGGCATTCTTAGACACCTGCGCTGTTACCATAGTCCATGGAGAGTGACATATCCATGAAATGGGCCATTCATCCAACATATTTTAGGATGTGATGAATCACTTTCTGTGTGTGGTTGTGTCCATTGACTGCAGTAGGCACCTTGGTAACTGGTCTGTATTTAGTGCTTGAATGCCTTTTAGATGACTAAATTAGGTAAGGGAACCCAACCCAGCTGCCTTGCAAAGGTCAGGATATACATCAGGGTGGAGGTGAGTTTTAAGGAAGGATTTATGGACAATAAATTCACTTAGCTCATCAGCACAAGCAACAAGTCATGAAATGGGAATGTTCTATCTTGGGTCAATAGATCAGAGATTCAATATATCAAGTATGTGTTCCCACACTCCCTGTTTTCCCTTCCATTCTTGCCATTTCAAACATATGTTTAGGCTTTTAAAACTGTTTTGCTTCCCCTGTCTGCTGTGTACAAGGGAACAGAAACTGGGTTTTATACTGAGACCATGAAACTGGTGTGAAAGTGCTGCTGAACAATCAGAGCAGAAAGCTGAAAAATGTTTATTTTCTCTTTAGGCACAGTTTTATTGAAGACAATGCACAATAACAGTAGGAAGATAACTTTCAAAAATATTTCAAGTGGAAGTGAAAATCAGATAGTGGGAAAACAGTGAAAGGCAGAAAATACCAGAACTATGCTAGATAAACATTATCTTTGACAGGCAACAATTTTCTAAAATGGCCATTGATTTCACAGTCTCCATGCAGCTAACAAAATAATTGCTGCATGTTTGTGAAATTTTTGATCAAAAGTAATTCTTGGATGAGGTCTGCAAGCTCTTGTAGTCAGTTGTTTTATGGAAGAAAAGTCTAGATAAACACAAGAAAGGTAGGAGAAATCTGTTTTGTATTTACAGGAAGAGAAATAATACCCAAAGTTATATGTTGTTTTGTCAGCTGAGATTTATTTGTATTTTCATTATTTTATTTTGTCTTTTTGTAGTCAGTGCTGTTAAGAAATCTCTAGAAAAAGTAATTTAAGAAAGTAAAGACTGTATGTCATTTAAAGGAAATAATTAGTAATAACTACTGCTGTAATTTTATCATATAAACAATAATTTGATAATAAAATAATGTTTTATGAAAATATTATATAAATAGCTCTCCCATTTACAGCAAGTGAAATCCATAATGCTATGGATTATCAGCAAGGAGCCAGTCTTGGAGACTATGAACTCAGCAAGAGAGCAGATAAATCAAAGCAAAGAGGACTGCCAAACTTGTACATGACATTGAAATGAGCTTGGATACTCTTTGGGTCTCAAATCTATTTTTGTATTTGCAGAAGCATCTTGATATTAGAATAGTTCCAAAAAATCTCTCTCTCTATGCTGACCCATTAATATTGCTAAACAATAATAAACCTTATGTCAATCCATAAAATGCTGCAGACAGAAGCCTCATAATTTTTTCCACATTGACTTTTTCCCTGGTGCTGATAAAAACATCTATCACCCCAGCACTAAAACCTGGATTCCTGGTAACAAACTTTCAGACAAAAGTTGATGAGGAAAAAGCTTTGGTAGTCTGTGCTTTCTTGATTCTGTGTCACATTTGATTCAATTTCTCGATATGACTTCAAATTAGACATAACAACTGAATATAATCTTCACAGCATTTATTTAGTCTCTGAGAATGCATGGACTAGTATTAGTCAAGTTTGACTGTGTTAGTAGTGAAGTACTTCATCATGAAGTCCTTTGGTAGTTTCAGAACAGTGCTGGCACAGCTTAGAAAAAAATACTGTAATGACCCTTGAAAAACAGCCAATTTTCTTGTAGTTTAATTCTAGTCCATGTGCTTGTGGCATGAATAGGGAATCTAAACTCCTCCATACAAGCAGTGCTGCAAAACTAAAGAAGAGCTCAGATTTTAGAGAAAAGATGCCTTGGGCAGTTATGTATGCTGTCACCCACAAAAGAAAATGGGAGCAAGGCAAAATCTATCCTTTATCCCCTCAAATTCATCAATCCAGGGAAAAAAAATAATATTTGTTGTTGTTCAGATTAAAAATATTTGCAAAGAACCAGTTTCACAAGAGGACTTTGACTTTAACTCTCCCTGTAGTGGCCTTGGACACAGCCACTTCAAGGAATGGGCCGGAAAACACCCTGTTCCAAGCCCAGCTCTGCTGGGTGATTTCACATGGCATTAGCAGCTATCTCTATGCCTTGATTTGCTCTTCAGCTGTCAGATAAAGTCTGCAATGGCTTTTAAAAGTGCTCAGTTTGGACTCATGTTTGTTAGTACTTTGTTTTGACTGTGCTATGTATTGCTATGTAAATATGTGACAAACAGTAAAGAGTAATAAAAAAAGTTTTTAACATTATCAAAAACCTCTTGTAATTACATAAAACCAACAGGAAATAAAGTGATACAGATGCTGCAACAGTACACAGTATAATTTCTTTCCCCCAGTGGTGGTAGTATATTTCCTCAAGATCTTCTTTCTGAATGATGCAAGGATATGATTATGGAAGTCATGCCTTATCTCCTTTTCCTTACCTGAGTTCATCTTCGGAGCTTAGCGATATATGTTCTAGGTGGTACCCAGAAGTATGTCCACTGAGGCAGCAATTCCCATCTATGTCCCAGATCTCTCAGTTCCAGTTAGCATTTCAGCAAGATTGCTAAGCTCCTCTTTCCCCTCTTTCCTTACATCCCTGATTCTTGGTATAAAATTTCTACAGGGGAGCAGAGTCAGTCTAACTGATTGGGACCCTGGGTGCAGGTAAGCCCAGAGAGATTTTCTTCATGCCTGCCCAGCCTCACCAGAAGGTGGGTTCTGTATCACAGAGCTGATCTCTACACTTTTATATCCATGCCTAATTAGATATTTTTAAGGGCCTTCTTTTTCTTAAGGTTGCCACAGGGACCTGCACACACACTCTGAGAGGTTCTTCAGGGGCAAACCTTAGTACCCTGTGTGCTGGTGGCATCACCCATTAGCATTCAAGTAAAAAAGAAGAAAATACCTTCCTCTTTAGGAGGTTCATGACTTGCTAGCTCAAGCATAAATAATTAAAAAAACATAATATATTGAGATCCATGAGAAGAAATACAAGTCGTAACATCTGCCAAACATACTAGTTCCTGCCTACGTATAAATAATGAATAAAATGTAGTTAGCTTTGTTCGATTCCTTTTCAGCTGCCTCCTAGAGATTGCCTACAATATTTTCTATACACCAAATCAGATTTGTCCTAAACAGGAATACAGGACTGAGTGACTGAGTCATCTAGTCCAGTTCTCTATTATCACAGGCAACTACATTTGGCATGGTTAGTCAGACTTCCTTGTTCAGAACAGTTTGAAGTTTTTGCTCCTTTTCCTCCTAGGAAAAAACCCTTCATAGATACATATATACATATGATAGCAAAGTTTCGATTTCCCCACATAAGCAAACTTATATTTTTTGTGTGTGGGCTTGTTGCCACAATATCTGATTGCTCTGGAATAGTGTGGGCTAGGTACAAGTGTTCAGAGAAAACATGAGGAAAAACCATATGTACTCATTAGTGAAAAAGATCATCATGACAGATTGCTCTCCATATGTGGAATTTCTGTATTGCAACCTTGCTATTTACATGACACATGAAAAATGTGTCATTTTCTAATGAAAAATTTTACTTTATATAATATCTTACTAGTCATAAGACATGAAGAAGTTTATTTCATTTATATCTATTTCACTGGAGGGACTTGCCATAAATTCAATGCTTTAGCGTTAGCATATTTATTGATATAATTGCAAAACATGGACATTGCAATACTGGGGAACCAACAGAAATTAAATAGTTGAGAATAATTAGCCTATAATTGATGTAATGAAGCTCAGACAATTCCCCATACTTCCAAAGTTTACCTCCAGCATTTTTCTAATCTACTGTATGTGAGAAAAGGGAAGTATTTATTAGTCAAAGAATTCAATTAAATCTTGCAATGCAAATGCCAGAATTTACTTATACTTAATTGAACCTTACTGAATATCTTTAATTAAATTAATAATGTGCAAAATATCATAAATATTGAAATATTAGTCAAATAATTCCATCAGGTTTCTTCCTTGAAATTTGAATTCTTTTAGATGTTAAATATTTATGAAGAAAAGTGTCATTTAGAATAAAATAAGAAGATAGAGAAGAAAAGATTACCATCCATAAGCAGATTACTCTTCCTTTAGCTCCATTTTTATCAGTTTTAAGTACTCCATTGTCCAGTAAAAAAATGTTAAATGGAAATCTCTTAAAATAAGCATTTCCTTAAATTCTCAAAATAGAATCATATTCCTGTAATCTTTCTTTAGGCAGAACCTTAACTGGCTTGAACACAATCTGTTCCAAAACTCATGTAATCAGTGGAAACATTTCCACATACTTCAGTGAATTTTGGAAAAGGGAATATCGCAAAGAGTAGTAGGCTGCTATTTCATGTTTTCAGACAGTAAGTACATGACATTTTTGTAAGTATGTCTGAACTATTTTAAATTTCAGCACAGACTATTGCACATGATATTCAGAGACCTAAACTTTCTTTTTTCAGAGAAACTGAGATAGACTTAAAGACAAAGATTTTTCTTTTGCGGTTACTTTTTTAACGAGAAAAGGCAAAGTGAAGTTTCATTGCTTTGCGGATCTGCCATGTAGAACTGCTTATCTTCTGGTAGTGATTTTCCTTCATGGGGAACTCAAATATACAACAGGGACATGGAGAAATACATCTGTTTCCACACTGAAACTATTGGCAGTGATAAATTATTACGTATTTTTGGGAAAAGCACAGAATATAAGGGACATATTACAGTATTTTTCCGTAATGATAATATCAAAACTGTAACTGGCCTATATATTTGATTATCAGTTCAAGTATTTTAAAGTTGAAACCTAGCTTTCTTTAAATGGACAGCAATTTTGCAAAGTTTGTACATTTTTAGTTTTCATTTTTTTGCATTTAGTGTCCCCAGATAATAAAATTATATAAAAAAGCAACTGCATTGAAAGGTGATTTAATGTAACTTTTGTTAGGGTTCTCAGATAAATATCTAAAGAGTATTACGTATAATTTTACCACATTACTTCATCTAACAGGGTGTGCATCCAATGCAAGATTTTTTTTGTTTTCTGAATGAATGCATATATCTGTGGTAATAAATAATTTTCTGATATTAGAGAATAAGATTTTATGGTGTTATTAATGATATAGTTCAGCTGCAGGCACTGTTGAATGAGTTCTAGAGAGACCTGTGGCAACAG
This sequence comes from Pardalotus punctatus, assembly GCA_013400915.1. NCBI lineage: Eukaryota > Metazoa > Chordata > Aves > Passeriformes > Pardalotidae > Pardalotus > Pardalotus punctatus. The sequence continues at coordinate 39,518 of VZTX01031031.1, read as the reverse complement.
TGAGTAATTCTATTAATCATATGCAGATATTATTTGTAAGGAACATGCCAACAATTCCAAATTGTATATGCAACACTCCAAAAGAATGTGACACATGTACTTTTACTTTCAGGCTTCTCTTTTCTTTTTTTTTTTTTTTTTTTTTTAATTAATATTCCCTGACTGCAGCAAGAGTTCACTGCAGGAAACAAAGTCAAAGGATCTGTGTTTGGGAATTACTACGTCCCATTCATCCCTTCTGTCAACATACCTTAACTGGTATTTAGTGATTTAGAAATAGGGTTGGTTCTTAGTAAAAACATCTTTGTTGAGCACAGAGATGGCAACACGTATAGCAGCAGAAAACAAAAGTGATATCATAGTTCACTTGCAGAAGTCACAAAATACTCATCAAATTGGAAGACTCAGGTCTCGGGTTTTTGTTTGCTTATTTTCAAATTTTACTTCTGAGCTGTTAGTTATTTAAGGCTATGAAGACCCCCTATCTTTCATGCATGGTTATCTGACTCTACCCCTGAGCTGGCCTTGGGAAGCTATTGCTGTCTTACCAAATGCTGTTGACATCTTACCATTTGCTAACAATAAGTTACCAACTAAACATATTCAAAGCACTTTTTGACCTTATTAGTTATGAAATAATACTTAAGTTCTTTATGCAGCCTCATGACAATTTATTGAGGTTTTTTTGAATATGGACATTGATTTCTCTGATGAAGAAAGAAATAAGTTGGGGTGTCAGATGGAATTTCATCTGTATTGGCCTGAGAACTGCACTTATTTCAAGAGGACAACACTGAAATCACACTCAGGCTTTTTGGCACAGAAATCAGAGGAAACAAAAAAGAACCAAAAAGAACCCAAACAAACCCAACCCAGAAATAAAATAACTTTTGTAGATTAATTCTTTCCTATACACATCAAAGAAAGGCAAAGAATTAAGTGTGAGAGAGTCCATCCAGAGTTTCTACTTCTGCTACTATTTGAAGGAGGAAATGGTTGCTTGGATGAGAGGTGACCAAAAGAGAGGCTCTGCCCAGAAGGGTCACCATTATTCATCACTGTGACTCATATTGGCCCGTAACACGGGTAGCCTGAGCGATATTACCCTGGGAAAGCAGGCAGGCAGGGAGGGTAAGAGTATTTCACACAAGCTGTCTGCTTTTGCATGTCTTTTATCTTGCCCATGATCAGCTCTCAAGTGTCTGATATGTATGTGTGGTTTCTTTAACATCATCTTTTGTAGCTAGTACTAATTCAGTCTTAGTAATGTTTTGTTTGGCTGTAATTCTCTTTGAACAAAGACTTTCAGGAAACCCCTCCAAGCAGCTGCTGTGCTCTAAGACCTTCTGCTAGCAGACTCAGAGTTCCAGACAAAGTCCTTTTATTTGATTATTTAAAAATACTTATGAAAACTTGATATCTGACAAACTTGTATACAGTGTGGGCTTGAGATAAGAACATGACTCAATGTGTCTGGTGACATTCAACAGTTAAATTTTTACTGAGAAGTTAATTCCTTGGGTAATTCCAAGGCTATAAAATACAAGGATTTTGTCTGTCATCTCTTTTTCTTGGTACCAGCTGAAGTTGAGAGAAAAAATTATGACCTTACTTGGCTCTATAGGTTAAAATGAAGACCCATGAGATACTTAGTTTCTCACACACTTCTGTGCATTTGGGTGATCCAGGGCTCAAAGTTTCTATTCCAGCTTTCAGTTATTGGGTCTTACCTCTCAGTCCAAATCCCTAAGAGTACTCAGACTATCTGAAGGAACCCATTATTTTAAGGAAGTTTGTTATCCACTTGTAAATGAGTGTATTAATCTAAACAAATGTAAATGCTGACAAATATGTGTCAGCACATAACACAGGAAGTACAGTGGGTGTTGCTTAGTGATAAAATCCAGTATAGACAATATTTCTCACACAGGCACCCAGACAAAAGAAAGAGTCTGTGTAACTGTCAAGCTTACATGAACCAGAGGAAATACATGGGTTTAGATCTGCATCGAGAACAATCACAAAAAATCAGTTTTAAAAGCCACAAGGTATTCATTACAAAAAGCAAGATATTGGCATATAGACATTAGAAATGTCCATTGAATGCTATGAAAGTAATTTTCTGGGGAATGGTGTCTTGAACCCTGTACAGTTACCACAGTAACTTTTCAGTTTTGCTCAGAGAGTCTCAGCAGAGTATCACCAGGGAAAGAAACAAAACTGACTTTTCCCCATGTTGTTTTTTTGGTTCTTTTTTTTCATGAAAAAGGGACCTTTCAGACCCTAACCAGATTTCTCAAAATTAAGTTGAATTATTTTTGGAAAACCAGCAGGATTTTTTCATTGCTTTCAGACAAGGGGCAAGCAAGAAATTGTATTTTCTTATCAATATCAACTATTTTGTGTATTTGTAAGGAAGACTTTATATTCTTTTGAAAATATGAGACATTAAACAAAACCTATGGGTTGACAGCAGTCAGTCATATCAATTGCCATCAATTACACCTATGATTGAATTAATTTACCATCTCAATGTGACCATTATGGAGAAGCACACAAGTTATTCCTCCAGCCTAGATTGAAGAAACTTTATATTATTGGCTTGAAATTGAAATTCCCCCATATCCCTCTCCCTAATTTTTGAATTTTTGGCTGCTTAGTTTTATTGAAGGAATAGGGCTAGTATTTGAGGGCAAAAGTAATAGCTGTCTGCCTGGAAAAATTCAGACAAGGACCAGATCTTCATCTGGTGTTAATGAATCTAGAGGTTTCAGTTTCATAGGAAAAAAGTTATATTAACCAGATGAGGATTTGGCTCATGGAGTTTTGTACATTAACTTGTCATCCATTTTCTGAAATTTCCCCAAATGTTTCTGTCAATCCATGAGATCTCTGCAATTGGCTTCTTTTAGTCTATTTGAATTTGCTTGCTCCTTCAGCTTTACTTGAGAGAAGGATCTGTAATAAGCTAGGGACATTACCCCGAGATCTAATAGCATCATGAACTTAAGAAATATGAAAAGCATCAACAGACAACTTTGTGGAAGAGTACCCTCCACTCTTAAGAACCCACACTTAATGCTTACGCAGAAGGGAAAGGAGAAAATAGATGTGTGACAACTTTGTTCCTTTTCTTTTTCCTCTAACTCTGTTGAAGGCTCTCTCCCCAAAGCCAGAACTGTTGCAGACTTCCAATGTGTTTTGACTGCAGCAATTCCCAGCAGATCCCTCATGCAACCAAAGCATATGTAGAGCCTAGTAATGCTCCAACCTGATCCGTTTGCCCCATCTTCCAAAGCAAGGAGGCAGAAGAGATGCCACAAACCCATTAAGAGGCTCTGTTCCTCTCTGGATCTCTCTGAAATCAAGCAAACTCCCCACTACCATTGCATTATAAGCTCTGTGCCTCTGAAGTAACATGAAGACTATGGACCACAGAAGATCCGGCTCACAAAGGCTACAGTGGTGACAAATGGTAAATGTCAGCAAAGAATCATGACTCCAACCATCAATTCATGCAGTGTTTATGAAACAGTTTCTTCTTAGTGACTTTATCTCTGACTTACAAGCTCAAGAGCAAAGTTTTTAAGCTAGTGGCAGAGGACTGGATGACAATGATGAATTTAAGAAATTTATCACCATGAGATTATGTGCAGTTTAGCACAATACTTATTCATATAACTTTAAAAATACATGGAACCTTAAAATAATTGTAGAAATCAATTTTAGACTCTAAAAAGCAGATTAGGCAGAGCTTACAAAGTCTTTGTTGATTTTCCATATTATATATTTTTTATATCTTTATTAAATTTCTTTAGAACCATTTTTTGGTATGTTTCTGGAGGAAGATGCTGTGTCTGCATAGTTTCTGTGCAAAGCACATGATTAGGTAAACTTTTCAAGTACTGACATTAATAACGTTATAAACAATTTGCAACCCATGCCAAAGCATAACGTCACTTAGAGGAAGGTGGAGAATAGTCTGTATTTCTTCTTTCCAAGATACAGATAATTAATTTTAATCTTTCACAAACAGTGGTCACAAAAAAAAATGTGCCAGCAGTTACTTTTTGGCAGGAAAGTACTGAAGAATTAGGGGAGAGAAAGCAAAAGGCAAATATCTAGAAAATAAAGGGGGAAAAAAAGCCCTCCATCTTTCTACTGAAAAATGAAATACCCACAAACAAGAAGTGACTGAGAAGAAGTAGGCATTTTCCTTTAAATGACAAATCAGCTTGTTGTATAAAACAAACTGGCAAGATGTTGCATTCATGCCTTCCACTGGAGGCTTGTGTCAAACAGCAACACCCTTTTCCAGGGACCATTTGTGTGAGTACAGACAGATTTCCACAGCACATACTGAAAAATCTGGTGATCTACTGCTTCGTAACATTGATTACAGCAGTGGACAGCAGCTTCTGCATGAGGGTGGTGATCTGGACCACAGCCAGCTCCTGTGTGGGCTCCCCTGCCGTCTGTGAAGGAGACATGGCTCTGCGCTTCTTCCATTGGCAGTGGGCATTGCAGCCTCTCAGGCATCACTTCCCAGCCTGTGGGGCTGCCAAACGCACAACAGATACCACAGATACTGCATGGCTGTCCGCATACCTGCCCACGGCCTTTGTGGCTTAATAAAATAAACGACTAGGGTAACAGAAAAGTTGCAAGCAAAACAAACACAAATGCCTTTCTATTATACTCAACAGCATTATTTTAACCATGGGGGTTTTTAGTATCTCTCACCTACAGTTCTTTTTAGTGTCCTTATACAAGTCAGAGGCCCAGATCACACAGCAAAATCAGATGCTCTCCACCTGTCCGGTTTTTTTGGTTACTTCCCTTCTCATTGACTTCCATTTATATTCCTTTGGACAGAGTCTTTGAGACATCAATGGAGATTGGTCTCCCTGGGCAGCATTTTGTGCACATTAGTGTTACTCCTCTTTTCTGCACCAAAACCACCAGTGGCTATGTGAACCATCTATGTGGTGATCTAATTGCTATTGCCTGCTTTCGCTGGGGCTGAGTCCTTGCATTGTATGAAAGCAACTCCCTCTCTTCCTCTTAGACCAACTAACTGCTGGGTGGCTCCCCCCTCATTTTTTACCACTGAGGATCAGTCAGGGCTGCTAGGACACTGCATAAAGCAACTGTTATAAAATGTATTTTCTTTGGAGTGCTTTATGGTTTTCTTTCACTGGAAAACTTGGCACTAAAGCAAATGACAGACTTGGGCAGAAGGGCCAGTTCAAGCCCAAAGACTCCAGTGCTTCTCCAGTCACTGCTTATCTGGGGACCAAAGGCAGCTGCAGCCCCAACACACCCAGGATGACTGAGCACCTGCAGTCAGACTGGATGACTTCAGGCCTTGTTGCTCAGCCTACGTGCATCTGCTACGGCAACTTCTTCATCTCCAGCTTTTACCAGTGTTTCTGTTGGACCACAGAGATCTCAAAACACATTACAAAAGTTTTTATAGCAGGTATACTATTTTAGAGAGAAAACTGGAGCAAAAGGTGGGCTTTTAAAGCGAAGGATCTCTCTCCCAGTCCCGTGTCCTACACCAATGTCCTGCCCTCTTTGCTTCACTCAACAAGCACAGGGGGCCCCAAAGGAGATGACTGTCCCTCTTCCACTGGGGTTATCCAGAGTGGGGAACATGTGCATTACAGTCCATGTGGGGCTTTCTTCCTCCCTTGGGAAAAATGCACCATCTCTTTAACCTTTACTTGGTCTTGGTCACAGATGCCACAAAAATAGCATCCCAGCCTATCTGCCTAAAAGTGCTACTTCATCCAGGAGGGCACTTGTGCAGAAGGATAGGGGAGGGCAAAGGCACTTCTGGTTTAGGTGAAGGGCTGGCTTCATTCTGGCAACAGCAGATAATTACAGTCTGTGTCTTATTCTGACCACTAAACATCATTGCTTCTGGCCAAGTGCTTAAAGCAGCCAGAATCTTTAACCAAATCTCTTATTTCTTCCCAAAGTTTCCATGAAAGGGGTTTACACGTCTTTTGCTCATTTTAAAGGGTGTGGTAAATTCCTCGCTACAGTCAGAGATCCCGCTAGCAGAGACTGGTGCCATTTGCACGCTGTACTGCCAACAGCAAGCCCTGAGAGTGATGAATAAGAGCCCAAACATCACACCACTGCCTAAACATTTTTAAAATAACAATAAAATTTAAAATAACATTTTAAAATAACAAAGGGAAGCTCTTTTCATTGCAGCTCAGATGCTGGAAATTTAGATTCATTTCTTTTCCACTACTTTTCCACTGTCTTGCAGCCTGGAAATACTTTGTAGACATGAAAGCTGAGATTTATGCTTTTCTTAGTGCCAGTGCATTGCAGTTTCTACCAAATTTCATGATAAAGCCCTGGGAGCCAGTAACATCATGCAAATTTCACTCAAGAAATTACTTGGAGTTGGCAAATAAAGCTAAGGTAATTAACTCAGCAGTGCATTTCTTACCATTTTTAAATAATTTAAATATTCTACATACATAATAGACCATGTTTTAAGTGATGCAAGGCTTAACATGATTGCTACAGTGTCTGAAAGTGAAAACATGGTTGATTTGATCCTGAATCTCTTGCCATATATGTGTTACCAAGTGGTTAATAGATATCCAAACCCTGTTTTCATGTGAAACATAAATTTTATGCCCATAAAAATGTAGTAGCAAATCATGAGACTGTTTCAGAAAACAAGGTTGGTTTCCTCAGTGTTGTAAAGGTGAAAAAATTGAAAAAACAACTTTTTCACTTCCTAACCTCTGTATTCACATTTGTAAACAGTATTACATATAGAAAAGTGTCATTTTTCTATATAATTCTGTAACTGAAAACTGCTGTTCCTATTAGCAACAGCACTTTTTGTCCCTAAATTTGATTATGTGTTTTTTCTCTTCTCTTTATTCACAGTTTCCACAAACACAGATTTCCCATTCCTACTTCAAATTTGCTTAATTTTGGACTATGTTTTGGAGCACTCCAAAAAAACCCAAAAAACCACTCAATATTTTCAATTCCGTTTTGGAAAAGTCACAGAAAAATCTTGTTATCACCTTCTTAATTTTAAACAATCTGTTTCAGAGTTGGTCCAGATCAAACAAACTTCCATTAAGTGGCACCAGCTTCTATTAAAATGCCATTAGCAGTGTTGAATCTTCATTCCTGTTTCACTGGAAGAATTGTCAGTTAAAAAAAATTCCTCTGAATTTCAAGATTCCAGTTTTAATGGTATCACTGTGCCTCTCATTTGAATCTTTGTCACCCTCTAGTGTCACGACAATGGAAGCCATAAGCAAAAAAGGGAAGTAACAGCGTCTAGAGCATCAGAAAGCTCTCCACACAGAGCGACGGTTACAGAAACAACCAGGATAGAGACAATGGATGCAGCGAGTGCAGTCATGCGGTTGCGCGATGCATAACAAAGAACCGAGAGTCAGCTGTTGGTGTGGATTAGCAGGCGCTAATCATCTGTCCCCAGCGAGGCCACAGGGACTGAGCTGCAAGCTTTTGTGCAGCTGAGTCACAACGCGAGCAGCTGTGGCACTCCCCAAAGTGTCTGTCGAATCTCTCTGCCCGCTCTTGTCAGTGGCTCCTAACAGCAACTCCGAAAAGCAAATGGTTTTTTGTTTGAAAGGCAGTGGCCTTTCATGCACCAGACTCTTGTGATGGTGTCCAACACAAGATCTGCTGGGTGCCGCAGATTGCAACTTTTGTTCATGGCTGAACGTTCCCCTTGAAGCACAGGATAATGCTGCTTAGTCTATTTTTGGTGAAAGCAAATAAAACATGACTCTTACTACCCTCCCCTCACAGTTTTGTGCAATTATAAGAATGAAACAACCTTCCTGATGTACATTAGTGCATTTGTTTCCTTCCCTCCATTCCTTGCCTTCAACACTGCCCTCATCAAAATCCCCTGAACTCTCAGTCTTTGATACCACCACTATCTTCTCTCAGGTCCTGAAGCTCCATCTCTCCCCTTCCCATGCTGATTAGACCCATGCTCTTTGTGTTGGTTTGAGTTTTTTATTCCATACTGTTCTTTTTCACAATTCCTCCTGCCTTTTTTAGTGTTGCAGTGGGATTACTTATATGCCCATTTTGTTTCCAAAATACTTCTAGAATTTCTTCTTCATCTATTAGAATTTCTTCTGATACTGCTTTCAGAGAGGACTCCCAGGAAACACATCTGGAACCTGCCCTTGTGAAATGCTATCAGAAGAAGGGCTAAATCTTGCTTGGTGGGCAAGAAGGAGAGAACAGGTGGGAATGACATAGATAGATACCATTCCCAGGTGGCCATGGCAGTCAAGAAGAGGGCAATGGAGTGTAGTAGGTGCAGGACTAGTAGAGCAGGAGAAGCGGCAGGTTAGGGCAGGAGTTCTGGCAGGGGAGTTAGGAAGGGACAAGTCAAAGGCTAAACAGAGCAGGGGGCTCCTTACTGGGGGCCCTGAGGCTATTGCAGAGCTGCAGGATTAGAGTTGGGAAGCAAGAAGGAATGGGAGACTTTCTAGTGGAAAATAGAGTTGGGTGTAAAACACTTGGACGAAAGGAGCAGAGGGTTTTGTGGTATTTTCAGGCTTTGGCAATGGGATCCAGAGGAATGGGAAGCTCAGGAGTCTTGGTCAGGATGCAGAGAGATTGGGATCAGCATTGTCCCCTGGGAGCTCACCTACACAGGATCTTAGTTCAGAAGAAGAGAGATGTACAAGGTTGTCTCCAGCAAACTGCCAGGTGCCACCAGAAATGTGATAGACCTGCTGCACTGTTGTGTTAGGAGCCATTCCAGTATCTTGTCCACAGCACTACTCTTTCCTCCCTGAAAACCTTTCTCAAAGCAGATGACAGACAGATGAGAACCCCATAAAGGGACAGACTCTGCCTTCATCACAGTTAGATCCATTTCATTTTGAAAGCCTGCACAGAAATTAATGCATTTCAGTTTGTATTTTGTAAAGCTCCATTAAACCAAGAACAATTATTAATCAGAGGGAACAATAATTCTGTTTTCTGCAGGGTGATTGTGCACATTGCAAAACTACCCAGAACGGAGCTCACCAGGCAGCCTCTGCCATAAATAAAGTCAGGAGCAAGGAGTGCAAGCAGAGCTGATAAGGAACCTGGAGTCACCAGTGAAAAATTGTCATTTTTGCAATCAAATTTAATTCTTCAATTAATATATTAGATTGTACAAGGTGACCCAAAGATTCACATCCAGGGAGATAACCATCCCAACAGTTTTAACCTGATCCTGGGTTGGAGTGTGGGGGTTTTTGTTGTTGTTTTTTAAATCTGTCTTTAAATGGCACACAGATTTCCTGTTTGTCGCTTTTTGCCACATTTCATCACAGAAATGTTCTACTGCTCAATGCTATAGTTTGTCTAGCACTTTGAGATATTTCAGATGAAAGGAAAAAAAAAGAAAAAATCTTATGCCATTTAAAGTAAGCACCTTAGGAAATCTGAAAAATATGGATTATCTCACACAGACTAATTAGCCATATAAAAACTATGTTTCTCTGGTCTGGAAAATGGTCAAATTAATAGATGCCATAGTTAAATGGTTTAATGGTTGATTAAATAGATATTTAATGATTATGAACAAGTACATTTTTGGATCTTGATTTCTAGGAACACAAACACCATTTAGTTAATCTACATCTGGTATGCAGTACAAAATGCTTCATGTTTTATTCGGGGTCATGCCAAAGTTTTAAGTGATCAACAGAAACAGTGTCTGCAAACTGAATATAAAAGTGTGTCAATTATAATGCCAAAGACAGGCGTTTTAAGAGACAAAACACAGCATCCAGATAAAATTAATATATTGAAGTTCAGTGCTCTGGGAGCTGAGTACCTGATTCAAAATATTTTGATAGATTTGGGGGCTTCATAGAAGGCAATTGATACTTTTCAGACTCAGGCCTACAGAGAAAGAAGTGTCAATTCTTTTAAAGATGTATCTGAACTCCTGTCTTTAGCAATCTGATGAAACCTGGGCACATGAATGGGTTAGAATTTCCCACAGTATTATATTAATCCCTCTGTTGTTTACACAGCACTTATTTTAAAATGGTAAACTGATATGTAAATCATAAGGATCAACAGCAGGATTTTTTTGGCCATAAGCATTCAAGAAAAATATCACCCTACGATGTGTTTCAGAAGCATAAAATCTAACTATGACAGAAAAAGTATGAGTTTACTATGTGTGAATTGCAGTAAGAGGTGGTGCTGATAGCATCAGCTATGAGTAAGTTTGTCTGGCACTTTCTGGGATAATACCCTATATTGTCTTGCTATAACTTCACAAGGCTTTAACAGTTTGCTTTTTTACCATTACCATGGGTTTGTGTCTGTTCACAACCTTTTCTCTGAACAGCTGCAGCACTTCACATCTTGGAAAAATTATCTCAAATTTGTAAGGGGGCAATTTCTGTGCAATGAATATGTTCATTCTCAGTGAAAAGCACACCGAGCTTCACCGGGGTCCAAGTCTTTGGAAAATCTTTTCTTCAGTGCTCAGAAGAGACTTTCTTGCAGGTTGCACCTGAAATTCCAAAGGGTGCAAAAATACTCTCAGCTTTTCCTAACTACAGTTGATGCTTTGGGATTTTACCTATCACGACCAAGAGATTGTTTTTCCTGGGGTTTTATCCTCTCCTTTTATTTTTCCTTTTTGTTACAGATAGAGGACAAAGCTGCCTGATAGAAATGCAAGGTACAAATGGGTGTGAAGCTAAAGCATAAAGTAACTGATGAGAAAACCGTAGAAAAAAAACTTGTGAAAAGAGAGAAAAACTAGGTCAAGAATTTGTAATGGGAAGACTGTAGGATTTAGAGGTCAGGGAGGAGATGGAAGAAGGAATGACTAGACAAGGATCTTAGTGGGGATATCAGGACTGGGGCCAGGGATTGTGATGGGATGAGCCGTGGAAATCACTGAACAAATTATAAATCTCTGGAAAGCAATTATTTTTAAGTGCATAGCAGTATTTGTTAGTCACTTCCTAATTTTTCAGAATGTATCAGTACTCATCACATTCTCCCACATTCCTCTGCATCTCTGGAGTCATGTCTTTGCTAGGTCACATATTCAACTCTGAAATTCAAGTAACCATGGACAGGTTTAAATTTTTATTTCTGTTTTACACTCAAATTTGCCATTTGGCCAACGGAAAAGTACAATGGGTCAGGGTCCAGGAACTGCTAGTTCTAGCTTCGTATGTGACTAATGCATGGCTTTTTACACTTCACTGTCTTTGTAATTCTGTCCTTTCATCAGCAACTCAGCCATGGCAGAGCTAACATTTCTCATGTGCAAACACACCCTGCAGAGATGTGTCACAGGATTTATGTTACTGCAGTATATATTACCACTCAAAAAAGGCAATATGACAATGCATTTTATTGGAACCAGATTCCCAAACACTTACTTTTAAAATTTTTTTTTTCTGCATACATAAGGCTTTTAACCTAGAAACAATGACACAGCAAAACCTCTAGGTTGCAGAACAGGAGAATTTTGAACTGTATTTGTAGGCCAAATGTTTGGCCAAAGCAAGTGAATATGGAAAGGCTATGCAGCAATATCCTGAATAGACAAGAACTTAAGTGAGAAGACATTTAGTACCTGGCTTGACTATGTTCTCATTGTGTAACTTGGACAACACTGGCAATCAAGGCATTCTGGTTCCCATCCCTCTGCTTCAATAACTAATTACATCACATTGCCCTCTCCATTTTTTTACAATGCATCCCCTTAAGAGCTTTGGCTACACTAATTTCTGGTTGATGTTAGCAGAGTTGCCAGCTTCACTTGGCTTTCTATCACCTTTGCACCGCAGCCAAGTATTTCCCCCCATCACCAAGCACCACAGTACTGCATGAAACAGACATGGCTATGCTGCTTGGTCTTCCAGCTTTCTCCCCTCTAGGCAGGAAATTGGTGTGTTTAAAATCTAACATGTTTAAAATCCCACTAGCGTTGCCTGACCCCCCCCCTTTTTTTTTTTTTTTTTTTTTTGGTAGCAGACTAAGTTTAGAATAAGACAAGTATGTTCATTTTTACCAGTCAAATTAAAAATAGTGGCTCTGCTGTGACAATAGCAGCAGGGGAAATCCCAGTTGGTCTTCTGGAATATTTCAGGCTTCCTGCTTCACTGTCTCTGCTGCAGTATCTCCCCTTACATAACCCAGCGGGCAGCACTAACACACATCTAAGCAGGCATATTGCCAAAAATATTTGGTCTGTTAAATACTTGTGGTACACAGACTGAAGACTTTTGTGACTCTCCTCCACATGAACTTCAGCTTTAAATGGCAAAGGAGTGTCTGCACTCCTCTCCCTTGAGAAACCCAAATTTACTTTTATGAGGCTATCAATATTAATGTTCATGCAGCATTCCAAAAAGCTATTTTCCCCTTCCTCCTCCACTGCCAAACATGAACAATGAAGCAACTTTGTAATCAATGTCATATTTAAACTATTTATTGTTTCTTTCTCCTCCTTTCCCCTTCCCTTTTCCTATGTTTTTGAGGGGTGTACTTTTTCTTTCTTTCTTTCTTTCTGGCTGCTGAACCCTATCTTTACTTTTCTTTCTAATATTTACCTTGTTTATGTGGCCTTCTTTGCTTTGGGCTTTCATCAGTTTCCTCTGTAGCATGTGATCACATAATTATACAATGTCCCCATAGTGCTGAAATTGTTACATACACACCAGATATCAAGTCCAAAACGTTCTGAGTTTTGAGAAGAGAGACAGGGGAGGAGCAGAACAGACTGAAGAGTATGCACTGAAGACCTGGGGATTTGGGAAGATGCAGGTTCCCTGTAATGCCTTCCAGTAACAATGCTTACTGAGTGCAACACAGCCACTCACCAGAGCACAGTTCCTGCTGGATGGTCCTTCTCTTCTGAACCATAAGAGCTCCTCAGACAAAGATGTGCATTTCAGAGAAGAGCTCCTAAATTTGTTCAAGCACAGTTGAACAAAATTGTTCAATTGTTTCACTGGAGATTGTCTGATCTGTAGGACTAATGACAGCAACTTCTGCATTTTTTGTGTCTTCAGTTTTAACAGCAATATTTTTTCCAGACAATCCTTATTTTAAGGCAGTAATCAAGCAGAGATGGCTGTTTACTTTCACACAACACTTTTCTAAGGAAGCTACAAAATTCAGAAACTGTGTATTCCTGAGGGCTCATCTAATGCCCATCTAATGACTTTCCTGTAAATATAGATATTGAACTCATCTTGCTGCAACTGCCTCACATCAGCTGGGAAGTAAGAGCAGTTGACAGCCAGCTTGTGTCAGCAAGCTGGGGAAGGGCCTTAGTCCAAGCTATATTATGAAGGCATGTCTCTGTGGTCAGGTGGAGACAGTTGTGGAACAGCTTAGCTCATTTTCTAAGGTGCAAAATGGAAGATACATTCAATCCAAAAGCTGTTTGGACACGCTGTTGTGGAACTGTGCCCAAGCTAATAAGTTCTGCTCAGAGGCAGGATATTCTTTTACATAAGTTGGCTGGTCCCTTATTTGGTGAGGTATGTATGCTAAAGCTTGAAATAACGCAGTTCAGCCTTTAATGTGAATGTTGGTTTCTAGACAAAGGCTGCTTAGAAAGACAGCCTTTCCTTTTCATGTTCATCCTTCTGAAGTTCCCAGGAAACTAGCGTAGGATATATTATGCTTGCATGTCAGAAGTAAAGGAGAAGTTAAGAGGCTAAACCTCTTAATGGTTTGTTTCTCTTTCATATTCATATTCATTTCATCTTTCACTCTGCAGGAACAAGTGAAAGGAGACAGAACAACTATCATTCCATTAATCAAAAAATGACCCTTTTTCTCTTGTAACTATGTAATGTTTACAATAATTTTAATTTATAGTGTTAATATATGCCACAATATATTTGGGCTTTATAATTTTTAAAGTTAAATTTTACAATTAAACATTTCTTCCATTGAAAGTTTCATTATAACTATAAAATATATTATTAGAAGATACTAACCTTAAATAAAAATGCTTGGTGTCAATGTATCATGACCTTATAAAAGTATTTTCAGAGAATTTGATGATATTGCACTTCTATTTCCCATTCCACACACACTACAGTTTAACAGATTCGTATGTAATAAGGTTTATGGCTTTACTATGTCATTAACAAAACCAGATGACCTCTTTGTGTCAGAAGCAAGCCATTTCATATGCCATCCTACTCTTCTGCTATTGTAACTAAGTACTTGATTAGCTAGAAGTCTCACCAATAACTTACTAATCCATGTAAATTGCTAAAAATCTGTAAAATTATAAGTAACCCCCAGGACTTAGCTTGGATGTAGTTCTGAACTACTGTATCTAAAATAATTTCTGGATTGCCTAGAACTTCATGATCACCTGCACTGATTGTGCACACATTTATCTTAATTAGTCATTGCAAGCTGTATCTCATAGTACCTAGCATTTCTTTTTTCTACAGTAGATGTTTACTCTGATAAAGAGGAAATGCTATGCAGAAATACACATTGGGAAAACATGATGCTTAGGTAGTAGGAACTGTTTTAACTGAAGAGTCAAACAGTAAACTACATTAACTCCTTTCATGCTGTCTTGAACTGAAGCATCTGCACAAAAAATACAGACATATCAGTTTAACTCAAATGAACTCTGTAGCAAAGAAAACAGGACTGTAGTGCTGATAAGACCTGAATGCCCCATCTCTAGTGGGACTCCCATGCAAGGAGACACTACCATTGGAAGTTGATAAGCCACACATCTGGCTTGTGGATGGGATGGGAGAAATCCTGTGGCAGGGCCTACTTCTGCCTGTTGCAAGTAGAAGGAATGCTGTTCTCTCTGTTGGGTGTTGAAGCTGCCTTAGGCCAGATCTACTGAATTACAAAGCACAAAACCTAGCTAGGTGATTACTGCTGCATTCAGTAGTAATGGTCAAGATTTGAGTGAAAAAATTCTCCATGTTTTCTTAGGATAATGACAACTTTTGAGTGAGATTTGACTACTGTAAATGAGAGGGGTACAGCTGAACAGGACAACCAATATACTCCTTCCTTAGATGAACACAACCCACCATTTCCTCAGGTCTACAGATTTCAGTCCCCTCTCACAACAGAGCTGCCTCAGCTAGTGTCTATCTTTCATAAACAGTTGACAGCCATACTTGTTTATACTTGACTGAGGTACAGTTTAGCTCTTTATCTAATGTTATTTTGTCTCTGAGGGCTTTTTCAAATCTCTGCAGAGCAGGAGTTGCTGTTGAGACAGCAGCTACTGTTCCATGGCAACTAAAAGTAAAAAACCTACTTCCTTCTTTTGATTTCAAACCTACTATCTGATAGAGGCATTTCAGGGAGCCCAGTTCTTACACTGTGACAGAAAGAGGAGAATCCCTCCCTATTAATTTTTTCCATGCCACTAATGATTTTATAACCTCTGTTATTTCATATCCCAAATAGGTATTTCTCATCCAAGTAAAAGTATTCCTTCTCTATTAAGCTCCATCTTTTGTGGTAGCCATACCTTAACTTTGGTCACACTTATTGCCATCGTTACTATCTTTTCTAGTTCTACAATACGTTTTTTAACAAGAACAACAAGAACAATGCACAGTCTTCAAAATGTGGGTAAAATTTATAACTCAGGATCTGCAAATTGTATCATGCTTATAATTGCATCCTTATTTCTGTTTTATTCACCATTTCCTTCTGCTAATACTTTGGGGTTTTGTTTGTTTGCCATTGCTGAATATTAATCTGACATTTGCATACAGTATCTCCTGAAGAACTCCTTCTGTAGTTGTTATAACCTATTTAAAGCTGCACTTGCATAAGTATTATGAGGCTTTTTTTCTCCCCATGGGTATTACTCTATATTTAACAGGGAATTTCTTCCACCATTTATTGCCAAATTGCTCTGTCTTGAGAGAACATTCCGCATCCCATCACAAGTAGCCTTTGGTTTGCATCATCTGATCTTATGACCTCACTATTTACTTATTTTCTAAAACATTCAAAATGTAAAGTAGCCCAGGAGTGAGCATCAGACCTGGGAGAACATCTACAAGTAAACCCCTGCCATTGTGAAAATGGAATGCTACCCTTTCATTCCCTATCCCGATTTCTGAAGATTATCTTTCAATTGCATATGGACACCTAAGAAAACCTGCTTTATCTCATTCTTGCTTTCTTCAGCGTGCTTTAATGAAGGATCTTTGCTCAAGAGTTTAGGAAATCCATCTATGATGTATCATCCAAAATGTATCATCCAAATCATTCTCATTCTTTTGCATGCTGAATCTTTCAATAAACTGTAATCTTTGTGCCTTATGCCTTTCTTTTGAAAAAGCTGTATCAACTTGGTACAGGAGGTCAGGCTTACTGGTCTGTAATTCCTGAGCTCCCGCTGAATTTAAGAACAAAAGGAATACCACATTTGCCACATTCCATTCCTTTGGAAAAGAGGCCAATCTATCTAGTTACATGACAGTTAATAATTTGTCAC
>VZTX01031031.1:0-21285 GCA_013400915.1 Pardalotus punctatus | reverse complement strand
TTTTTTTTTTTTTAAAATCCAACAGAAGGAAGTTGCATATTTAAATTTATAGGAGGAAATCCCAGTCATGCTGGAACTTCTGGAAAAAATAATTTGGTTTTTGGGGGCAAGAGAATAGCCCAAAGTTCTTTTTATCCTTCTGATGGAAACAGGAAAGAAAGTGTTTGTCTAGCATGATGTGGAGGAAAATGTATTACATCTCCAAGAGCAACTTACACCTGCCATCTTGTCTCTCACTGACTCTCACTCCAGATGTACAGCAGCAAACAAGAAGAGAGCCTGAAGAAGCCTCCTGAGACCTATAAAGTCAACAAAATAGCTTATGACCTCTTTTTTGTTCAATATTTCATGACGTATAAAAAAACCCAAAGCGCTGAGGTTTTCCATTTGATTTTCCATTTAAAAGACAGATCTGTTAAGAGTGTAAGTTTTATCACATCAGGGAAATGGGAAAAGTGTAATTCAGTTGAGATGCTTTTTCAGCTTAGGATGTTTTCAGCTCTTTGGTTTGTTGCTTTATTTTTGAACAACTAATTCCCATACCTGGAAAAGAAAGTTTGATATCCCTATCTCTCTCAAACACAAGAATATAGAATACTCTCACCTCAGATATCTGAGTAATCCTGATGCGAAAATAAAGCAAAACAAGCCTTGAAATTTCTGGTATTCAATGTAAATAAATAGATAGGTGAGAACATAGAAATACAATGATACTACTTAAAGCTTTTGTTGTTTTGGTGAAAATCTGAGTGATCAGACTAATCATATTATCTCTTATCATTCTCACATTTTGAGGCCCTGTTTTGTTATCAGTCAAAATGCTGCAGGGAAGTAAGGGGTTTGTATAGCCTCAGCCTAAATCAACTTCTCTTTCAGATTAAGAATTACACAAGAGGTGAGCTACTTCATCCTCTTTTTAGTTTAATTCCTTTCATTTCCATTCCATTCAACATATACTCTGAACAGGATGTTCTGCTTCTGCCTCTTGTATTTGTAATGCTTTTGTACTCCTAATCCTTTTGTGGGCGCTTCTCTGTGTGTCTCTTCAGCCTAATTTAACCATAGTTTATATGGCTATAAGATAAAGATATTTTATACCTCACTAGTCAAGTGTAAACTATTACAGTAAATCGTGTTATTTTCACAAGTTTGGTAACAAGTGCTAGCTAGCATTATAAGTGTGGAAGTAACACTTTTATTTCCACATTCCTGCTTTCATCATTCACATTTATTTCTTCGGGGGAAGAACGATACTTGATGTCACATTGAGGAGTGTCTCTCTGTACTATATTTAATTCCTGGGCTGAGAAAAAATATTGCCTAAATACAAAAGGTCACAATTAAACTCGGTGGTATAAATGTACCACTCCTGATTTCTCTGTTTTCTTAAACCTTAACAGCATCTGACCATAACAGAACAGTGTCCTGAGGCCACAGGGAGCATTTTCTCAAGCGCTGTTTAACTCTATTTTTTCTGTTTTTTCTCAGTTGTTTTCTGAGCTGCTACAGCAACCAGGAGAGGAGCTGTTGTGCCTGTACTTAGCTCTCACTTGCATTGAGGCAATGTTCTAGTTCCGCAATGATTTAGGTGGAAGCTGTGTAATTTCTACCCACATTTAGACCTAGCTGTGTTTCCAGGCCAGAGAGGCATCTTCAAGTACACAAAAATCAGACTGCAGAGTGTAATAAGGAAAAGAAAGAGAAGAGACTCTGTGCAAGGGAAAGGAATGCTTTTCTGTCAGTTTTTTTCCACATTCACGATATAATTTCTTCAGCAAAGATCTGCAACACTGTAACACAAAAGGGACAAATCATATTTTTTATCTAAAATGTGCTTTCCCAAACAGCAATGAGTTTTTCCTACCTGTTTTCTAGGCTCCTTTTCTTTTCCTACCAGAAACCAAGAGCTGACTAGTCTTCAAGTGGAATATTCGCTCACTTTTGGGATGTTCCAGTATTGCTCAGCACAAAAGTTCTGCATATATTTCTGGGAATATCTGAAAATGATAAATAGTACCATTGGGATTTGCTTCAGTGGAATATGGAGTACACAGGCTGTAGTCAGAGTGGAGAATAAATAGAACACATACTGTTGTCTCACAACATTGTTTTTGCTCTTAAAACATTCTTTAAAGGTTCAGACATTGTTGTATAAATATCATTCAGGAAAGTATCTTCTTAAATACATTTTGGGAAAACCACTCATTAGATTAATATCCTTCTATTACTAAATTTCAAACAGCATGCTCCGTCTTTTCAAAGGCTCCACTGCTCTGTTGTTCTCCAAACACAAAGAGAATGCAGTGACTAAAAAGCTATCAGACCGAAGCACAGACAGTGAATGCAGCATATTTGTGGAGTGCTTGGAGACAAATGAGATTTTGGCATAGTGGTGACTCATTTAATTGTACAGCTATCACAAGATAATGTGATAGTATTAACATAAGTAACTATGTGCTGCAATTATTCCTCTCAGAGTGTTATATGCTAGCATTTATAACAGCGTTTACTGCTTTTAGCTCGTAAAAAAAAAAAAAATCCTGAAAGTATTCTCATCGAGATTACTGTGCAAGCATTCTGAATAAGAAATTAGGTTACGTGTGTCCGTGGCACCATTAGTGCCTCTGCCCAGCACGAGTGGCACTGGATGGCACAATGACTCTCCAAGGCAGGAGTGGGCAGGTCAGAGCTCGGAGCTGAAGGACTGTCACTGAAGGCAGCACTAATCCAGTGAGTTGGAAGCCTTTAACCAGGCATTTCCCAACTACAGCACACCCTGCTAGTGATGCAAAACCACTGCCAGAATGGCAAAATGTCTCACTCTATTCACACAGCCCTGAAAAGCCAGGAGAGACCACTGAAAAATAAACTGAGGAACGCTCTTCATAGACCAGTTAACTGAAGACAAGTGGTCAAACTGAACTGGGCAGAGTTATTTGATATTGGAAAGAAAATGGGTAAGAGAAATGGGCCTCTATAATGACATTTGCTAAATTGACATTCTCTGCTGATATATATTTATGTGTATATTATTTCTGACCCTAAAATTGCCAAGGGTCCATAAAAATAGGTACAGTAAAGAACACCCAGGCAAAAAATTTCTAAGCTAAAGTGGTAGGGAAAGGACCTTGGAAGCTGATTTATTATAAAAGTGGTCATGGTGGGGGTCTGCCTTATTTTGTCAATGTATGCTTTCAAATAATGTTTATTAAACTATGTTCATTTATTCCTTGAATTATGGTGGCCCTAAACCAGGTCTTCACCTTTCCAAAATGCCATCTGAATGGTGATATTACAAATTTAAACAATCAGTCATATGTAAATCAGAGTTAATAGAGTATCCCCTTTGGTAGTTGGACATGCATTATTCAGCTCTGGGTATCTTCTTTTTCCCCTGCAGGCTGAAGCCATGATTAAAATGTTACTTTAAAATAAATGTCTCCACAGAGACAAAGACTGATTTAAAACATAATGGATTCTCTCCCACCATGCTATTAAGGAAGAAAGTTACCTCAGCATGAAGATTTCATTACACCTCACCAAAGACTTCAAATACTCCACTGCAATCTCAGAGATTTCACAAGGCCAAGATGGATTAAAGCACAGGATCTCTTTAAAGAATATTTTCTTTCCTTTTTTTTTTTTAAATTTTAATAAAGTGATGTAATATTTCCTGTGAAAATGGCTGTCAATGTACATGCATACCAATTATTTTTTTAAAAACACAGGCTATTATTTTTGTAAAATTGGCCTGTCATGGTGTAAAGCCTGCAAGGCCATTATGCATGGTACAGTTCAACATTGAGTTTTCTACTGCATTGTTTATTTAGGAGGTCGTTGTGATTCACTGGGCACAGAGTCAGCTTCCCTTTAGGAGAACCAGATGATTCAAAGCCAATGTGGTCCAAATACTGTGTGGTACAAATACCACACAGTATTTGTAAGAAGTAGGATTTGGATCAGATCGCTTCGGATCAAAACCTGTATTTCAGCACCTTCTGTACAAACAATAAAATATGTTCCAGCAGTGCTCCCCATGGACACTGCCTGGAGAGATGGTCCAAAGAGACCATGATACAATTAACTAAGATCCAAGCAGTGGAAGTCTGAGGTTAAAAAGAAATGACATCTGCATATGCATAGAGCCTTCCAGGTTTATGCACAGCTATTTCCCCAATCTAACCAAAGGAAAAGTAAGTCCAGGGCCGTGTTCCTTCCACCTTTCACAGAGCTTAGCTGCCCTTATGCACTACTAGATAACCACAAATAGATCAGCCTGCAAGCCTCAGGAATTGCCTGTCCCAAGTGGCAGGCACTCTTTGGCTCTTCCCTCTCTGAAGAAGCTCATGCCTGCCCTACCACATGAGTCTGCACTTCACTGACACTGATTTTTCTCAGTATAAGCAGAAGTCAAGGTCTTTCTTTGCAGATATCCTCATTTCAAACAGGCCTAGATTAGAGCAAGAAAATGCAAGTATGACACTCCGCTTAAATTTAATTCCTTGAAATCCAGGCTGCTACCTGACTCTTCCAGTAGTTCCTGCTGGAGTGCAATCATAGCAAATTCACAGTGTCTGCAGTTTTGACAGGAAATTATAACACAGATGATTACTTAAGAATGCTTTTTTTTTTTTTTTTTTTGTGCAGTGGTCACACAGAAATTCGCTTGGACTGATCTTTAAAAACTCTAGTCTGTGTCAGGATTGCTGGAGTCTGTAGATCTCATATATAAGTTATCAAAAACTACACAAAACCAAAGCAGTATTAAAATAACTTACTTGCATTTGTCTTCATATCTTGAAACATGAAAACTCTGAAAAACAATCCTGAATTATTACTGGAGAAGTTCTTATTTTGTGGTTATACCATATGGGATCAAAGGATTCTATAGTGTTTTTGTTGAGCAGAAAGTTATATAAGGAAAATTATCAGCCTCCAAAATAGCAAAGTTTAATTATAAAAGGTTTAGGATATTTGCAACCGTAAATAATTTGGTCAAATAAAGACTGTGGAATACAGCTGTGTTTGTTTTTGGTTTTCATTCTATATTAGATACGAGAATTTTCTGTCTTATATTTGAAGTTAAAAGGCTGTGAACAGAGCCAAGCTAATACCTGAGATAATTTTTTAACTACTGAATATGCTTTTATCTGGGTTTGCTTTCTATTGGCTTCTGCCAGTGCCCTGGTGAACAAAGGTACTGATAAAGCACAGAGGAGCATTCTGACCTCAGAATGCAGAATTTGCACTTGCATCTCCCTTCCACTTAGAAGAGACAATATAAAACCACATGAATGATCCTGCCAGTCAAAATAAGCAAATCTCACTTCAAATACATAAAACTTGCAGTGATCTGCAGATGAGGAAGCAATGAAAGCACCAGTGCATGGTTCTGCTCTACACCCCTTAATTCATATGCAGCAAATGTGTATGGGTACAGAGACAAGAGCAATGCTCAGCATTGTACCGTTGTAGAAATAGATCTGCAGAGATAATGCATTAGTCAAAAAAGTTAAGCTTCTGAGAAAACACAGCTCAGTCCTTTTCCCCACAGTTATACTGCCAGGGATGGTGCGGAGGCCTGGGAGCAGAGCAGAAGTGCTCCCCCCCCGCCCCCCCCCAAAATGAGTGAGAGACCCAGATTATTTAGCCACTGTGCAATTAACAAACAGCATGCATGACATGACTGAAAGATGAGCAACGCGTGAGACCAGAACAAATGGCCTGTGGGACAATGTTGGGCAGATGTGGGGAAGTAAGCCAGGACTTCAGGGCTGAGGCAGGTTGTGACATCCCCCCTTCCAGGAAGGAGAAATGGACGAAACATAAAGGAGTGATCTATAGGGGAACTGTGGTGAATACACGTAGATATCTAAAAATGAATACATTCTTTATTCATTTTGTTTAGCTGTAAAAGAAGAGTACATCTAAAGATAAATGAGTATTGTTGCTATAATTTTTTTTCTGACACACGTTCTCTCTACCACAGCCAGAGAGAAAATGGATCAATAACCTTAAGTACTAATTTCCGGAGCTCCAACAGCACAGTCCTTTCAGAGCAGTAAAAAAACTGGATTCTTGCGCAATGCCTAGAAATAGATTGCACTACTTTGATGCCTCCTAAAATTATTAAGTTCTGTTTCCACTTACAAAACAGGAATTCTGCATGTGAGGTAGTGTAATAGACCAGCAATACCCTAATTCTCATCACATTTTGTTTTGCTGTAAATGTTGCTAAAAAAAAAAAGAAAAAAATCAAGCAGCAGTCTTTATCTGAAATGATACTAAGAACAAAATATTCCATGTGTCAAAATTACTAACACCACCAGCAGCCCAGCTGGATTCCTTCTGCTCCCAGAGGAAGATCAGAATTAGGATGAATTAGATCCCTTCCATACCATTATACCACTTTGCTTGTCTCAAAATGTGGGAGGAAAACTGTTAATGCTGAGGCCAATTCGTTGTTTATGTCATCTATTTGCATACTTAATTAATGTAAATTACCAGCCGCTACAGAAGTTTCAGACAATGACAACAGTTACGCTCCAGTTTTTCAAGTCAAAACCTCCAGGAGGAAAACATGGCTGGTTTATATTTTCCCTACATCAATGACAGCATTTCCAGATTTTATTATTTGATTGTACTTTTGGAATTAAAAGCCAGGGAATAATTACTTAAGCAGGGAAAAAGAGATTATAATGAGGCTTTGGTCTGGGCAAATGAGAGCTACCAATGGGAAACAGTCCTTTTTCCCATAGAGCAAAATAAGTAGTACTAGCTCTGGGCATGACTTGGAAAACAGTATTGTACAGTGCAAAGAAGCTGTTTATCTGGTGTCAGCTTTTTCTGCCTTTTTTTTTTGTTGTTGTTTTTGGTTTTATTTGTTTGTTTTGTTTGTTTTTGTTCTGTTTTGGGTTTTTTGTCCTTTTTTGTTTTGTTTTGTTTTTTGTTTTCTACTCCTTTTCTAAAAACAGTATGATGTGAAAGAATTTCATAGTACTAAAACGATAAAGGAAGTCATGAGAGGGCTTTGCAAAACAAGCTCAGTGTGCGTGCTGCTAGAATGAAGCCTACAATGATTAGACTTCTGAATAATCAGGCAAACAGCCCACATTGTAACAAGCACTGTTTATGGGGCTGAAGCAAACACAGACAAGTTTGATTCACATGCCTCAGTAAGCGCAAAAACACTTGTAACAAGGAGCCTTGCAAAGCAAGCAATTAGAGCTATGGAAACAGTCTCTGCCCTACCAAGATCACAAGCTCAGTGAGAGGTGGGAAGTGCTCAGCTAAGCTGGGATGTTCCAGAGAGACGGGATCTCATCTCCCAGATAGGCGACAATGGCAAAACCAGCCCCTGACTGGGACTCTGTTCCCTATACAGCTGCATCAGCAAAATGTTGCCAAAAAATGGCTGAGCAGAATTATATAAAAATCAAGCAAAACAAAGCCCTACAAAAAAGTGCTCCAAATTTTGGAGAATTTCTAAAATCATTGCAAAAGTTGTAATGGTGGTAAGTGGCACTTTGTTGGCTTTATTACTAAAATGTAATATAAGCATTTCCAGCTTCAGCAGCTGAGGCACAGTTTTCTGCTTGCTGTAAACACGGATGCACAGGATTGCCTGGGTCTAGAAGTACCTCACAGATATATTTACTATACATAAATATGATATTCCAAAAAGATGAGTCTGCTCCAAAGACCTCCAGGGTTTTCATGTCATTATTTGAGCCAGTTGTGATTGTTATTACAATTCTCCAAGGAGGAGGCTCACCCTGCTTCAAGTACGGATCACCAGGGTTTTGTGCTGCCCTGTAACAAAGCACATGTAGGGGTAGGAGTGCCCAGCAGTCCAAGATGATGGTTTTCCTATCCAGAAATGCTCCTGGGTGCAATTAAAGGTAGCCCTTTAACTACTACTGCTTCAGTATTTGACTGCTACTTCTGTGGCTGACCACAGGAAAAAGCTTCTTTTCTAGACTGTGGAATTCATGGGCTGCAAATGCCATAGGATACTCTTTCAGCATCACCATTTTTTGATCACCTACTTTCTCATCCTTTAACAGAAGAAACAATGGCAATGTGTTGAATTAAAGACACTGGAGAAGCTTCAGCAAGGTTAAACTCACTGTCCTAAAATGTGTGTAGCTTTTCGTTTTCCTCTTGTCTAAACTGTAATAATGTTGATCTGGTGCACAATGTCAACTTTTTTCTACCAGTTCCCTTTTTTTCCTGAAGCCCCAGTGGCTCTGACATCTTAAGACCACTTTGCAGTCTATTTCTGACCTCCTTACTCTTAGCAGTTTGGTGTCTTGTGTGAATCTGGCTGTATTAGAAATAACAAAACACAGTATGATATGGTACAAACAGAGAGATAGAGCGCAGAGACACCTGCTCTTAGTTCCTTACTTTAACATCACTAAGGCCAAAAGGCCTTGGAAATACAAAAGGAACACAGATTACAGTTAGCTGGAAGAATCACCACTATTGTTTTTGCTTCAGCTTTGTGAAAGCAGCAGTGCCACAGACCCCATGGTGATGCTCCGCTGAGCGCCAGGCAATCTGGTGGTGTAATAAAGCAGATCACTGCATGTCAGAACCTCATTTCCATGAGCTTGTTGTGTGGTCTTATCATACTTGTTTTCTACTTAGAGATGCTACTGAAATTCAATAATTATTCATAAAATGCAAGAAAATATTCTAAATATATCTGAGCCAAATCAAACTGGCTTGCATTTTAACCACTTGAATTCTATTATTTTTTCATGTTAGTGTACTAGATTTCTCTGCTAGTCAAGACATCTCTCTTGAAAATCATTATACTTTGACTCCTATTTCTTCTGTATATAATTAGACTAGAATGTGAAGATAAGTTTACAAACCCCCTCTTGAGTCCCAAAGCTAGTTCTCTTTCCAAATGTATCAGGTAGTCCAAGAAAAAACAAACCCTATCTGTAAACTTTGTAATTTTAAGACTTCTAAAATATTTAAAATATGTATTTAAATATATTTCATATGTGTTTAAACTTTTTATATAGGGTTCTTTACTACAAGACTATTAGGAACTGTCAAGTGAAAATCAGAACATGTAACTAATGTCCCTGAACTGTTAATGCTTTTTATGAAACTCCAAGGACATAACAGCTTTCTTTCACATTAAGCATATTTCAAAATAGTTAAAAATCAGTTCCTGCATGTAAGCTGTGTAAGATTAGTCCTACTTTCCAAAAATGAGATTGCCAGGAGATGGCATCTACTATACATATTTGATGCTGCCGAAACAACAAAGATGTACAGGCTGCTCTAGAAGAAAGCAGATACATAATTGATTTCACCCACTCTGTGTTCCAGGGTCTAGACACTGGGGCATATATTTGTTATATAATGACGCTCAGTTACTTCAATGAAATGGAATGTAGCCTCAATCTTAAATACGATCACAAGAAAAACCACTGTTTTTTGCACAGTAAGGGTGTATTACAGGACTATCATTTCCTCTAACCCACGATTACTCAGAATTGACATGGTTCCACTTAAAATTTTATGTTTGCATACTCTTTCCCACAAATTGAAATGATGTGTTTGTTCTCAACGTCAAAAACTTCAACAGAAATATTTAGCCTTCTTAGGTAAAGCAGGTGGTTTATTTAAAACAGAAACTTTGAATTCCTAAATATTAGGATTTTGCCTTCTCCTCTTTTGTTCTCTTTTTGTCCATTCTAAGGCAAAAAATCTTTAGTTTTCACCTTCTCTGTAGCATTTTGAAGCATTTATTGCTTCATAGCAATCATAGTGACAGAAGGAGATGGAAATGATAAAAAATGTCAGAAACCGGGGCACTATTTGTTTTACCTCCCAGTCACTCAAAAGGAAGAAGTGGGAGATTCTCTAGAATGGATCTTTCTCTGCCAATAGATGCAATTATCCCCACAGGCTGCTGGTGATTGTGGCTCCTCATAAAAGCATTCCCACCTTAGCACCTATTTTATACAAATGTTGAAGACATCCTTAAAACTTTGAGACAGAAGCTTTTATTGTTAACTAGGGCAAATTGCCTGTGTGTGGACAACTCTGAGTTAGCAGTGGGGCAGAAGTTCCAGGACATCAGCATCTGTGAAGCCTGAAGTGAAGCTACTGGAATTAATGATATCCCTGTTTGCTTGCATATGTCCTGCATACTGGCAAGAGCTTCCAGTATAACAGAGGGCCATGGGCAGGTCAGAAGGCTCTGGAAAATATTATTCTTGCCAAGTGCTACCAGGAGGAGAAGAGAAACCATAAGTAAGTCTTTTGAGAATACCTTAAAACCTGTGAGATTTTTCTTGCAGAGATTCAAATGCTTGAATGACTAAGTCTGTCCCTTTCTGGGAAGCAGGCACTGTACACCTCTGATATTTTTTTAACCTATTATTTTCTCAATATAAGTGTTTCATACAGTATTATATTCAGAGAAAGATAACAATGTAGTGGTGAGGAGAAAGAAAGACTTTTAGGGACCTCTTTGGGCTGTACAATTTAAATTATATGCCAAGATGTGTAAGTCTGGGAGGACCTGTTAAACTGAAGGCTCCAGTATACAGGCATGGCCAACTCTCTTTGCCAGATATGAATTTTTTAAAATGAGAGGAACCTACAAGAAATGCTTGTTCACTGCTTCCTGCTGTTGCTCTCCAAAATCAGTAACTCCATCTCCCCACTTCCAAACAATTGCTCTCCCAAATCCAGGTGCTAGGTTTTGCCCTCTAAATTACTGCTCTGTCCAGAAGCCTGAAATCTCTACATGTATT
Organism: Pardalotus punctatus; assembly: GCA_013400915.1. Taxonomy (NCBI): domain Eukaryota; kingdom Metazoa; phylum Chordata; class Aves; order Passeriformes; family Pardalotidae; genus Pardalotus; species Pardalotus punctatus. The sequence continues at coordinate 10,498 of VZTX01031031.1, read as the reverse complement.
CTTGATTTCTATATAGTCTATAGTCTAAGAATTGATGTGACTTCTTAGATCTACAGGGTTTTTTCACTATTGTTTCAAAAAGTTCTGTAAAATCAGAATTAGTATCCTGTCTTATTTTCATTCAAATAGTAATTCCTTCCTTTTAAGTTGCTACTTCTAGATGCTGGCATTTTCTCACCATATTAGGACAATGACTTAAATGGAAAAAAACCTCAGGCTCTTTTTAATGCAAGGAAAATCTGTGAACTAACAGTCAAAAGAGTTTTCATTAAAATCCATGTAGATTAAAAGGCTAAAACATTCAAATTAGTAGACAAGGCAATCTTCCTAGGGGGAAAACAACAAGGCAAACATTGATGCTCTGAAGAGCACACAAAAATGAGAAAACATTGGAGGTTTAATTCTGACAATATACTGAACATAAACTAGCTCAAAATGTCAAATGGTGAACAAACTTCACTTTTAAGCACTTCACTAAAACATACTGTAGGCTTAGATACAGGATGAAAAGAGTGCAGAGCACTGAGCAGTGCAGTTTAACACCCTGTTAAGAAGGTCTCATATGCAATTCCTACCTGACACTACCCAAGATCACCAGCCAATTAGCAATAAGGCCAGAAAAATAGATTAGCTGTTCTGATTTCCTATCCCCCAAGCTATTTGTTCAATCACAGTTACGTGTCAGCCTAGTGGTATTTCGTGTTTGTCTCTTCCAATTTCATGCCTTCAAGCATTTTTTACAGTATCTATAGGTAGTACCTGTCTGTTATTTCCACTTTGCCCATGGAGAAATTGAAGATATTTGTCTCAAACAATAGAACTGCTCATGAACAGTTCAAAAAGTAAGACTGAATCCCCACTTAAAATTGAGCAACTGATGCAGATTAAGTGATCATTGATACAGGTAGGAATCTTGACAGAGACCTGCAATTTTTTATTGTGGTAACAAGTACAAATATTGGAGCAAATTCCTTTACCTTTTTTTTAAGTATAGATCTGCATCCAGCTACTCTTTCTTTGGGTTTGAGATTCAATCTCCTTAAAAAAAACAGTTCCTGAAGCTCCCATATAAGGAAATATTTAGTCAGTAACTTAATCTCAAGTACTAATCAGGATACTTATTTGATAATTGATTATTAAAACTATAACTACATCTTTATTGTCATTGTAATTGAGGGTTTAATTCTATAGCAAACAGATATACAATTTGCATGTGCATAAAACTCAGTGGGTGCTCTTTTAAAAGTCAACTAAATTTAATATACTTAACAAAAACTAGGTTATTAAATACAAATTAAAGCTGGAGACACATGAACGGTAATGTCACCCTGTCTTATATTCTTGGGTTACTGCATCAAGGATCATTTTTCAAAACAAGTTCACAAGACTTTTAAACAACTATCCCAGCATGTGATGGGGAAATAAGAACACCAGAGTGATAATCACTGTGCAACTTATTAGTAAAGCTCTGTGGAACAGCTCACTTATGGCTATAATAAGCCAAATTTGCTTCTCAAAGACACTGGTGCAACTAGTACCATATTTCAGGAATTCCCTGTAGAATAACAGATTTTTAAATAAAGAAAATCTATATGTATTTGGAGTATTACAGTTTATTACTTGATAAGAGGGAAGATCCTCTCATGGATTAATGTCACATTAAATATTAAAATCTTAAAAATACCAGGAATAAATTACAGATGCCCAGTGGAAGAAGTCTACATGTGAGATCTGTACTATACATAAATTATTTGCAAACCATTGTAAATCTGGAATGGTTAAAGTTGCAGCTGATACTAGTTTATTCAAAGTGGCTAATCCTAAAGGTGAGCATGAAAGTTGTAGAAAAGGCTTTGCAGTCCTGAGTGGCTGGAGGACAACACAGCCAAAGAATAATTTCTGGTTTTGACAAGATCAGAACGAGCAGGCATGGAATGAAATTATCAGGTAACAAACAGAAAACAAAGTGAAGTGCTTTTTCACAAAGGATGGAAGAAATATATGGAATCCCATGCTACAGTAAAATCCAGACAACAAAAATACAAAATATGTTGAAGAAGAGTTTTTTAAATTATAGAGGGTAAGCACTTTAGTAAATAACAGATGTGATGGTCCAACATAATCCTGAATTGTTTATGCTAGTAGGAAGTGATTATGAAATAAATGGAGTAAGGCTCAGATGCAGACTCAAGGCATCCATCTCTAGTTTGCTGAAGGTGTTTGAGCCAGGCACCACACCTACCCTGGGACTGGGTCAAATTCTCCACAAAATTATATGATGGACATGCTTTTGCTTAAAATGCAAAATGAATCAGTAGTTCTCCTAGTCATTATCGGCTTAGACTGCAAAAAGGCAAAGAACAGCCATGCATCTCCTCCACCCCAAAATGCCCATATTCCTCTTATACCTTGCAGATGAAGTGAAGGTAGATGCTCTACAGCACCACACTGCAATGTAGAGGCTGCAGCAACAGATCCTATTTAACATCCTAGGTTAGAGACCGAGCTGCACAGGAGCTAAAGCAGATTAACTCACATCAGACTCCTAAATCCTAGGAGCCTAAAAATAACATTCAGTATGTGTGCTTTTCACAGTCACATAAAATACGCATTGGTTTTCATTTATTCACTAGAACTTGGGTAGGATTTTATGCTAAGAGGCTGCTTACTTCCTGAAACAACCTCTGGTTTGAATCAGGGGCATTTTTCTTTCTCTCAGTTGATGTTTTTGGGGCCTCCATTATTGTTTCCATTCCACCCTCAGATGCACTTCAGAAAGGTAGGTTGCTGCATACTTTGTTGTGCAGGGGGCTGTATGCAGCAGTCTCTGCCACAGATGTGTCCCATGAGCTCATCCCCTGAGAGGAGCTCCTTGCCTGTCCTGAGACCATGATCTGGAGTCTCTCCCTGTCACACAGCCGTACATATGCCATGCTGTCCTCTGACCATCACACTGGCCTGTGGGGCAGCTTTTAAAGCAAGAGCATTGTGCAAACTTGGCATGTGACACACTCAGAAAGCTATAATTTTCATATTGTATCTCCTTACCAATTGTAAATCAGTCATTTTAAGGATGCTTTCTGTTCTTGCTTCCCTTCAGGCATCTCTTATTTCTCACTGGAAAAAGAAAAGATGTAGTTTATAGCTAACTGCAGGACTGAAATGACATATATAATAGCAACAGCAGGCAACAAATGTGTCCCTAAAGTGGCAATATGGTGCCTTTTGTTTTGTTTTAAGACTTCGGAGTGATAGACAATTTGTCTTTTCGATCTGCTATTTGAATAGTTACAGGGAATTTAGAAGACAACATTATGCACGTTCAGTAATAAGGTCTGGATAGTGTGACCTAGGCCCTTTGAAAATTGAATGATAGGAAAAGACAATCAGGAGGTCAAAATACTGATTATTATGCACAGGGCTATTAGCAATAAAGTTTAATAGTAGTGGTTTGTTGTTTTTGTTTTTTTTTTAAATTTCCTTGCAGACTTCTTTTATTTTCAGTTTAAAAAGACAAAACACTTTCTGATCACCAGATATTTTTACAGAAAATTGAACTCTGACCCATTTATGGGAACAAACAAAGCCTGCATGGAACACTTTTGCTACTAGAAGAAGAGATGTTTTATATATAAATATAATGGTTTACATATATGAGAAACTCAAACTCCCCCATGTAACTATTTAAAGGACTGATATTTCTTCTCTATCCACATGAGTAATCCAGCTTGCATCTCTCTGAAGGGATGCCAGGGACACAATATGACCCTGGCCGTGTCCTGGTGCCCATACATAGACAAGTACAGCACAATGCCCTTGTCACACACACGACACACACAATTTCAGGAGCAGGAATGCAGCAGGACAGGCGATATGGAAGCACAACGTGATTGGAGCGTTCCAGTTCTCTTTTCTTTCCCTCAAACTGAACTTTCAGAGCACCTCACAGGGGCAGGTGCATGGAAGACGAAAAGGATAGGGGGTGAGAGAGCTGAGCACCTGCAGCAGTCACTGACTTCAGCTGCAGTTGTATGAGCTCACATTTCTAAAACCACTGTGCCAGGAAAACTGATGCCACGGTGCAGATCTGGGGGTCGGCTGATCTGAAGAAGGGATCTCTGCCAGAATACCTCCTTGTTAAGAATTTAAGGGTGAGAAACAACAGGCACCCGGTGGAGATCCCCTGGCATGGGGATGGGGCAAGAGGTGCTCTGAACAGCATCAATAGCTGCTAGCTGAGAGCCACCCACCCATGTCTTTGTGTCTCTAGCTCATTACTCATTTGGCAGCCCCTCTACTTCTTACTTCAATTCTGCTAACAACTTCAATTTCACTTTTCTCTCTGTATCATTTGCTTTCCCTCTCTCTTTCCCTTGCCCTCTTCTAAAACTTCTGTGATGTCTCCTTATACTTCCCTTTGCTTATTGAAAGAAACCTGGGTTGATCATGCTGGTGTATTATTTGATCTTTGAAACATTCACCAAAATCTCAGCACTGTCATGGGTGACATTTTATCAAAATTATTTAGTACGCTGATTTGCTTCGATTTGTAGATGTGTTCTTAAGGGGACAACTCTCATTTAACAAAATGCAAAAATTAAAATTAAAGCAATAAAATATATATTAAAACCTCATTAAAATTAATCCCTGAGTACAGTATTTTCAGTATAAGATCATTTCAACATTTGTCATTATTCCAGGCTCTACATGTTTTCCCAAAGTAAAATACACTAAGGTGTGGTTGATGTTAAGAATATAGATCAGTATTATTAGATTAAAATTATTTAGGTAGATTATCTGATATCCTTGTATTGAGGGTCCTAAATGAGAGAAATTAAGGTTAAGGATTACAACAATACATTTTAAGGATGAAAATGTCTGAATAGGGTATTTAAACAACCTTATTTCTGTCCTCCTTTGCTTGCACAAAGCCATTCAATGTCTGCCATAAAAATACTTCTGTATGCAGTCCTAAATTAGACTAAACTGTCTTTTCCAAGCAGATTACACTCTAATTCTTTATGATTATTATGCCAATATTAAAAGCTGGGTTTATCTCCCTAATTTTCCTATTCTCACATGCTATTGGGGGAGCTGAAAACCCACCAGAGATCAGTTTCTCTCTCCTGGATCTCTGCTCTTTTCAGAAAGGTGGGGTGAGGGTCTGGCTGTCACAGGGCCACAGGCGACAAGGCAGCAGGGGACCAAGTGTCTCCAGCTGAGGGAAAAGAGTGGGAGCGCCTCTCATGGTTGCCATGGCAGCCAGAGCCATCCCCACCCCAGGCTCTGGTAAGGGCACACCGTGATTCCACACTCACTGCCTTCCACTTGCTCCTCATCCAGCGATGCACTGATGGCTTGAGGTGCAACTGCCAGAAATCAGTCTCCCCTTAACGCTACCGTGGGTCTTACACTTCCATTCAAATTCCACAATGTGTACCATGGTGTGCAATACATTTGGTATTTACTCCTGGGATGAGGTTCAAGCATTTCTATTACTCACATTCAATACAAATTGTGTTGCCAGTGGTTTTACAAGGCCTGGCTATGATCCTAAGCAAACTTCTTTTACTTAAAACTACTTTGCTAGATCCCATGACTATCTCTTATTTAACTCAAGTTTTCTCGCCTGCTCAGGGAGATGATAATTACATTCTGGCATAAATACATTGATAATATACTAATCCTTTGCTGGAATTTCACACAAGAGTGTAAACTGTTTTTACTGACTTTTGTGAGATACATAAATGACTACAAAATATGGTAGCAGCAGAATTCCTGGAATTTTTCTGTTTTCTGTATGAATGTACCAGTTTTCACTTGCTTAGTTTGTCGGCTGTGCACTGCATCTTGCATGAGAAATCACAGAAATATTAATGTAAAACTACTGCTGTCTCTCAGTGCATTATCATCACATTATGAAGCTTTCAATTGATGATCTTTCTCATGTTCTTAGACAACCTTGACCTTCAGTTTTTAGTGAGGTGAATAATATTACATCACATCTAAAGAGAATAGTGTAATCATCTTTCCTATTTGCAGCCAAAGACAGTCAACATTATTTGATACAATCAGCATGTGTCTTGATACTGAAGGCACATGGTGACAAGTCTAACTGAATGTAGTTATTTGGCTGTCATGAAATGCACCTTATGGTGATAAACTTCAGCCATAAAATTGGAAGACTATCACATAAACATGTTTCATGAAGAAATACACTAACAGAATTCACTGCTGGTTTATAGTTGGAAAACTGTGTTCTATTTATTATGCTGCAATTTTTACAGTAAGTCAGGTTCCAGAGCTCATTACATTTTACAATGAAGTAATTACAGGGTGTTGATTCTTCTCCTTCAACCAACAGGTCTATCTAATTAGTGTACAATAAATTGAAATACCACGATTAAGGATGCGTGAAAGGATACTAAGACTGGATGCAGCTTCAGCGTACTTAGAGCAGGGTGAACTGCACAGCTAGTCCCCCACTGTGTCTGGGTCAGGTACCTCACAGGGAATTTCTCAGGGGGAAACCCCCTCTGCCTTTGCACCCTCTCCTCTGGGAACACGTCCTAGTGCAGACATTACAATACGCATATCAAGGTAGTGAAGGCAGTTCACATTTGTATGCATTAAATCTTGAACTTGATACAAAACCAGCATTTTCTTTTCATTACTTATCAGGCATTTTATCTCTTAGATTAATTTCTTCTCCCTGTAATCTTAAAGGATATGGTGTTCATAACACTTACTGAAGGTTAAGCTGTAAAACTACCCAAAACAATAGCTTCAAAAAACTCGGAGACATTGTCTTATCTTCAGCATAAGTCAGCCTCACTGTAGTGCAATGTTTCTAGCTTGGCATTTTATTGGTTATGGGAGATGTTCTGAGCCACAAGGAGTCTCAGACCTGCTGGAAGTCAGAGAGAATTTGAGGCTTACCCTCCATTTGCGCTTTTGAAAATTTCCACTGTGAGTTTGAATGGTTGCCTGCGAGTAAGATTTGAAATATGTGGTCACTCTTCTATTGAATTAACCATCCTGCAATTAGCAGTAGCAAGATGTGGCTATTACTGTGCTTACGAAACATTCACCCAAAGAAAATTACTTTATCTAAGAGAGGTTGTGATCATGGGGTGTTCTTAGGCTTCCCAGGTAAACAGTGGAGCACAAACAGTATTTCAGGAGTATTCTCAAAGCAAGGGGTTTCTTGGTACATATTTGCCCTTCTCCACCTTGAATTGTTTAAATTGGACAACATGCAGAGGTGCCCTGGAACAGCCGTAAAAGATTGATGAAAGTCATGCTTTAACTATTCAAGAAGAAAAGCAGCCCCCTTTGGGCCATTGCAACTCAGAAAAAATGTAAACTACATAAATCTCAGCTGCAGTTCACCTATCTGCTAGAAGAAGAGGAAATAATTAAAATAGTCCTGTTTTTTTTTTTTTTAAGATCAGAAAGGTTAGCTTTCTCTCAAAATTATTTAATCTTTTCAGACCTCTTGCAGCCATTCATGACATTAGACAGACTTATGATGATAAAGATAAAATTAATGCCTCACTTTTATGTAAGACTTATCAGGCCAACATTAATCATTACTTGATTAATTCAATAGACAAAGAAAAATAATAACCAAGTCTCAAAGAAACAGGGAATGTTTTTACAGACCCATTACATCCACACATTGACTAACCTTGTTAAAGCTACTGAAGCTCAGCAGAAGTGATTAATATAACTAAAATCATATTATTCTTTGCTAAAAAGCAGGTTCTAGTAGATGAAGTAAAGTTTCTGATTTCAGAGGGGTCAAACAGGGGCTTTTGTGGTCAAATTAGGAAAAAACTGAATCTTCATGTTAGTAATAAAATGGAAAACTTAAAGAAGACTGATGAAGAACTGATTAAAAGAAGGTAATTTCAAGATTTCTAGGAAGTTTACTTTTCTTCTTTTCCTTCTTTTCCTTTTTTATTGATTCATATCCTGATATTCATAGAATCCTAGAACAGTTTGGATTGGAAGAGATCTTTTAAAGGTCATCTAGTCCAGCACTCTTGCAATGAACAGGATCTTCTTCAACTAGATCAGGTTGCTCAGAGCCCCACCCTACCAGACCCCGAAGATTTCCAGAGATGGGGCATCCACCACCTCTCCGGACAACCTGTTTCAGTGTTTTACCACCCTCATTGTAAAAAACTCCTTCCTTATATCCTATCTAAATATACCCTCTTTCAGCTCAAAGCCATTGCCCCTTGTCCTATTGCAACATTCCCTGATAAAAAGTTTGTCACCCACCTTCCTTACAGGCTCCCTTTAGGTACTGAAAGTCTGCAAAAGATCTGCCTGGAGCCTTCTCTTCTCCAGGCTGAACAACCCCAACTCTCTCCACCTGCCTTCCTAGGAGATATGCTCCCTTGTCCCTGAGGGCAGTTTCTCAGGGGGTAGAAGAATAACAAGAATATGCATTCATGTTGAGATGCTGTTTTGCCTTTTGTCTGCCCATATTTGAAAAAATGGTATGAGTCTACATTAAAAAAATAGAAAATCAGAAATGCAATTGTTCACAAAGTAGGCAAAACCTGCAGTTTCATTTGTATCCTATAACATACAACAAAAAAAAAATTAAATGGGAAAATTGTATGAAAAATTACAGCACAAGACAGTCTGACTATAGATAAGAGTTTTAGAAATATGAGATTGCCTTCACAGAACTGAGTATATTCACATGAAGAAAGTAATTAGAAAATGACAGATAAACATCAGGGCAGAGATCACTGGGGAATTATGATAAATTTCTTGTTCCTCTGATCATTAATCAAGAGATATAGGTGTTGTTGATCTCTTGAGATAGGGGAATCCTCAATTTTTGTCTCTGCTCCACTAATTGTTTATGTTCTCATGTTATCTGCCTTTCAGTTCTACTGCAGATTTGAAGCATTCCATATCGTAAGTTAGAATAAATGAAATGCTAAGAGATTCAAACAATATGCAGAAATTAGAACAGTAGATGGACAAGGCAACGTACGACCATGCATAGGGTAAAGGAACACGTTAAGCACTAGAAAGTATTTCTCATACTATTCCTACCATGACAGTGTAAAAGGCTTAACCAGGTAATAACACAGCAGGCTGGCCATTTGGTGGGGTCTTTTTTTCAAAGTGGGCTTTAGAATTTTAGACAGAATTTGAATTTTGGCTTTCAATTATACTTAGTCCTAGAGGAATTAATTATAAATATGAAATAAATGTACATTAACAGATAGGTCAGGACACAGTTTGAACCTTTTAAATGCAAGATTTTAAGATTGCTGCAGTCTAGACCTGATTAGACATGAAAAATAAGTAAGATTAAATGACCAAATCCCATCATGGTGGTGGATTAATTGCCCCAGGTGTTCCTTATGATGTGCCATGATGTTTAATGAGTTCATTAATGACTTGGAAAGGCGAAAGGATAGCATTGCAATGCAGTCTGTCGAGGAGACTAAGTTTTATACCTGTACAAGGACCTGAGGTGACTGTAGAGAATATTAAAGAAACTTAAGTAAGATAGGTGAAAAGTCAGTGATAACAAAGAGCTTCAAAATCCGGCTGCAAAGAATAATAATCTGTTCAACCTAGAAAGCTCTAAGCTGATTATATCATCTAAGGGAGACCTGGGACTTCACTGTACACAGATCAATGCCCAACTGCAGTTGAGAAAGCAAATCAGCTACGGGACTGTGCAATGGGCTGTGGCAATCACAAATGTGGAGAGCAGTGGAGTGGCACTGCAGAAACAGACAAAACACGGTGGGCTATGCGTCACCCAGCCTCCACATGGATGCTGAGGGGGAAAGAAAAGAATTTTCCTAGAGATGATAGGGGTTTCTTCCTCTACACACACGAGTCTGTATGATACCACATGTTCTAGAGCAGGCAGTCAGGGATCCACAGCCTGACCTTGTTTGTAAAGTAAAGGAGACATTCGGTGCAAGTAAGCAGCAGAAAACGCAACTCTTTTTCAGTATTTCAGGTGTGAAATTCACTGCCATTAGAAATAGTGGAGACTAAGAATTCAATAAGATAAAAAAGGATTGAATAATCATACAGATATCAAGACCATATAGACCTATCATAATTAATTATTTTTTAAAATGGTAAATAGCTATCATGTAACACTCACTGGCTGTGAGGTTTTTATAACTACTCCTGAAGCTTAGGGTGTTAGATGTATTATTTGGACAGCAGAAGTTGAAGATAACTTACATTTTTGAGGCAAATACAGAAAAAATATTTGTAGCTCTACTGTAACACATTAATAAAGACAGCAAGTATATACCAAGATAACCTTTGAAATTACTGACATGATCTCTAAAAATCCACTTATTTGCTTATGCCTATCTAAACTCAGACAATTACAAACAGAACACCACCTTTCGTCAGAAGAAATCCCCCTCAAATGCCAGTTGGAAGCTAAGAAATGTAATGCTTTCTGACTTAATTGTCGCGGTGGATCAAACCA
>VZTX01031016.1:5254-21182 GCA_013400915.1 Pardalotus punctatus | reverse complement strand
CACGCCTGGCACAGGGACAGTGTCCCCGAGACCACCCCTGCTCAGCGGCAGTGTCGGGGGGCTGGGGGGGCTGGGGCCGCAGGCACGGCAAACACCGCTGGAGTTAAAGTGCTGGGTAAGGGTGCGGACGGTGCCCGGGATGGGGATGGGACAGGAGCCGGCTGCAGGGACAGCCCCGTTGCACGGGAACAGGGTGAGAAATGCGGTTTCCCAGCACGATGTGCCTGGTGGCACCGTGGGAGCCCACGTCAGCGTGCATTGTCCTGTGCGTGCTCACGCCTCTGCCATCCCCTGAGCAGAGGATGAGTGTGGCACGGGGGGCTGTGATCATGGGACAGCTCAGGGGCTTGGCACAGCAAGGACCACTCCAAGGATCTCCCCCTTCCAAAACTCCGCCTGTGTGTTGGGGAGCAACAGGCTCCCTTTCTCCACTGTGGCACATCCATGAGCTCCAGCCTTCCCATCCTTGCCGCTGGGGAAACTGAGGCACGGACTAGCATGTTGGAAGGGGTGAGCTGCCCATGGAGTGAGAAATGAACCAGGTCTGTGCCCCTGGGCTCCTGCTGCCTCCAGTGAGCAGCCCTGCACTGGGCAAAGGGTCTGCCCGCTCCCTGCCTGCACCCTGGGCAGCTGGGTGAGGCTGTAGGCTGAGAAATAAATCTTTTAAAATAAGCTTAAAAATATATATCTCTCTATAGATAGTTTCCCTTTGCAATAAATAAAGGTGGGGGTGCCCACCCCAGGCCTTGCCCATGGCACACCAGGGCACAGCTGACTCTGGGGCTGCCCCCTTATCAGAACAGGGGGCATCAGGGCACCCTGTTGGGGTACCCCAGCTCATGGCCCGGGATGGGTGGTCCCAGGAGGAGGTGATGGGGAGCAGGCAGTGACCCCACAGAGGGGGAGCTGACATGGCACTAAGTCCACCTTGCCAGCAGCTCCAGAAACAGAGGGGGGAGTTAGTGCTTCCATTTCTGGGGGGCAACAAGCCCAGGGCAGGATAATCCCAAACCCTGGGTAATGGGACACGGCACCAACGGTACAGCCTCTGGTGAGGGACACGCGGACATGGCGTGACCTGCACACAGCTTGCATAGAAGTGCCAGCCTGCCCTACCAAGCCCCAGTGCAGGGTGCAGGGGGGCCAGTCCTCCTTGGCCAAGACCTCTCCGGCGATTAGCAGCACGATGCGGGCGACCCCGCTCTGCACCCTCCTGTGTCCACCGGGTGCTGGGGAGATGCTCTACCCAGGAACCAGCAATCTGCAGGGAGAGAGATTTGGGGGCTCAGCTGGGTAGAAAGGGAACTGGGTTCTCCACACCCACCTCACACCCCCACGCTTCCATGCACAGCCCCAGGGTAGGGTGTCCCTAAGCTCACCTAGCGCCGGGCACCTGCCCCGTGGTGTCCCATGTTCTGCATCTCAAAGGTGTCAGGCACAGCAGTGCCGCTGGTACTGGACTCGTCCAGGCAGTCCCGCTCACTGCCGGTGAAGCCCTCGGGACTGAAGTTGGCGTAGGAGCCAGGCAGTGTGGGGTGCAAGGCCACTGTCACCGACGCAGTGGCTGTGACGGTGGTGTAGCTGCCGGCAGGACCCTGCAGGTGGGTGCTGTAGGTGGGCAGGGCTGCGGGGGGCGCTGGCCGGGGACCTGGCAGGCCGGACTGCAGGTGCTCTTGGGGCAGTGTGGGGCACGGCTCCCCAAAGGGCAGTGGGGGTGTGGGCTGAGGGCCAGAAGCCTCTTTCTTCCCCTGAACCTCCAGGCTGTCCTTGTAGGGCTTCAGCACCTGGAGGGGGAACATGAAGCATGAGGGTCCCCAGTCATACTGAGCATCCTTCTGGCAAACACCATCAGCCCCCAGGGATGCAGGGGAGTCAGCAATGCCACAGTGGGCAGAGACACTCACGGTGATGCGGGGGAAGCTGGGGTCCTTGCCAGCCTCCAGCAGGATGTGTGCTGGGGTGGGGGGCACAATGAAGGGTCCCTGTGGGCTGCCTGGTACCACGCTCTCCGTGTAGTGCTCCGTATCCGAGGGCTCAGGGAAGGCGGCAGGCCAGGCTGGAGCACGCCGGACATACAGTCCCCCAGGGCCCAGGCATGGGGGTACTGACTCTGATGGGGGGAGGCAGGGGCCATTATCCACCAGGGATGCCTGGGGAGAGAAGACAGGTCAGAGGGGCCAGGGACAGAGGGAGTGTGGAAAAGTAGGGAGTATGGGTTGATGTGAGGATCGGGATGCAGATCATACCAGGTGAAGCAGGGATGGGATCATGTGTCAGGGAGGCATGGGGGGAGCTGAGTGTGGGATGAGGCAGGAACAGGGTCAGGTAGGTATGGGGCAAGCAGAGAAACGCAGAGGTAAAGGAGGGATGCTACAGGGCAAGGAATGGACTGAGGTGGGTTGGAGATGAGGTTGGGACTGGACAAGGAAAAGATGCATATAGTGTAAAAGGTGGGCAGGGAAAGGGCCAATGGGGGATGGAGAGAGGTGGGCACAAGGTTGCAGAGGACCAGGGAGAGGTGGGATCGAGGGGTCTTGTACCTCAGGGGGTGGCCCAATGACAGAGAGCAGGACGGGCAGCAGCACCAGCCCGTTGAGCAGCCCCAGCAGCGTCAGGATGGTCAGCACCGCAAAGAAGTACCTGAGGGGCCACAGGCATATGGGGTAAGCAGACACAGTCACCATGAACCATGTCCCATCCAAAACATGGGCTTCCCATGCTGCACACCCTGGCCTTGCCATGTCTCCCAAGCCTCCAGGCAAGACGGAATTGGAGACCTCAGCAAGATGTCCTCACCAGCTGCCCCACATCCCCAGTGCCAGACAGGGGGCTTGCCACACTCACCAGCCCCCACTGCCAAAGCTTTTGTAGGGCAGCAAGTGGCTGGTTTACCCTTCTGCAGTGCTCACCTCATGATGAAGTCAAACTCGGAGCCAGCAAGCATGAGGACGCCCAGGAGGGTGGAGACAGCACCATCCATCACAGGGGCAAAAGTGTGCTCCAGCGCTGCAGCTGAGCGCACATTCCTGCTCCCCGCTGCTGTCAGGAAGCCCTGCATGGGATGAAAACGTCATGCGGGGCTGTCCCTGTGTGCCACCCATGATGGGCTGCCCATTGGCACATGGCCAAGGGGGTGAGGGTACCAGGGGGCGGGAACTGGGATGTGCCTGTGCTCACCAGGGCCACATGGACGGTAAACTCCACACCGATGCCCACTGAAGCGATGAGGATGACCACAGGGATGGCACTCAGCTTGATGCCCATCAGCCCCATGATGCCAAACAATTCCACAGCCATCATGGCCAGGATGGAGACCTGGAGGGCAGTGGGGCCAGTGAGGGATGGCTTTGACTGGCCATCCCCTCTCCCTGGCAAGCCTGATCCTACTCCATACAGGGCAGCCTCACCTCACTGACCCTTTTTGCTCTATTTGGGGTGTCCCTCTCTCCCATCCTTTGGGGGTAACCGTCACCCTGCTCTGCATGGATGTCATCAAACCCCTGACCACTACACACATTCCCTTCACAATGGGTTCCCTGATCCTTCCATATGGGTCCCCCACCAACTGCCACCTCCATATGGGTGTTCCCCTCCCACTCTTCTGCATGGATGTACCCAGGGCCCCCCGTTCCCTTCATCAATGATATAACTGATCCCTCCATACAGGAGTCCCCATCCACTGCCACTCCCATATGGGTGTCCCTTCCCCCCAGGGTGCCCGTGGCCACCCCATCACCCAATTCCCATGAAGCAGGTACCCAGGGCCACTCAGCAGGATGGGATAAAGGCTGGATGTCCCTGACCCCACCCATCAGGACCATCCCCATGCATCAGGGTGCGTACTCACGATGATGCCAGCGGTCCAGGGGTTGAGCAGCAGCAGGGCACAGACAAGGAAGGTGCAGGCCAGCAGGATGCTGATGGCCAGCAGGAACCAGTGCCGCAGGCCAATGTACTGCTCCCAGAAGAGGAAGGGGTAGCCGCTGGGGTAGCTCAGCACGCCGTGGCGCTGGGCAGCCTCCCGGCAGATGGCCCGTACACTCTCAATTGCCTCCACAAAGTCAGATGTGCGACGCAGCCCGCTCAGGTAGAAAGGGAACTGGGCAAACTCCAGTGGCTGGGCTGCTGGGACTGGTGAGGAGATCACAGGCAGTATGAGGGTACGGGCAGTATGGGTGTACTGGCAGCATGAGAGCAACACAGTCACACCAGCCTGAGTGCAGCCTGGGCAGTCTGATGCCTGGCTGGGTACCACAGGTCTGGGGAGTGTGTAGGGAACAGACTGGGGGGGCAAGGAGGAGGGGGTCTCTCTGCCTGCAGGATTTTCGTGCATTAGTGGGTTACTCTTTGCAGTGAGAAGCTTGTGGACTGGAGCAGGGGTGTGTTGCTGTGCACTAAGGGCACAGGGAAGGCACAGTGGGATGCTCAGGGCGTGGGGTGCAGGGGAGAGGGGTGAAGCATGGGGAAGCAAGGTAGTTTACCAGATGGGGTAAGGGATGTGGGGGGTTTTCCTTCTCGGCAAAACAGTGTGGGGAGTAGGGTACTCTGCAGGAGGATGCTGGGGGTGAGGGGGGCCCTGGGGAGCCCACCACGCTCACTCACTTCGCAGGTTCTCGCCCGTGGTGTCATACTTGTCATGAATCCACTCGGGGGGTGGGGGGTAGAAGTTGGCCTGGGAGGCGGCAAAGCCCAGGGGGTCGTTGCTGGCCCACACCGTCAGGCAGATGTAGAAGGTGTCGGGGGGGATAATGCCATTCTCGTCCACCAGCCGCCGCGTGGTCAGCTGCAGGAGAAACCAGGAGCGGGTGTGAGCTGGGCAGCTGGGGCAGAGTCGCCCAGTCAGCCCAGTCAGCCCAGCCCTGTCACCACTCACCTGATTGAAGTTGAAGGGCTCCTTCTTGTTGCCAGTCTGGATGAGGAGCTTGTACGCCAGTGCCCCATCCTCGGAGCCATTGCGGTAGCTGTCATGGGTGATGCGTCCGGCCTGCCAGTCCCTGTCGAAAGTGGCCTGGAGCCCTGGGGATGCAGAGTTGGCAGTGAGCATCCCTGGGGCCACACCACCCTGCACACCACTCTGTGTGACCAGGGGAGTGTGGTGCCAGAGGGATGGACACACAGAAACCCCAAGGTTCAGCTTCCAGTGCTGGGCACCTTGGGACCACCATTCCCAGGGTGCTGCACAGAAGGGAAGGCATTCCCAGGCCAAAGGGGATCATGCAGGCTGGGAGAGGACTGTCAGGCAGGGGAGGTAATGGAGAAAAGGCATGTCCCTCACCTCGCAGCCAATCCTGGAAGTAATGGAGCCACATTTTGGGCAGGTCACGGTTGCCCTCCCGCACCACGTACTTGACGGTGCTGAAGGCCTGGTGCAGGCTCAGCAGGGCAGCCTGGGCACCTGGGTAGTGGAAGCCACCCTTGGTGACAATGAACATGTTGTAGAAGGAGAAGTACTTGAACTGGGCCGAGATGAAGGCGTGTGCTTTGGTGTCCCGTGGCACGATGTCCGTCAGGTAGAGGCCATCATGCACCATGGTGGTGCCATAGAGGCTCAACCCCAGCAGCGCCAGGAACAGCACCACCACTACTGCCTGTGGGGACAGTGTAGGGTCAGGCAGGGTCCTGTGCCACCCACCCTCCTTGAGTGGCACCATCAGGGCCACCCCCACCTCACCTTGGTCCGGGTGCGCAGGAGGAGCGGGGCGTACTTCTCCCGGGCAAAGTCAGCAAGGCTCCAGCGGCAGAAGGGCAGGGGGACACACTCCCGCCCGCCCTTGGCCTCATCCAGCTGGGACAGCAGATCCCGGGTGGAGCTGGATGGGGTGAAGACCTGCGAGCCCAGAGGGTCGGTGTGGGGCAGGAGGACGGCAGGTGAGGTGCACACCTGGGAGGTGGGTGGCAGGACAGTGACAATATGGTGGCCTGAGGGGTCGCACCGGGTGAAGGCTTGCACAGTGGTGGTGATCTGGGTGCTGGTAGCCACACCAGGGTGCCCATAAGGGGACGGGTGGCAGGCATGGTTGTCATTGGCATCAGCAAGCTCTTGGGGCTGGATCTGGATGACCCGTGAGGAGCAAGGGCTGCAGGGAGAGTGAAGGAGAAGAGAGAGAGGGATGTTTAGTCACCCCATCTTTTTAAGGGAATTGTGGGGTCAGACCCATCCCAGCCAGCCTGGCGCTGGTACCTGTAGAAGCAGCAGAGGATGTCAAGCCGGCGTTTCTCCCGGCGGTGCAGGTCCAGGCTCAGGATAGCAGGGAAAACAAAGAGCACCATGGCAAAGTTGAACACCACAACCACTGCAGCCTGCAGGTATCGGGGGACACACGTCAGAGCAGGGTCTGGCCATCCCTTCCCATCCCCTGGAGAAGGACAATGGCCTTACCTGGAGGGAGAAGGCACGCAGGGCAGGGATGGGCACCAGGGCTGCCATGAAGAAGGCAATCATGTTGCTGACGGAGGTGAGAGCCACACTGGTCCCCGTGCGCTTCAGACACTCACCTGTCCGCTCCTGCAGGGACAGAGAAGGGGTGATGAGAGAGAGCATGAGGAGGCAGGAGGAGGCCCCAGGCAGTGCTCAGTGCTCACCTTGAAGGGGATGTGCTGGCTTGTCTCAGTGAAGGCATGAGCCAAGAGGAACATGTCATCCACCCCAATGCCAAGGGCCAGGAAGGGCAGAACCTGCCACAGAGTACTTGGTGTCAGTAAAGGGACATGGCCATCACTTGAGAGGGGACTCGGCCACCCCAGGGTCCCACCCACCTCACAGTACCTGGCTCTTCCCCCAGCACATACCTGGGTGGTGGCTGCATTGAAGGAGATGCCCAGCAGTGAGCAAAGCCCCAGGCCAGAGGCGACGGAGAGAGCCACAAGCAGGACCCCAGCCAGTCCCACAGCGCCTTGGGACTTGGAGCAGTCCCAGCGCAGCATGGTGACACAGGCATAGGCCAGCTGGAAGAGCACAGGGGGTTAGCAGGGACAGGGGGGCAATGGAGGGATGGCAGAGGACAGAGAGAAAGGGGCACACGCACCATGAGGAGGTAGCCCCCAGCCACCCGGATGACACTGACGTCAGAGAAGGACTTCATGATGTCGTTGAGTGTGGTGGTGGAGAAAGCGTGGACGCTCTGTGTGGCGTTGGGAGGGATGGAGTCCTGTGCCAGCTGCCAGAGGTGCACCCCATTAGAGGAGTCAGGACCCCCTTGCACTACAGTACACCCACCCCAGAATCATTCAGGGTGTCAGCATCGCCACTGACAGTCCCTAGGGACCCACCAGACCACAAGAGAGGAGTGCCAGGACCCGCAGCCACATGAAAACCTGGGCACAGAGGGATGCCATGCACAGGCTGACCCCTGCCCAGCCCCATGTGGGTGCTGTTCCTGGGGCTCACCTCCACGAATTTCCTCTGCCAGGCCTCCAGGATGGCTCCTGCCTTTTCCTCGCTCCAGCTGATGTCATGGATCTCATAGTCATCCTTGAAGTGCTCATAAAGCTGCCTGGGGCTCATGAGGAGGAACATGGTCTGCAGGGCCTCGGCACTGGGGGACAGGCACACACCTTGCTGGGACCGGCTGCAGTGCCCCAGGATGCAGGTATGGGTCCACCCCCCACCCCATGGCACCCATCCCCACCACAGTCACCCAGGAGAGGACCCATGCATCCGCAAAGAAGTACCTGACTTGCTCCAAGGCGCTGCCTTGCTCACTGGCCCCACACACTCACCAGCATCCCAGACAGCCCCACAGCCCCTCCTGCAGCCAGGGCAGGTGACCTGCCCTGTGCCTGGGGATGCCCACACCACAGCAGCTCTCACCGTAGCAGCTTGCCCTGGGAGTCTTTGGTGGTGCCGCCTAAAATCAGCTCCTGCTGCCAGCGCATGAACTTCCTGGAGAAGCCGTGGCAGCCCCCCGACAGTTCAGCTGGGATGTCGGGGCTCTGCGGGTGGAGGGGAGGTGTCAGGATTGTGGGGCAGGCAGGAGAGCAGTAAGCCCCCACACCCAATCCTGGTCCTCAGGGACTGTGACCCACCTGCTGGCTCTGCTTGTTGGGGGCACTGGGGGGACACTGGGGGTCCCGGGGGTCCAAGCAGGGCCGCTCCATGTAAGCCTGTCCCACCTCTGCCTTGTCTAGCAGCTCTTTGAAGCCTTCCAGGGATGTGAATTGCCCCAGCTCCTCCATCAGCTGCAGAGGGTCCAGGTTGCTCCACTGGATGTCCGGGCGGCCCCTGGGCAGAGAGCAGCACTGAGGTCATGGGGGATGCCAAAACCACCATGCAGTACCACCACCACCACTGCCAACCCATCCCACGGGTGCTGGGGGTGCCCTCAAAGGCAGGATGCGAAGATGCAGACAAGCAGCATCAGTCCCCAGCACATCTCTTACCCCCTCCCAGGGCCGCCTGCGGCATCCCCCGTGCCCTGTGCGCCGCAGCGGGCCATGCCCCGAGTCAAGTAGCGTGCCTGATCCTGTTAGTCCGGGACAAAGCAGGGGGAGCCGGCCCTGCTGCCTGGCCCCGCTTTGTGTGAGCAGTCAGGCCGATTACTGCCCGTGGGCTAACATCTTGATAGAGGGGAGCAGGCAGGCAATAGCACCCGGCATCCCTTACAGCCCTTCCTGCCATCTTCCCCCAAGCTGGAGACTTTGGGGCACAGAAGAAGTCCTGGGGGCTCAGCACAATGCTGGGAGCTGGGCGTGGAATAGGTTCTTGGAGGTCCAGTAGGACCCCACAGGACTTGAGTACCCAAGAAAATGTTTTTTCCCATTGCCTGCAGATGCTCTGTTCCCTCCACCCCAGCCTGGGGAACTGGGGGCCAGCTTCCAGCCTCACTCGGCTTCTTTTTTAAGACAGAAAGGACACACAAAAAAGCCAATAACCCAGCCCAGCACTCCAAAGAGGGGAAGAAAAAGCCCCGAGCAAGTGTGGGCTCTGGGGAGAAACACAGCCTAATAATTCATGAAGGCTGGCTGGGCCAGAGCCGGCCGCTCGAGATTCCCACATACCAACCGGAGCTGCTGCTGCTTCCAAAGAGAGCCCCTTTTATCTGCTTTCGCTTGCTTCACTGAGCCAGGGCAAATCCTTTTGTCTTTCCATAGATTGCTGCTCTTTGTTCTCCCAGCTCCCGCCCCGCTCACCCCTCAGCGTTAAAAAGGGGGACGAGTCCCCATGGGCTGGCCGGCACTCAGCTGGGGTGCCCGCCCGGGCACCCGTTCACTCAGCTGCGAGGCGAGATGAGTCCCATCACTGCTCCAGTGCCACCCTGCCTGCCACGTACTTCAGCCCCAAGATGCTGCCCATCCTGGAAAGCAACGCCACCACCATCCCGTTTGGCACAGCCACCCCAGCCCCACTTCCTCCTGCTCCCGGCAGTTCCCCACGCTGGGATGGGGAGAACCTGAGGTCCTGGGGGGGCAAAACCAGCCCCCTAGTCCTGGCTGGGGATGCTGCGGCCCCTTCCCCCTCCTCCCATCCGCAGCAGCCTGAATAAGGCCACTATTTCATCTATTTGGCAAGGGGCAGCTTTCAGAGCAGCATTAGCATGAGAAAGCACGGGGCTGCGTTTGCTGACAATGCACAAGCCGCCCCAGCTCTCCCGGACAAACACACGCGTAAACAGAAGGAATGTGGGGGAGGCTCCCCCGGCCCAGCCCGGGGTCCCCAGCCCCACCACCGTGGTGCAAGGAGCTGGCTGGGAGTCACTCACCACCCAGCCCAGGGACTCTGTGCCCTCCGTGCTCCTGGGCACAGCTAGGGTGTGTGGGTGCCCCCTCACAATCGTGGCACCCACAAAGCACTGCCAAGGGTGGGGGGAGCAGCCTCAGGGCTGCAGCATGGCCACTGTCCCCACTGTCTCTCATCCCTGGCTGGTGGGAGAGCATGGCATGGCAGGGATGTGCAGTTCCTGCCTGTGGGCTGCAGCGGTGCAGCCCTACCTGTGCCACAGGGGCCAGGCAGGCGAGGACAGGGACCCATCCCCAGGATGTTGACCGCTCAGGACAGCAGTGGTGGTGGTGGTGGGACCACCCTGGGGCTGAGCAGGACAAGCTGCAGCAGCACCGAGGCACCTTGGAGCAGGCAGAGCCAGGCTGCAAAGGGAGGTCAAGCACAGCCCCTCAGCAGCATCCCCAGCTCCTGCTCCCACCATGGCCCCCACACCCCAGGACAGTCCCCCACACACACTCACGGGAGATAGGCTGAGCCTCCCTGCAGCTTGGAGCCTTCCCAGAAACAGTCCAGCGGCGTCAGGATCACGCAGGGGAACAGCTTCTCTATCATCTGTAGGAGGACATGTGAGGGGTCATCAGGGATGGATCAGACCCCCAACTCTCCCCCATCCTTGCTGGGCTTCCCAAACTTGTGCTTTCCCACATCCAAACCCTGCCAGCAGTGCCTTCACAGCACGTGAGGCTCACAAGCTCTGTCCCACCACAGCCTGTCCTCTGCCATTCTTTGATGGACTGATCCCATGGGTCAACACCCACCCTGTGGGGGACTCCAGGGGGCCATCCATGACCAGCACTTACCCTCTCGATCATGCCATTCTCAATGATGGGGACACCTGACTTGTAGCAGATCTTGTTCAAATCCCACGATCTGGAAAGGCAGAAGGAGGAGCTGAGAATGGGCCTATTCCACAGGGGACATGGCAAGGGGTAGAGGGATGTGCAGGGCACGGTGGGGGTCCTTGTCCCCCATCTGGAGCCGGACTCACTTTCCGTACAGTGAGACTTGAACCTTGCTGGCGGCCAGGGCCGCCTCGAGGTGGAGCTGCAGGGCCTCCTGCGTCAGGATGTTATCCCCATCCCTCTTCGGGGTCTGGATCAACATCTGGGATGTGTAGACGGACTCCTCGCCCAACTTCTCCTTGGTGTAGCGCAGCTCCTGGCTCACCCGGCTGCCTGCTGTGGAGGGGACCATAATGTGCCCTGTCAGTGTCAGGGCAGGCAGGGCCCCTATCCCACCAATTTGTCCTGCCCATCAGGATGCCCAGGGAATGGGATGGGCAGAATCAAGGCCACGCAGCATCAGATGGTGCCACGTTAACTCACAGGGGCTTCTTGGTGTGGGGTTCCCCAAGTGCTGCATCCTCTGGGTGTTCACACCCAAGGGATCCAAACAACGACCTCCTCAGGACACATTGGACCAGCCATCCCCCTTCCCACCAACAATGTACCCAGCCCCAAAGCAGCTTGTTGGCTTTGTTTTACCCAGAAAAAACCCAGAGACAAATGGTTGGTGAAGCAGAGTGGACCCTTCCTGTCCAGTCCCACCCATGTGCTGTGGTGGGTGCTGCAGATGCCCAAAACCAGTCCACAACATAGGAAGTGAAACTGGGGGCACCCCAGCCCAGCCCAGCCCAGCTCATCCAAGACACCCCAAGGCAGACAGGGAATGAGCGTAGAGAGAGGCAGGCACCCTGAAGGCCCTGCAGGTGTAGGCTGTCCCAGGAGAGGCTTGGGGACAGGGGTGGTGCTGGGGACATCACTCTTCCCAGCCAAGGCTCAGGGATCTGTCCCCATTTGGCAGCAGGAGAGCTCTGAGCACAGCAGGGCCAAAGTTTCCGGCTGAAGCCGCCGACTTCATTTGCGGCTGCCTCAGCGTGGAAGAGGAATCCCCTCCCAGCCAGCGTGGCTGGGGCTGGGACCAAACCCTGCCTGATCTTTTGCATGGCTGAGCACCATCCCAGGGAGAGTCGTCCCCATCCCCTTTGAATGTGGGGCTCCCATCCCTCCTGGCATAGCAAAGAGAAGACAGCACAGCCTGCAGGAGGGTGGAAGTGGATCCTAAACCCCACCCAAGTGCACCACTTGGCTGCCCTGCTCCCAGCCCCCTGCCCAGGGTGGGAGAGATGCTGCCCTGGCACATTTGGGTGTAGCCCCCATCCCAGTGCCACCCACCGGGGTACCCCAGGATGCCCAGCATGGGATGCATCCCAAGGCAGTGCTGCTGGCAGGGGTGAGGCCAGCTCCTGCCCAGCCCCAGGAAAGCGGGGGGGAGGTCACGATTCATCTGCACCAGGACACTCCCTCAGCAAGAGGCGGGGGCCCCGGCGGGCCTGGCCCCCCGCCAGCACCGAGGAGGCCGGAGTGAGACCGCAAATAAGGAGCAGAATCTTCCCTTTTAATGACTTATTATATGGGTTGGTGTTTTGGTTTTTTTTCCCCCTGCTTTTTGGGAACGGGGAGGGCAAAGCATCTTTATTGTTCCTGGCTGGGCCAGGGAGCAGCTGGTGTCCATCAGATGCCAGTTGGGATGGAGGTTGTGCCAGGGACAGTGAGGGGGGGACGTGGCCACGGCTTTTGTGTGTGTGTCAGAGGGGACAGCAGCACCCAGGGCGAGGGGACGAGGACACAGAGAGGGTGGGTGTCACGGGGGGAGAAGCGGGACGCCCATCCCGTTCCCAGCAGGCTGGGAGGTCGGGCAGGAGGTGCGCCAAGCTGCTCTGATCTCAGCCATGCCACCCACGCCGAACCCGGGCGGGAGGTGGGACACAGTGATGAGGGGGTGCCTGACAGCACTGCTGCTCCCGGGGGATGCATCCTGCTACGCCCTGCCGGCATCTCCGCCCAGCACGGCCGCGGGAGGAGCCACACATCTGCAAGCATGGGGTGGGGGGGGAGCCCCCCGAAAAATTAAAGAGAGAAAAAAAAAAAAAAGAAAAAAAAGAGAGAAAATAAAAAGCCGTCCCTTGTAATTAGTGTTAATTTGGAACAGGGCACTGCGAGCCGTCAGCAAGCTTCAAAGGCCGTGAGGAAGCCTCAAATTCCAACACCCTAATTAACCAAAGAGCAACATGAAAAGACAAGGCAGCGCACACAGGGCTGCCAAGGACACTTCAAACGGGCGCGCGCCCGCCGGCCGGCCAGCCCGGGAGCGGGGCGAGACGCCCCACGCCGCACGCAGCCCCCCGGCCGGGGAGGAGGCTGGGGGGGCACCCCGATACCAACAATGAGCACGTTAATGAGGAACTGTATGTAAATTCTTCCTTTTGTTGTTGTTGTTGTGTTTTGTTGGTTTTTTTAAAATTCCAATTAACAAAGGGAGCCCTTGGCTTTTTCATGCAAAGGGCTCTCTGGTTCCAATCAGGCGTCCGGTCCTGCTTACTAACAGCCTGCTCTGCTCCCCGGCAGGGTTTGGCTTCGCTGCCCTGGACCCCCACATTTCCCCCAAAATCCCACAGCAGGGCATGGGGGCAGGACAGTCCCCCGAAGCAGTCATGTCTTGCAGAAGCATCCTCGCTGGGGTGGGCACTGCTCCTTGGTACCACTGGCTGGGGGTTTCAGGCTGGGGGGTCGTGGGGCGCAGGCTCAGAGCAGTTTGGGCTGGACAGTGGATTGGGATCCCATGCCCACTTGCACTCCAAACACCCGGGGTGCAGAGCAGGCTCCTGCCGTGCCCAAGCACGGTGTGCAGATGCCGAGGATGGGACAGGGTCCCTGGCAGTGAGGGCGACTGCATGTGTGGCTGCCTCCCATCCACGGGCCATGCCGGGGGAGCCCTCCCCGTAATTACAGCATCCGCCACAAAATTATAGAGCAGGGACGGAGCCTCCCTGCCCCCTTCCCGGCCACCCTGCCTGAGCCATCTCCCTGACACTGCTCCCCAAACCCTCCTGGCACAGTACCCACAGCCACAGAGCTGCAGCCAGCTCACCCTCACACTGTGGGACCAACTTGTGCCCTTGGCTGCTCCAGCCAACACAGAGCCTCAGCCCCTGTGTTGTCCCTTTTCCCTGAAAGGGTCTGATCACAGCTCACTCCACATACCCTCAGGGGCAGTCAGAACCTCCCAGATTAATCTCAGAAGTTCTGGGGTCAGATAAGCCCATGCCAGGTCCTGCTGCCCACAGTGCAGTTGCAAAGCCCCCCAGCCCAGGACTGGCCCCCTTGCAGCCACCCTGCCAGTTATGACAGCAAGGGAACCCCCCACCAAGCCTTCCCAGGGCAGGAGGTGGATAAACCCCGTGGTGCCCTGTCTCCAAGCGCCCAAGGGTGGGGGGCAGCAGGCTGAGTGTGCCAGGGCAGCATGTCTGGGGGGCACGGGGAGGGCAGTGGGTCGGGGCAGGCTGCCAGCCCCACACTGAACCCTCCCTGCCTGGCAAGGGTGAAGGCGAGGGAGGGATGTGGGAGGTGCTGGGGGCCACAGAGAAGCACTGGTGTCTCCCCAAGAGACACAGGCTGCAAGGACCACTCTATGTCCCCTCAGGGGGAGTAGAGGCCACGGTCAACAGCACTGCCACCATACTGCAGATGGTACCCAGGCACTGCCAGCATTGTCACCCACTTGAGTGACTTGGGTGGGACAGGACAGTGGGGAGGGAGCACTCCTGAGTACACATTCTCACTTGGTCCCCAAAAATCAGGCTCTGTCCTGCTTGGGGTAACGGGGCTAAGGGATGTGGCAACAAATGTTGCTGAGTCCCAGATTCGGCTGGTGCACAGGAGGTGCTGCAGCCCTGACCCCAGCTCCAGCTGGGCCCACTAGCAAGGGACCTGATGAGCAGCCCCCTTTCTACATCACAACATCCCAGTGCTGGTGGGGGAAACCACCACAAAGGCACCACAAAGCTGGGAGTGGGGCAAGGTCAGACTGAGACTCCCTGGGAAAAGCCATCCGCATGGGGAACCCCCTTTGCAGCACCCCCACCGCTACAAGAGGCACCCACGGGGGCAAACACCAGCAGAGACTGAGTGCATCCCGCTGGCAGAGATGGGCGATCAGAGCCCCAGGGCCTTCAGAGGGATGCTGGAACCATCCTACAACTCAGGCACTATCCCACATCCCGGTGGGAGGGGGTCCCGAGGCACCGCCCCAAGCATCCCTTGGCTGCAGCTTCCC
This sequence comes from Pardalotus punctatus, assembly GCA_013400915.1. Classification (NCBI taxonomy): domain Eukaryota; kingdom Metazoa; phylum Chordata; class Aves; order Passeriformes; family Pardalotidae; genus Pardalotus; species Pardalotus punctatus. The sequence continues at coordinate 6,349 of VZTX01031016.1, read as the reverse complement.
CGTGCTGAGCGGCGTGCAAGCCGGAGGCCACCTTCAAAGTGTTGTGGGGCGGATTAGCTGGATTAGGGAGGCAGTGAAAGGACCCATGCTGCTCCGGAGGAAGTCTCGCCCAGGGCACACTGAAAGAGCCATTTTTACCTGTCCCGGCCGCTACCGCCAGCCTCGCCAAAAGCCCGGCGGCCCCATCCTGTCAAAACACGTCCTCCCGGCCCCATTCACCCCACGGCTGGTCCCGGGAAGGGGGGCAGCGTGGCAGATGGGTGCCCCCAGCAGCACGAAGGGACGGACGAGGGCTCGGCGCTGCCCCAGCACCTCCAAGTAAACCCAGCCCCAGCGAAGGGGCTCCCAGCTAAGTCAAGAGGGGCGGCAGAAGACGGGGATGCCTTCAAAAAGCCAGCGGCGGAGGGGCTGAAAGGGCCCGTTTGGGGCCAGCTCCCCAGCCGCCGGCCCCGGCCGAACTCTTTTGTTTAACGGCAAAGCTAAATTAATGTCTTTATTACCCCAAATCGGGGGGCGGCGGTTCCCAGCACAGGGAGGGGGGCAGCCCGGAGCTCGCACCGCCCCGGCCAGCGCCGAGGGGACAGCGCGACCCCCGAAAAAGAGAGAGGGGGGAAAAAAAAAAAAGGGGGGGAGAGGGGATTCAGTTGGGAACTATTCACCGCTAAGACTCCTGTCAGCATTGACATAAATTTCCACTGGTGTTGGCATTTAGGCATTTGCCATTTCCATATGTATAGGGCTGCCTGTACTAATTATGCTAATCACCCCCTCTGTTGGCTGCTGTGAAAAATGGCCACATTAGGCACTCCACTGCTTGCTAATGTCACTTAATGTGTGGTTGAAACATACATTCATCCCCCTCTGAATGGTGAAATTTTTCCACATTGCTGGCTTCATTCAGGCAAGAAATGAATTTTTTGAACTCAGACCACTTTTCCAGGCCCGAGGGAGAGGCAGATAATAAAACCCTCTTCTTGGGCCCTGGCGCTGCCCCCTCCCAGCCGCCAAATAACATTTAAAACACACAAAAAAAAAAGCCCCTTCCCTAAGTCTGTAGATATGTCCAAGTTTAAAAAAAAAAAAAAAAAAAAAAAA
>VZTX01031013.1:0-26713 GCA_013400915.1 Pardalotus punctatus | reverse complement strand
AACATCACCCCAAGACAGTTGTTCATTAAGGTGACTCAAATTTGCTACTCTGCACTATACACAATGCCAAAGAAATGAGTGTTAAGACTAGTTATTTCTTTCAGTTTTGTATCACAAATAGGCTGTGTAGTTGAGTGCTTCCTACTGCATGAATTTTATATTTAATTTAATTTTGTTGTGTGTCAGAGAAGGAAAGAGCACAGTGCTCAACTAAACTTTAAGTTAATTTTCTGAAGTATTTTCAACTTGGTACTAATTAATTAATTAAAAGGAAAACCTTAGTACTGTAATATTTTAGTCTTTAACTCAAAATGGCTTTATGGAGAAATGAAATCAGATAGAATGTGGTCTGTTGTCCATTTGTAGGACATCCCATGGCTGCTGCAGGAGTAAAATGAGAAGCATACTTTGCTATTATATTTTTGTATCAAGCTGCAGTACAAGAGAAAAAGTTGGCTTTACAGACTTTGATTTATCAAAGGCTCTTGAACTCCTCTGTACTTAAGTGGGAATTGAATGGAAAACCATTGATCCTCTTCCGTTTTCAGATTTCTGTGGCTGTAGACTAGCTTGCATTTTTCAGCCAATATCTGCCATTTTGCCGGTACACAATGGAGGTTGTGATTACTATTGCTGCTCAGGTTTTCATGGCTTTTGGAATTAAAAATAACCCTTAAAATTACTGAATACTCAGTTATGGATACTTCTGTACTCACATATAGTCTTTTTTGCCCTATTGTAATAAACACTTTTCCCTATTATAATTGCAATGTACATTTTTTGGTACAGATATGCTTCTTCTGGCTTTGTGTCTTTTCAAATTGGTTTACTCCAGAAGTGGTTTAATCTAAGTAAAATAATCCCATCAAATTGCCTGAAAATAATCCCACTCTTAAAGCAGAAACACCCATTTTAAGGATTTCATTTGTATAATGCTGTTGATTTGACTGATGACCCTTCTCACTGTAGATTAGGCTGTGTGTTGTGCTGTATTAGTTGCTGTCAGACCAGTTTTGTGTCTTTGGTCTTGAGGAGAATTTACGCACACTGTCCATACCCCATTAGCTTGCTCTTCTCCAAATGCTTCCTTTGCTCTCTGGGTAAATAAGGGCTCGAGCATCTGTAGAACATCTGTCTCAGAGTTGTCAACAGGAGTGTGGATGTGTCTTGCTTTCAAAGGTGGGGTCCATGCAAAGGTGAAGGATCGCCATGTTTCTCAGTTCCTTTCAGTGACTTAGGGGAGCTTTGATTTCCTGGAGACCAGTGTTACTGGGATCTTTCCTTCTCAATTCCCCACACAATTAGAAGTCCAGAGAAAGAATGCTGACTGTCAGTGTATACAGGTATATGAGTAGGATGCGGTAGGAATCTTGCAGATTTTTCTGTGTGGAGTTTGTGAATAGGAAGACTCAGGACAAGTAGGGTAACAGAAAATGCAAGCTATTAACCCCACTCTGAAGAAGGTGACTGTTGCTGTCTGAGCTTCATATGTGTTTGCTTAAGCCCAGTTTGTGTGTGTACACCTGTGACAGGCCAGCTTTGTTCAAATATACCAAACAATCCTTGCAGTACAGATGTTTTATTTTCCTCTTTATGTAGTGATTTGGGAGTGTCCTCATTTGTAAATGATGCAAAGCATTCCTACAATTATTTATCAGAAATGTGTGCTTATATATATTGGAACAGATTTTATGTTTAAGTACTGCTAGCTGAGGCACTGCCTAGCAGATGCACTACTGAGGCATTTTTTTGACAGGTACTGCTATAAAGTCTACAAACTCATTTTTTTTTCAATGCTAGACATCACCTCTTGCAATTTATTAGGTGATGAGGAGGTCTGTAGCCACAGATACTTGGTGACCTATTGGATCAATTTCTGCATCAGCATTAAATGATGATGACAGAGTAAATGTGTCCCTGTGACCCTCAGTACCACAACTCTTTATCCACGTTTCTTGATAGTGAAGGAAAGAGTTCTGAGATGGTTTTTGCACTGGAAGGGCAGTATGGCCTCCGGTGGTCTTATCCAAAAAAACATTGCTGTGATGACTTTTTATGCTGGGGTTTTTTGTTTGTTTTTCAGATTTTGGCTCCTTTGACATTATACTAGCACATAAAGTTTGTTTCAAAGCCCATTTTCTACACAACCCGCTACAAAAAATTGTCTGTTGTTTAAATATCTTAGGTTTATAGTCTATGTTTAGTCATTAAGGCAGATGTTTTGATGAACCTGCCTTCTGGCAATTAGTGAGAGATATATTTTCTTTTTAAGTTTCTGAAGGCAGATATTTCTTTAGCCCAAGTCTTTGTTTAGTTGACTGGGCTGATTAACTTCTGTTGAATAAGAGTTCATAGTTTTTCATTTCTGTTGGCTTCAATTTGTAGAAAATCAGCAAGCTGTTTAAATTGACTTTGGTTCATGCTGCACAATTTTTCTCTCTCCATTTCCTCAAAACTGTTTGTCTTATTTTGTTCCCATATTATAAAGTAACAAAAAGAGAACGTGAAAAGGAAGAGGATACTGCTGTACATTTCCTCCTCTAAATTAATTAGTACAGAGTTTTTGTGTTGGAGGTAGGTTTATGAATGACCTTTCTGTTTGGTTAGGTGGCCTTAAGTATGCTGGTAGTTTGTACAGTAAACAGAAGTGATGTGTAAAGCTGACAGTGCTGCTCTTTGTCTGCAGCCAGCTGTTCTGAGTCGCTTGCTGTGGAAGGGCCAAGTGAAGTCATGACTTTGTTTCCTAATGCTCTTACTTGAAAAGCCTGGGGAACTGGAGTGCAGTACTGGGCCAGTGCCCACAGTTTCATTAACGTTTTTTTTTCCATTTAAATCCGGGTCTCTGTTTCAAAGGGATTTATGGACTGTCGCAATTATTTGCTTTCATAAACTATGTAAGAATAATACAAAAGGCCACCTGGCACAAAGGTGCTTAAGACACAAGAAAAAGGAGTCTTTTATTATTAGAGCCAATGATTGGGCAACAAGTGCCAATTTTATATATTTGTTGTCTTGGAAACTCAATTTTGCCTCTGCTTTCGATTTCAGGAAAATGAGTTAACCTGTGACAATATTTTCAAGCTTGAGTACTTTTATTCCTTATAATGAGAGAAAACCCTCTTTTCCTCTTATCAGACATGTATGTACGTATTGAAGAACTGTGTGCACAATTAGCTTTTCAGCAGTGTTTTTGAGGTGGTCTTGCATTGGATTAGCCAGAATTAAAAAAAAAATTCCCTCATTTGGCAGCTTTTGAATTGATGTAATCAGCTTGTCTCTTAACTGGTATTTTATACGTGCTCTGAAAACCTAGGAAGGTATTTATTTGTGAAGTGTTATGTAGCATTACCTGACAGTTCTGTGTTATGAGAAGCACGTCTCCTTCTTTCTAATGTGTAGTCCTTCAGAAATGCATTAAAACGTGTTGAAATTTTATTTAATTTTCATCTTCTAAACTTGATGTAAAATGTTATTGTCTTCATGTTGCGTGTTTTTGACTTGTCATGAAGAATTTCTATTGATGACAGGATTATTTAACTTCACAATCTTTCTGACTTACAGTGTGCAATAAAGTAGCATTTGTTCATAATGGGCAATTATTGCTATGTAATAGGATCCAGATGATCACACCATTATTTTTATATATTAAAAGGAAAGGAGTGGCTATTTTTTCTGTTTATTTCATTGGTTTGTCTTCCACTGCATGTTTGTGCTGATTATAGTCAATTTGTGCTTTACCTAACTTGGCAGGATTTGAATGGGTGGTTTGGATTACTGACAACAGTGAAAAGGAGCACTTTAAACAGAAGCATTCTGTAAAATGCCCCGATTCTGTTAGTGTGGATAAATATCTGTTACAGCTGTAAAGGAGGTGGGAGTACCAATGTACTGGCTGTCTTTATGAATACATTTGTTACAAAGCCTGTTTTTTTTTCTGTAATGGTAAATGCCGTCCTTGATTAGCAAGTGGTCTGGTTCTTTCTGCATAGTTACAGAACTCCTCAAAGCTGAGAATGCTGAGATGCATATTGGTCGTGACCCACATTGGTTACTAAGAGCACCATAAACATATTAAAGGACAGTTTAGTAACTGTATTTGGCTGTGGCATGCTATCTGCAGAATTGCACAGCAGGCATTCTGTAACAGGCGCTTATTTATGGCTGAAGGAAGGCCATCACAGTACCTTGTGGCTTACTCATTTTGCCTTCGTAGTCTGAGAAAGCATTGGAGGGAAAAAGCTATGGAAAGAGAAATGCTAACTGAAATGTTTTGGTGGTGGTGGTTTTGTTTGTTCATTTGTTTTTCCAAAATCTGTCATATGTACTAATTATGACAAAAGTTTATTTATTCTGGTGTGCAACTCTGGCAGTTAAACAAACTTTAATGTTGATCATCAGCATTTATAGTGGTAAACTGGTAACCTGACACAAGCAGGTACTGACCTGCAACATCAGATATTAGAAGAACACTTATCCAAAGCTGGTGACTCACTTAAATTGTATAGAAATTATCCTACTTAGCTAGGTATTCAAAGGAAATAATTGTGTTTACTGCGTAAACTGCAGGTCATTTGGATTCCCCTCTGCCCCAGCTTTGCTTCAAAAATTAATTAGAAAAAAAATAAAGGAAAAAAGTTGAGTGGTCAAGCAGTTACTATTACTGAATTAAAACCTTATGATGGAGTTCTGTAATTCCTGTATATCCTTTGAACTCTTGAATGTTTTTTCAGCCCTTTTAGCTAACATAAACCACATGAATACCAAAGACACTCTTTTCATACAGCAAATTCAATCGAATTTTCTAAAATTTTCATAAACTCCTGATTTATACAGGATCAAGTTATAAGTGCTGTGATAACTGCAGTGTGTAGATCAGACAGAATTCAGAGAATGGAGAAATGTGTAACCTTGGTCTTTCCATGTGCAATTCAGATTCTTTTGAAAGTTATACACAGCCATTGTGAAATGATGTTGTTAGTTGTGTATTGAAATATCAGTTATGAATCAGTCATCAAACCTTTGCAAAGTAGGATTTAATTTTCATAATGACTGAAATGCAGGATGAAGTTTCAAGGATGAAATTCTTTTTTATCAGGGTAAGTCTTTTGGAGGAATTCCTCCAGCCATTAATCTTTGTAAAGTAAAAAGGCATAACATGTAAAGTTAAGCTGCAAGTCTTGCTGTGTGCCCTGCAGCCAACTGTCCAGTTGCTTGACATAAAGGCAAAATGAAACATGTCTGTCTTGTAAGCAGCTTTTCTTGTTTCTGGATTGTTAGTTCAGGCTCTATCTTTTTGATGAGCAAATCAAAGACAGGAATCATCCAAATTATTAATATAGCTAATATTTAAATTTTTTTCTTAATTAGAGGTGGCGATGGGAATTAATGAGTTGGCATATATGTAATGTATCAGAAGTGGTCTTTTGGGCATTCCTTTAACTCTTTGCTATTCAGAACTTCCTATACAGAGGCAATTTAGTCCTTAGCTTTTCCTTAAAACTCAGTCATAAACAATTCAGCATAAGGAGCTCAGAAAGGGAAATCTCTGTTCCTGCTGATTCTTAACTACTGAGAGCTGGTTCCCTTCAGGCAAGCTGCTGCTGGCCAGCTGGGAGTGTGAATGGCAGAGGCTTCTGGCCCTTGCTCTGACCTCAGCAGCAGCTGGCTCTGGTTCCCGCTGGGGAAGGAGCTCTCCTGTTTTAGCAAGAGAGCGGCACTCTTAGCCCCTGGTGAGAACTGACTTCAGTTCCCCTTTCTCAGCAAGACCGTAGCTGTTGGTTAGTATATTAGGCTTGTGAGAGGTAAACAAACCATTTGATTCTGGTTTCGTTGTCAGGTAGTGACATCTTCATTCAAAAAAATTTTGCAGGAGGTGATGAACCCCTGCCTCCCAAGCCTGGATTTTGCTGCATTTAGTATAATATTGTGCTTAGGTAGAACAGTGCTCCTTTTGGGGTTAGAGACCTTTTTCCACGTTTGGTACACCAGAGGTTGCTTTTCTCTTTCCTTTGTTCTTCCCCAAATGTTTTATATCTTTCACGTCTGAAGGTTTGTGTTGCTATGCTTTCTTCCTCACATCTTGAACACTTTGCTATAAGGAATAGATGTGTTTGGGCATCTAAGAAGCATAAGATGCAGGCAAAAGAGCTGACTTTATGGCATCTTGACCCTACAGGAGTGAAGGTGAGGCAGAAAGGCTAAAAAAAAGAGGAGTGGCTCTTAGAGATCCAGTATATGAATACATGTGAAAGAAGGGTATTTGCAGAGTCTTTTTTTCTGCTGGTAATTGTGTCATGACATTTTAAAACAAAATAATTCCCTAATCTTTGAGATTCTAGAAAAGTAGCTTGAAAATAAGAATCTCAAAGGCTTCAGAATGAGAAGGATGAACAGACATTGTCAGTTAGCTTAAATGTGTAGAAGCTGAGAATTTTGGAATGAATCTAGTCTCTTGGGAAAGGTGCTTATATGTTATTTTTGTGAAGATTGCTTTTGGCAGTATTATAATGTGAAAAACTTGGAAGAGCATGGCTAGCAAATACATACTAGTGTGGATGGCACTCACTGCTTTAAGTACATATAGAGGCTTCATAATCTAGTACAAAATAGTTTTAAAATAGAATAAATAGTAGATTAATGTGTAAACATGATGTTAGCTGCTTGTGTCTGGCTTGCTTTTTGTTGAATATTCAGAAGATAAGTTTTGAAGATAAGCAATTGGGAAAAAACCAGACAAGAAATCTTTTTAAAGTAGGACATAGTTACACACAGGGAGACCCCAACATTAATTGTGAATTTCTGCTAGCATTTGTGTGTCTTTACGGTTTTTAAAGGTGCCTTACTATTTTCTTACTTAAAATACTTTATTGCAAAAAAAAAAAAGCGGGCCAAGCTCCTGCTTAGGTTGTCAAGGGTCAGTTTTCATAGCTGTCTGACCTTTTTAGACTACACCAAGATAGTGTGTGTGAGATGTAGGGGTTTTTTTTGCCTGAAGTGATAAAAAAAACCAATAAAATGCTCTTTTGAAGTGCAGTTGTCTTTCCTGTCCTTTTGATTATTGCTCCATATATTTTAAAACATGCATTGCAGCATTCTCTTCTCCTAGTCCCTTGACTGTAGCTAAAACATCATCACATTTCATAATAAAAAACTTTATGTAATAAAAAATAGTGGGGGCTCTGGGATTTCCTTTCCTGGCCTTACCTTTTGACTCAAAATGTATGCTGTGCATTCTCCAGAATGATAGTTTATATGCTTTATTTGTAATGATTAGGAGGTTTTGTTTGTTTGTTCTTCTCCAGCCCAGTGAATGCTAAGGCCATTTTTATAAATGTGCACATGAGTAACTTTATGAATGCTGTTTGTTCTCTGAGGCTTCTCAGGAACATTCAAATGTTCAAAGCCTGGACTTTGCAGAATGGAGACTGATGCCTTCGGAGCTTGCAAGTGCAGAACGTCCACGTGTTTTCAGCTGAAAGGAGGCTCCGGGCAAAAAATGTTGGCCTTTATCAACCATTTGTTAGTCCCAACCTTCTCAGAGGTTAGTTAAAACACAAAATAACACAACTCTCCTGAAAATCTAAAAATTGTTGCGATGAACTAAATTAATGCAGTGCTTTGATAGGAAATGGTGAATAGGCATTCCAGCTATGCCAAGACAACTTAATAACAATTTTGATCATTTAATAGAGATTGCTGCTTTTAGAAATACATGAAGCTGCAGAGTTGGTGTATGTGCCTGTTACCTCTTTAAAAAGTAAGCATTTACATGCCCTTTTAGCAACAAGTAAAGGCATGTGGGGTGTTTCCAAACCTCGTCATTTCAGAATATGTTTTGATAAACATCCAGTCAGGGTGGAAAAAAATCTACACAAGCAACAACTAAAAGAGCCCAACCACCTCCCTCTGAACGGTGTAGCTAAATGTGTTTGCTGATTGCTTTTATTCATGAAAGTACACTCTGGGCATTGGGATGTGTTTGTTTCTGCTTCAAACAGTCACATTATAAAACAAGCTACTTTATAAAAAGTTACTCGTAAAAAGAAGGGAAAATTAGGTTTTCTCCATTGCAACCTCATCTATAAAGCAGTGTTTTCACTGAATCTTTAGCTCATATTTTTTAATTCTCCAAGAGTGAATGGAGAGAGTACTTAAAAATGGGAAGAGGTGAGATGTGGAGGACAGTAATAAAAGCACAGTCCTACAGTTAATGTTGCTGGGTTTTATTGCTCACTTTTCTGTTTTGCAATGTCTGTGATAAAGTGGTATATTTCATGATAGGACTCATGCATTAAAACCCTGTTGAAAAAGTGGGGAAATATTTATACAAGTAGAATTAGATGGTTTGGGTTTTTTTAATTTGACCCAACTCCATTAATTTTGAACTTAAATCAGAAAAATGTTTTAAGAGGAAATAGATATTTTAATATTCACTGTGTTAAAAGAGAGATCAGAATAGCAATTTCCAAATGTAAAGGAAGAGCAAATGAATCAATAATAACCCTAAGCTATCTGATCTTGTATCTGATTGAACAAATGTTTTAGCCTCTGTAAACAAACACATCTATTTAATTGTAACATAATAGACTCATATTTCTTTGAGAACTAAAATGTAATGATAGATTTTCGTGAGTCATCTGTGTTAGCAGTTAGGAAGCAGGCAATTAGCATAGATTCTATTCCACTTTTACACTACATTTTCTCTTGAGAATTGTTCAGTCAGCAAGCTCCCTTTTGTACCTTGCAGTTATTTTAATATTATATCCAAATTTGGGGAAAAAGAGAAGGATAGTAAATGTTGTCCCTTGGTGACACAAATAATAAAGCATATCCTTTAGTCTTTGCATAGGAGTTGATACCTGGTTAAAGAGAAGAAGTGAGTTATACTCTGAAGGCTTCACTCATGACCATATGCATTTAAAAACCTCCAGGAATTATTACAAGCACTCTTTGTAAGTACAAAACAGTTCTGTTTGGTGCTAAAAGCTGTTTGGCTTTGTGGGCCAGTGTCACAGAGCCTGGAGAAGGCCAATGAGGAAGCTGAATTTTACATATGGCTGTGTACATGTGGGGTGCAGCACTGGGACACACTTGAACAAGCAGTGAGAGACCCATGCCATATGGTGTGGGGTAGGACCTCACAGAGAAACAACCTGGGCATCCCTAGAAGTAGTAGTACTGACAAGGGAGTAGTAGACAAAGGAATTTTTTGTTTACCTCTGCGGTAAACGGGACTCAAACTGCTCAGAAAGCCAGCACGGTTGCCACATCATCTTGTGCAATTGCATCTTTCTGCTGCAGCTCGTAGATGTGTCTTTAGAAAAGGCGTGAGCACTTCATTCTTCTGGTGGTCTTCGCAGGTCCCTGGCCCCTCTGTCTTTCTAGTACATTATAATTCTGTGAGATTGTCTGCAGAGCCAGAAAGCATATTCTTTCCCACCTACAAGTTCCTTTTGGGTATACCTTGGGACTAAGGTCTTGATAAAGCAACAAGATCAGGAGAATGAAAAAGAAAAAGGTTAGGGTTTGCTGTAGTTTTCTATAAATAAAAAAGTCCGGCATAGAGCTTAGGCTGCTGAAATAGTTGATACTTTGTGATGCTTCAAAGTGGTTTTTTTGTTGTTGTTTCTGATTCTCTTCCCTGGCCTTCCAAAATGTGAATTTTACCTTGCTGCAGGTAGAATAACAGAGAAATATCTCAAAATAATGAAAATGCTGATAAAATACCTACTTTAAAATTTCATGAAGCTGCTCAGAGTTAAATGTTTCCATGTACTTTTCAATGACAGTGATTTTGAAGATTCACCTGTTGTGTAAGTTAATTGTATTAGATTTTAAAAGGAGCTGATGGAGTAGAAAATGTAAAAGCAATGAAACTTTTTTGATAATTTGATGTTGTTTTCTTTGTAATTTCCACCAGATTTGGTGTCCCATATTATAAGAAATACTTTAATGATGACTTTCAACAGGTTTTGCATTTCTTGAATGTTTTCAGCCTTGCTTCTCAGTCTGTTTTATATCTTCATAAGTTTCTAAAATTTCAACATTAGAAGCACATTGACATGTGGGAGCAAGTCCAGAGGAGGCCATGAAGGTGCTCAGAGGGCTGGAGCACCTCTCCTCTGCAGACAGACTGGAAGAGCTGGGGCTGTTCAGCCTGGAGAGGAAAAGGCTCCAAGGAGACCTTACAGCACCTTCCAGTACCTGAAGGGGGCCTACAGGAAACCTGGAGAGGGACTTTTTATAAGGGCATGTAGGGGTGGGATGAGGGGGAATTTTACCTTGAAGTAGGTTTAGATTTAGGTTGGTTTACATTAGGTATTAGAAAGAAATTTGTTACTGTGAGGCTGGTGAGGCACTGAAACAGAGTGCCCAGAGAAGTTGTGGATATCCCCTCCCAGGCAGTGTTCAAGACCAGGTTGGATAGAGCTTTGAGCTGTGTGGTGTAGTAGAATATCTCCCTGCCCCATGGATCTTTAAGGTCCCTTCCAACCCAAACCTACAATTCTACAATTCTGTGATTTTAACATGACAAGTGATTTGTTTTAACATTGGTCTGGATCAGAATTCTTTTCTGTGGACTCAAACTTATTTTTCACATTTAGGTCTACCTTAATAATTTACTTAACAATGAAGAGAAAAAGAATATTCCCCAGATGGAGGTGCAAGATTATTGTTAACAAATTACTTAATCCAGATAGTAAAGAAGTATATGCTTTGTAGCCAAGGGGCAGACTTCCAGTGACAGATACTTTTTAGTCCAGTATCACTCAAACAGCCAGACTGAATTATTTCACAACTACAAGGGGGTTGAACATAAGGAAAATAATTTATTCTGAGCCTGACAAGTGGAGAGCCAAGGTCCGTGTCATTCTGCAATCTAGATTGCCATGAGGAATTGGTTAGTATAATTTTGTGGTGTTAATTGTTTTATAGCTACTCTGGAGTGAAAATCTGCTTTATTCCTGAAACGGAAACCATAAGAATGTAATTTTTTGCTTTTAAACGGACAGATTTAAATGAGGAGGTATTCAAGTCCCAATACAGGATGTGGTCTGACTTCTCTATCAACAGCCACATTTTCTGGATCCCCTACTTTGAGTTATGCCCAAGTGTGCAAGCCACAGGCACACTATTTGCTGTGTTGCATTCAAATAGTGCTCAAAAAATGTCATCATCTCTTTTGCCCGAAGTTGCCACCCTCCACCATTATAAAAGAGAGAGGAGAATTGAGACACATTTGTCTCTTGAATGCCTCTTTGCCTTTTGATGTAGGGTGTGATTTGACTGGGTCTTTGCTATGGCATACTTGGAGATGATGCTGAGACTGTCTGGCCCAGTCCTGATACTGCTCCTCACTTCTCTGCTGTGGTCATGCAATACGTAGGAAATAGATGTTGCTGGAAGCTGACAGGTTGCTGCTTGGGAGGGAGGGGAAGGGAGACAGGGCAGTGCAGTCTAGGGGGCAGCTGGAAGGCGGTCGCAAGCTGGAGGAGGGGAGGGCAGATCTTCAACTGTCAGCACTGGCCCAGACGGATTGAATAAAAGCAGCTGAAGTTGAAGAACGTTGTTCAAATAACCAGGGTGACCAGTGGGGCACAGCAAAGTTGCTGTCTTTGCTAACTGTGTTTATTGGAAGATTTAGCAGAGTTCATCTAAAGAAGGTGGTATTATTTTTGACTGTTAAGAGTATTTGTTTGCAAATAAATGTCAGCTGAGCTGGAATTCTTACATCTTTGCTTTTTCTAGTGGTTGCAAGGGAACCACTGTACAGCTCTATTAATCTGACTAATACTCCATGTAAACACAGAACACCAGCCTATAACACAAAAGTACTACAACTCTCAAAACAAAGAAGCAAATAACCCCCCCACCTGCCAACAGGTATCAAAATATCAAAAACAGTGTAGCAGAAGATATTGTGGGTATTAGGAAATAATTAGAATATGCTGAATTATCATAAGGAACTACCAGTAAAAAAAAAAAAAAAAAAAAAAAAATTGGTTTCAAAAAAAATTGTTAAGTTTAATAAAAAAAAAAAAAAAGCATTGGTTTCAGAAAAACTTGTTCAGCTTACTATAAAACAGTAAACTTTATCTGTTGTTTTGTAGTTACTGAGCCTTTTTTTGCTGTACTTAAACAGTATTGCAATAAATATACTTCCCCTGGATTTCCATGAAAAGTAGAATTGTGTTATCATTTGAATTAGTTAACTGAGGCTTATGGAAAACCTAATAAAAAGATACTTGTGCTAAAACAGTAGAAGTATGCAAATCCTACTATATGGAGTAGGAGAATGCACATACTGTGTGTTACATGTACATGCAGCTAGCTGTGTGTTCAGATGTACTGTGATAGGACTTGAAAGTTGAATAGGGTTAAATTCTTCAAGGTGATATTTGGGGTTTATTTTTTTTTTTAAGGATCATTTAGTGACTTTTCAAGTTTAACTTGAGAAATGTGAAAGCATTATTTGAGAACTAAAGGATTATATGAACTTGAATGCTGACCAAGGTAATACAAAAATAAAGGGGACTTTGCCCTCTGAAAAGTTAATATTTATTTGTGCCAAAGTGCAAAACCTCTGAATGCCACAGCAACTTTAAAGTTCTGCTTGACATGGGCTGAATTAACAGTAATGTTGGATTTGTGAAGCCAAATAAAATGTTTTTGTTGTGACCATTTATTGAAAATTAATCTTTCTGGGACTGAATGGCAATCTGTTAGTTAGGTTCTTAGGAAGGGAGCAAATAATTTTAGGGGGGGCCTTTCAATGTACTGTAGGGAAATGTCACATTCTTCAAAATTTTGCCTTGTAGGGCTAAATTTCAAACTACTTTTGCTGTTCTTAAAGACAGCAATTAACATTGTTTACTGTCACAGTGCTTGTGAAATGCAAAGTGAACTGTAGTATTTTTAGGTACAGAAGTTTTAGTTGTATTTATTGTCTGTTTGCTGTAATGAAGGACTAGTTAGCCATGCTATCTAACATTCTCTACAGGCCACATCACAGCTTGCTGTGTTTCTGTAATTCTGTCTACCACGCTCAAAGTGCAGACAAAAGACCTATTGATTCAAGCTTGATTTTATCCATCATTCAATGGAACATATACTACTTATTGCCTACACAGTAAAGGAGGATGAACCTTGTTGGTTGATCACTGTGAAGAGTTAATTTCTAGAGTTTTTGAAGACTGTAGACTAATTTTTAAAAAAATTTATTTCTTACTAATTTAATACTTATGAGGTCAACTGATTGCTAACTTGTCCATCTGTTTTTGCTAAGGAAACCTGTTACTGTATTACTTTCCGATTTTTAGGGATTATAGACTCTATTTGCTAGTTTTTCCCAGTATGAAAATTTGATGGTATTTTCAGGAGTGGTACTTAATACTAATAATTCCCAGAACTCTTAGGAAAACCTTAGTCTTGGAGAATAAGAACAGAGAAGGTGGAGAAGGAAGTAGGAGCATTTGCATGCATAGATTTTTTTGCTGTTTGAGGCATGACAGGTGTGTTCTGTCCTTCAGTGTAGTGCAGGAAAATAGCTCAGAACATTTGTATTAATACCCATTGAGGGGCAGGACTGGAAACAAAATTGTCTGCCTGGTCCCTGTCATAAGAAGATTGAAGTTGAAAGTGGATATAAGAGAGTGATACAAAAGTTACCAAGACAAAAATTACAAGAAATCCCAATAAATTAATTGTGACAGTTACTTGAACCCAAGAAGACTTGGATTCTGAGGGCTTTTCACTAAGGCAGCTTACAATTTCATGTCATGAGTGAGCTTTAAGTACTACATTACTTATTTTCACCAAACAGAAAAAAGAAAAAATTTGTGAAGGTTAGACTGTTTTTTAAGATAATGCTTACGAGAACCAACCCTTATTAAAAATGAGCTGCGGTGTAAATGAAGCCACCTAAGCTTATGAGGCAAGTTTTGTGTTCCAACCCAGAAGAGAGCTGACCTTTTATCATCACAGTGTATTTCCAGCTAAGGGTTTCTCTGTGTGCTGTCTTGAGGTTAAAAGGGCAAGTCTGTACTGAATTCTGTCAAACAAAAACCTCTATTTATGCTTTTGTTGTGTTTTTGAAAAGCTTGTTTTTCTGTTTTTAGCTGAACCTGAAATTTTATTCAAGATAATATCCAGGATATGTCCCTGCTTACTTCTGGTTATTTATGCCTATTGCTGCTGCTGTCCACTAGTCCTGGACCTGCAATATCACAAGAGTAGGTTTGTGCTGCAGTTAGAAGTGCGCTTTTATTTTACAGATATAAGCTGAGTGAATATTAAGGGGGTAGCTTGGATTTTACCAGCATAGGAGCTGAAGAGGTTTTTGGAAAGCCAGCTTGTCCTACATGGAGAGCTGTCATAGCAGGGCTGCTGTTGGTGTCCAAACCGGATTGTTTAAAGCAAGCTCCGATTTTCTGTGCTGAGCTGCAGTCACACCTCTTAGACGTGTGTAATCATAGACAGATGTGGATGTTGTGCATGGACAGCTTCTAATGCACTTCTAAGGAGGGTGGATCTCTTGGGAGGTCTGGATTTGCTTGGCTGCTCATTTGCTTCTCAGATGAAACAATTCAAATGTGACTTGGTTTCTTGCTCCTTCCGTAAAACAGGACAGCATCTGCTCATTTTTTTGTTTTAGAGCAACAACATTTTAATGACTTAATCAGATAGAGTCAAAACAATTGTAAAAAAACTAATAAGATGTGTTGATTGATGAAGAAACCCAATAGTAGCCTGTATTACCCTGATAAAAGTCCCTGTTACTTGTGCTCCCCTTGCTGCATCTATATTTCAGGTGTGGGGAATATTGCAGAAAAATATGAATTAGATTTATTGATTCCTTTATTACTCAGGTAGTCTCAGTGGGATTAAAACTGTGTTCAGGAGAATTTCTTCTTAAAACTCAAAAAATCCATTGTGTTTGTGTGTTGCAGGTATGTGAATATACATACCTTTACATGTATGCCAAGAACATACTTGTGTGGGGTCTAGGTATAGGACTTTATAGGTATTCAATAATCACAATACTGTCTACCTCAGAAATTATAGCTTTGACCTCAGAGGGTGAATTTTTAGCTCAAACACAGTGGCAGCACTTGATTTTGCACTTGCTGGATTTCCTGCATCTTCATTGGCTAGTTAGAACTATAGGTGTTGAGAACATCTGAACGTAAGATTATCAAATGGAAGCATGGATATAGCTATGGAGCACTTCACATAGATACTCGGCACACAAGGAATTAGGGTTTCCAGTACAGTATTTCATCAAACGTTTTTCCAAGGATCTACTCGTGTAGGAGTTGATTCCTTAAAATGTGTATTCAGCATTTTGCATAATGTGTTAAAGGGTTTATTTCCATTATTGGAAAGCCTTTTTTTCTGTGAGTTTTCTTTATGGTAACTTTCACAGGGTGGGGAAAATGTTTACAATGTAACAATGTTTTTATTTTTATAAAGTGCACTGTTTTAGATGTGCAAAGCTGATAACTGAGGAGGTGGTGTTCAACCTCTTAAGTTCCACTCAGAAGTTTCAGTAGTACAAATCTGAATGTGTCACCATGGAATGACTTAGGAATATATTTTTTAAATGTCATTATTGGTTTTTTAAATTGTCTTCAGTAACTGCAGAATGAGCTCTACCCTACTTCCTCTGTCTTCTCTTGACAATTTTTATTTTGCCCTGACAGTATAGAATGTAGTGTCTTGACAAGTGATGTTTTTTCTAAAAGTGGTTTGTCTAAAGCCATGTAGTGATAATTTCATCTGATGTGTTTGTTGAAATTGATTGTTTATTTGTAAAGTGAAGTGTTACTTATGATAAAATATACAAAACCCCACTGTTTTCAGGATACAGTTTGAAACAAACTTTATAATAAATTAAATTGATAATGATGAGAATTGAACAGGTTTTGTAGTAACTAGGAAACTTGACTGTTTTGTGGGTTTTATTCTAAACTCCACCCCGGTACTGGAAAACATGAATTTTTAATAGGCAAATTTAATGAATTTTGTATGAAAGTGAAGAGTGTCTGTACTGAAATACTGTGTGGTGCTGCCAAGTAGGAGAAAAGTTCGTATTTCAGAAAACATTGGAATTGTTTGATACACTGTACTCTCCTTGGTGATAACTCATTCAAAAGAGTAGTTTCAGTGCCTTTTTCTTACTTTGAAGATGAGCTGCCAATATCTGTCAAACTCTGCTTCCTGAGCAAGCAAAAGGAGTCTTTAATAGGTCTGTCAGCACTCAGCCCCACTGAGATAAAATGCAGCTTTACAAATACATAAGTGCTGACTCAACAAATTCATTGTATCTGAAGTGACTCCATGTTGGACTTCACCAAGGACATTCAAAAGAAATTAGTAGTTTTACCAGTTTTGATTGTTACAGATGTGTTGCAAAGCCAGACGTTGCTATGTCAAAATAATTACTTTGAAAAGTACCTCTTTGCACATGCAGTCATTTAAGTAAATAGGACTGGTTATTATGAAAAGTAAAAGGTGGCAGTAGAAAGAGTTCAACGTTTAAAACCCAGATGCTTAAAGATGGTGAATATAGATACAGTAAATAGTATCTATTTTGGCAACCTTACTGTTAATGTGTTTAAGCTCTGTTTATGGGCATTAGTCACAGGACTGGAGTATAATTAGGCCAGAGCTTACACCAGTTTGATTGCTTTGCATAAAGTTTATATGAGTTTGTTCCTAAGGATACATTAACAGCAACATCTAGAAAGTTAATTTTGGAGAAGGCTCTGCCAAATATTTAATATTTAATATTAAATATAAGTTTACCTACAAGTGGATTAAGATGCCCAAGTGTTCCACTCAGTTTTAATCTCAGCTATAAATTGCATTTTCAGTGCTTTGCAGTTACCCATGTAAAATTGTCAGCGTTAAGAACAGCTGATCACTACTTAGGCATTTTCTCTGTTATCCGCAGGAAAGATGTCTAGAGACCGGGCGCTCAGGAAGCAGCAGCAACTGAATAATTTGGTAGCAGCAGTGACAAAGCTTGCAAAGCCTGGAGATGTGATTGTGGACTTTTGCAGTGGAGGGGTAATGTGTATTTTTGTTTTTGTGGTGCAATTTCTTTCAGCTTTCATCCATCTTTGCAGTTCTAGGTGGTTACTGCCACAAAGCAAAGCAGAAGTGCAAATGCTGAAGTTTTTGCTGCTTTCTAAGGTTCTCTCATTGTTATGGGAATGCTCATCATGTAGTGACTGAACAACAGGGAACACTGAAAAGTGGCTCAGATGTTGTTGTTTGTTTTTGTTTTCACAGGGCCATGTTGGAATTGTTCTTGCTTATATGATGCCATCATGTCAGGTAAATTCTCAATAAAAAGATCTCTGGTAATCATCCTAAAAAGATGTGTCTGTAGGGTAGGGGGGACATGTATGAAGTCACAGTTGTCTCAGCAGAGGACTTAGGTTTGAAACATGCCGATTTTTAGCATACTCCCCAAATGTGTGTGGTGCTTTCCAGAGAAGACAAAAGTTATAGGCAAATATAAAATATTTGCAAGCTGATTAATATTGGCAAGTATTAAATACCTTCGATTGTTAATGGATTTCTAGCTAGTCATTTTGTAGATCTCAGACTCTAGCCACAAGTAATTCAGAGATTTTCTCAACAAACTACAAAATTTTCTGCTGGGTAATGTTGTACTTTAGTTTCTCAGTATTATTTTGCCTTACTCTCTTCTATGTGTGAAATCTAGGTGGTACTCATAGAAAATAAGGAGTTGTCTCTGATCCGTGCTAAAGACAGAAGTGATGAACTAGGTTTAAAAAACATTTGGTTCATTCAAGCAAATTTGGACTATTTTAATGGGACTTTTAACATTGGGGTAAGTGATTATAACTCTTTCACTTCAGAACTTAAGCATCTGATTAATTATTCTTAAAGCAAGTGTAATACATGAGAGAAGAAAATTCTGTATGCCTACAGACCATGAAAGTAAATGACATGAATGTGCTGTCTAGAATTTTGCAGCCCTTGTGAAGAATAACGCATAAATAGTATTTTGTAACCCTGTAAATATTCCTGTCTTCTAGTTTTTCATTCTATTCATAGAATATGAACCTCTGTGGCAATGTGCAAGCTTTCCATGCAAGAATGACTGTTCTTTAAATCATCCATCTAAAAGCCTATTTTGGCTGTAGGTGGGATGGTTAATGCTGAAGGTTTATGCACATGAACAGTGCTGTTGAACTGTTTGGTTGGTTTATTTAAGAAAGGAACAGAAATACAGTGCAGGAGAAAGAGGAGAGAATAAATGGTTTTAGCCCAGTCCTTCCAGGTGTAAATTTCCAATTCTCTAGCTTTATTTTCTGTGCTACATTGTCATATAAATCTCAGTGGGTGAACTAGAGAGCTATTTCTAAATATTAGGGTCTCATGAATAATTTACTGAATTGTATGTGTGAAATGTTTGATAGTTGTTTTGTGAAATGAGTCTCCAATTTTGTGATCATTGGAATACCTGTCTTAATTTTTGGGGGCCTATTTTTAAAGGTTAATACCAAGTGTTATATTTTCTCTTTCAAGTTTTGTGACTAGGAAGATATTGAAGTATATGTCAGAGGAGTTCACTTAGAAATTCTTAATTTCCAGGTCTTCCTTTCCAAATATCTGCATTAGTCTTCACATTATATTTTGTTTCCGATAGTGAGTTCAATATATAGGATTATCATGAGAAAGCTTTGTCTTTATTTTATTTGGGATTTCTTCTTAGCTAAATGGGTTCTCAGAAAGCCAGAGAAGAAATCAGTTGGTGTGACAGGTCATACAGGCTCAGCAAAGCTACTGGTTTTATCTGCTGCTGTTTTAAGGTCTCTTTTTCAAATGTGCAAGCAAAGCTGAGAGCTTTGTTTTCTATTTGGATAGATGAGGAAGTAACTATAATGACATTCCATGATAATCTGATACCTGTGATATTAAGAATCTATTTCTGATGTTAAACTAGTTTTATTTTTGTTGTTAAATTCATATTAGCAGAAAACTTACATTGTGAAATTACTTTCTTGTTAATTTTTTAATGTTCTGCTTGAGACAAGAGTATTTGTTTCCGTCTGTATGCAATTACAGTTCAGTTGATGATTAATAGTCTCTTCAGATGAGATTACAGCAAGAAGACTGCAAACAAAAAAGACTTTTTAATCTCTATCTTAGAGCAAAGTTTTTATCTTCCAGTTGCTGTACCTTGAAAATCAGTTTTGAACCCTGAAATCTGAGCTATGCAGTTTTGAACGTCTTCTCTAAATTTACAGTGAATAAAAAGCAAAGCAACCAATGTAGTTTTATAAAACCACACTGCTGCATAAAATCAAAAATGTGCCTCAAAAATGTCCTTAGTTTAAGTATGCACCAGGCCTACTCTTTGAGGTACTGAGCTCATGGGAAGGGACAGACAAAGTAATGCTGCGTTTTAGTGGTGATTTGGCATCCCAGGTACAGATAAGAGAGAGCTGCTTGACTTCTCTTGCAATATATTGAGTACTGCAGTAACTTGCCTTTCTGTAGGAGAGCGGGAAGAATTTGGGTGCAGCCTGTATGTTGCACAAACACATGTCATTGCTTGCAGGTAGTTGTGATCAAATGTTATTTTAGTTTTACTTGAAGAGCCCATCACCAAGGAAAATTAAGAATAAGGAGAGAAAAAAAATTAAAGGAGGGCAAGTTGTATTTGGCACTTCCCCCAGCTTCAGTGTTTGTTTTCTAAAGTTTTTACTCAGTAGTTTAAAATCAAATTATCTAAATTTATGCATAATTTTTTCCTTTAAATGTGACCTTCAGGTATATCTGCTACTTTTCTTACTGCTTAGTTGAAATCCGGTTTTGACATAGCTCTTTGTATTTTTACATCCTTTTTGCTTGACAAAGACTTCTGACAAATCACCACTGTAGTTTTACTGTTGCTGTGTATCCCACAACTACTATTTTTCTGGAGATTTGGTTTTAGTCTATTTGATATCACAATGAAGTGCGCCTGCCTTTTGAGTGCTTTTGGTGAGTGACCCTTCTCCAGGGTTGATGCTTCCCTTGTTAATGGAATAAACCATAAATTTTCCTCAACATAGATATGAAGGAGAGGAATGGAAAACCAAAGAATTAAGGACCAGGCCTGTGGTATAATAGTTTTAGTTGCAAAAATTTGCTCATGTATTTAAGGAACTCAGTTAACCAAAAAAATGCTGGAACAGGATTGTATTTGGAATGTTCCTATAAGGAATTGTCTTAGTTTCCTTGGTTGTTGTTGTTGTTACTGCTGTAGGTGGCTCTGCACGCTTGTGGGGTGGCTACAGACATGGTGATCGAACACTGCCTCAGGGCACGGGCAGCCTTTGTCGTCTCCCCTTGCTGCTATGGCTTCATTCAAAATACAGTCAAGTTCAAATATCCACGAAGGTAAACTAAAGCTGGCAAGATAAGCCTTAAAATATCAACTTAAGTGAAGGAATAAAATCGTAAAAGAGTATAGAATTAAGCAATTGAGGGTCATTGTGAGTGACTAGGCTAAGCTAACTCACACGTACAATGAAAATGTTTCCTCCTGTTTGTCAATCCATCCTGAAAGGGAGACTGATTGGTAATTCCTGGATTATTTTTTTCAGGATTTATCTATTCATGGTTCAGAAGACTTCATACAATCAGTGTAGTAGATAACAGTATGTACTATGCAGACCTTCTACCTTTAAATCACAAAGGTAATAGAAAACTCATGAAAATAATCTAAGAAGGGGAGTTGACATTGTAATGTTGGAGGAAGATGTAAGCAGTCAGTTTAAAGAAATGGGTCTGCTTTATACCACAGTTTACTGCTTGAGAAACTCCTCTGATTTATTCCCAGCTAGATAGGCTCTCCTCTGTTTCAGTTCATATTTTTAATGCTTTTTCAATGGATTGTGTACATATTTTGTCTTCAAATCTGCCATATGGGAGATACTAACACATCTTATGCTTAAGAATTTTAATGTTTCTGATATAAATAAAAAGTAAAAGATAAGCTTAAAGTGGCAGAAGACAAGAGGTTAAACAGGCTTCTGAGTCAGAACTAGGTGGGGGAAAAGGGTTATGTTTTGGTTGGCTTTCTTTTTTTCCTTCATAAAACTGAGGTTTGCATTTGGATGTCCTAGATGAAATAGATTTAATTCTACTAGGAATTACATCAATGACTTAAGTATATATTTCTAAAATAAGAAACTGAAACATGCATTCTTAAAAGGAATCAATAAATCCAAAAAGATATTATGCATTTATGTGAAATATTTCTCATATTCTTCTATAATATCAAAGTGTTCTGGCACAAAGTGTGTGGAGAGTAATTATTTATAGCTTGTCAGTTTAATAACCTTTGCATTTAACAGTGTTTTCTTAGTCAATTTGATTCTTCCATCTCTTTGTGTATGGCCCTTTTTGTTTTCTCTTGTAACACAATAAAACAAATTTTCTAAGGAAGAGGCAATGAAATTTTAAGCCTTCTAAAATTAGCAGGCATATAGCTTTTCTCAGTTGACTTGTTTTAAAATTGGCTGGATAAAGTTTAAGTGTTGACCAGATACATTTTTAGACCACAAAGACTGGAAATGATCACTTAGAAAACTTTTTTTCCTGTAGACACTGCAAGAATGTTTGTGTTTGCTAAAATTTTGAATGTAACATTGTAAGTCTATGAAAAAATTATGAGCCTGAGCTTGAGCTATGTTTTAAGGTTTGCTTTTTCTTTTTTCCTTATGTTATATGATCATAAAACATTATAGCCTGGCATATCCCCATAGTGCCTGTGTTCTGTACTCAGTTCCATTGTAAAGACCTTTTACTTTCGGGATACCAACAAAATATATGTGTGTCTAGAGTATTATTAAATATATATAAAGTGTTTATGTGACAGTGAGGAAAAACAGTAAATATGTGTTAGCATTTAGAATGATTTAAAGAGAGAATTTTTATTAATAATATAATAGGGGAAAAAAGAAGACCCCACCAAGCACACTTTTCTTTTCCTAGTGAACTGGAACTGTAATGGGTTTTGGAATTTTTTAATGCCTTTCTGTATGATACAGATATTGCTGTTTTCTTTAAAATGTGTTCAAGTATGTAGTGCTTGCTTCTGTTTTCTACCTGTGCTGGTTTTAGATGTTAATTGAATTGATCTATTTTTTTTTTTCAGTCATCAGTTCAAAGAAATTTTGTCCTACAAGGTATGTAAAAAAGGCGGGGGAAGATGTTTATGTGCAGTTTCCTGCATTTCATTGGGTCTTCTTATAAAATGAAATGTAGGTGGTTATCTTCTAGTTGCAAGGATGGGCATGTGTTATGTGAAATGTTCATTATTAGTGCAGGTGTCATGTTTTCTCTCCACCATCCATTTTTGAAGACTTTTTTCTTCAACAAAACTAAATCATTTCTCCACAAAAAGAGCCCATTTTTTGTCATAATGTGTAAGTGAGCCATTCCTAAGGTACTTCAACGTGTATCAGTTAAAAATTACAGGATACCAATTTGTTTAGGTGTTAAATACAACTGTTGTAATAAACGTTAGATTCTTCCTTCTAATTTATGTTTAAAACATTGGACAGAGTAAGTAGGAAGTGCTTATACAGATCAGCAAGAATTTTATACAGTATTTATATTTTATAGTTTTAAAATATTGTTCAAAATAATAAAAAAAATATTAAAGTGTCTTTTGACTGTGGAGCTGGGGTCTGTGGAGGTAATCTGAGAGAAATATGGGAGAAATTACCACTGAAACATGCAGCTCTGACAGAGTGAAGACAACAGGGGAGTGGAAAAGGACAAGAGCAGAGGCGGACAGCAGGAAACTGGTACCGATCTGTTAAGTTTTGTCTTGTGAGTTTAAACTAGTTAATGATGAGCAGCCCGACATTTGAAGGTTAGAGGCACTTAATATGGCATGGAAAGAACATGTTTCCTTTTGAGAAAAACAAGGTTATGTAGAAACTTTACTAAATTTACAGGTCAAATCCTAGACAGGGCTCTTGGTGTTTACAATATAGAAATAAATGTTGGAGGTGCAGAATAATTCTTTATAACAAAAATGTGGAGGTGAAGGAGCGTATTTCTGATATCCAAATGCTTTTGGGGATAGTGGGGGGTGCAAAGATACTGTATATGGCAGGAAAATAGAGATTATCCTTTAATCCCTAAATTAGAGGGAGTTTTAAAAATTCAGAAAATCTCCAGCCATCTTGTAACGGAAGTTCAGTTATCAAGTAATAAATGCCCGAAGATTGAGATTACAAAAGCTGCGTGGTGGGTTTAGAGCTGCCTTTATTTCTTCCCTGTGATTAATGTTCCTTTCAATGTCTCTAAAATGTAGTCACAAAGAACTTGGGTTTCAGTTTAGAAAAAAATTATTTACTAGCATTATTAAACTTGTTGACAGTACAGAGAGAGATGGTAACAATTATAAAGTCAAGGATGCCTAGATTAGGATAGTGTGTGTAATCTCATTGCAACTCAGTGAATTTTTTCTTAATCTGTTAATCCATGGAGATTTAAACCACAGGGCTTGTCAACAGTGTAGAAGCTCTATAATTTTATTATTTGTGTTGCAGAAGGGCACAGGGGTCAAAGATAAGGCTAAAAAATATTGCTGCTCTTAGTAACATAAGAGTCTATACAATTGGTCTAGGCTGGTTGGTGCCTCAAATAATCTTAGTTATAAATAACTTTTGTTCTGCAGCTAGCTGTATGGGTTTTTATATTTCATATTAATAAATTCTTACAGGTTATTGGCTAGCAGCCAAAGTTGCCATGTGTTAGCCAGACATTTTCTGTGTCACCCCTTCCAGTTCCCATTTTAAATTAGTTTCTCTTATCTTTCATTTTAGTAAGATGTAAAAAGACATCCAGAAGTCTGGCATTTCCAAAACTTTTTTGATGAGAACATTATGCTGTAATTCATTACTTTGTAGGTGCAAGGAATAAGGTTATGATAGCTGTAGATTTCTGCCATGATACATTTTGAGACTCTGTCAAGACAGAAGGAGAATTGGAAAGTAGAACTGTATAATTTTGCAAATACAGCCTTGGAAATTTAAAAGGAATTGAAGGTGTGGATGTTCTTGTCCGCAAGTTAACTGTTTATGCACACTTTAGGCAGTTTCTAATAATTATTTTAGAAATGCTTTTTTTCTTATTTTTTGACAACAGGGAATGTGACAATTTAATCACTGTGTTGGGGGGAACAGTGTACTCATAACAGGCTCTAGTTTATCTTTCTGGATCACCTCTGTAAGAAGCCAAGGATTTGAGTCAGTCCAGATTTTCAGGTGAAGTCACAAGACTTACCTTGGCTCTGGTCTGGTCCAAAGAGCTGGGAACTTGCTGTTGCAAAGAGCCAAGCTATATCGCTCTTTATGTCCCTAAGCTGCCTGTCACTTCTGCTTGTCTTCTAACAGTGCCACATTGTCCATGACACCCCTTCTTCTCCATTCTCCAGTAGTCGCGTCTGGGTTTAACATTTTCACATCTTCTGTACTACAAAAATAGCCACATTTGAACTGAACTGACTGGGTGTAGCATGTTTAAGTCATAAATGTGTTATAACACGTTCTTATTGTGCTTCCATATTTTTTATGAAGCTGTGAGCTGGAAACCTTCATGTGAATGAGCTGTGCTAGGGAACAAATATCCTTGAAGCAAGATACTATAAATGTATTTAAATGAGTAATATTTGTGTATCAAGTGATAATAATATTTTATAATATGTGGGAAATTTTTTTGTGGTCAGGTGTCTATTTATGAATGGGCTGGAGTGTACTGGGTGAATTAACGATTTGGTAGGAAGTTTTTTTGTGAAGGCTTGAATGTTTATGTCCCCCTAATAAAATGCTGGAGTAAGTATCCTTACTTCTGAATACTGAAAGTACCTGAAGTATCCTTAGGTGAAGTTGCTCTCTCCCCATTACATGAACCAAATCTCTAAAATCATAATTTCATATCAGGTAAGAATAAAAAAAAATTCTTTTTGATTCAAGACACATGTCCGTCTTTCAAAACTATAACTCTGGAAGCTTTGCTTAGGAGAGTACTTTTTGTTGTTGCCCGTTTCTGTCTTCTCCCCATGACATTGCCAGGAGACTTGGGAACATTGTGCGATTCTAAGATGGTTCTGATTTACTCTCTCCTGTACTTAATATTGCAACAGTCCCACAGAGCACAGCTGTCATCAGAGAAGCCATTTCACTGCTGCACCTGCAAGGCTCTTCCTCTCACCATCTGGCTTACTTGCCTTCCTTGGCTTGGCTGGTCTTTGAGGAGCCATTGTGCTGGCACAGGTGGTGGGGATTGAAGGCAAATGAGGATGGGACTCTGCCTGCTGCTCTAAGCAGGGAGTGAAGTGCACCCTCCCCTGCCCTATCTCTCTGGGTGATCAGAAAGGGAGAAATCAACAGCAGCTGTTGCAGAAGCCTCGTCAGAAAATTTTAGTGGAACATGGGTAGTTTGAAAGTAAATTGTGCTCGTTTTGATGGAGGAAACTTTCCTGTTCACAGCCAGGTATTTTTTGCCTTCAGGATCTGAATGGATTTGGCAGGGCAGAGGAAGTTTTACCCACCCGCCTATGCTGGGATTCAAAATCACTGCTTGGGAGAAATGTTCAAATTAACTGTTTAAGAATTTTGTGTTGGCTGCTTATTGATGCAGAGAAGCTGCCCCATGATGACTGTGTTAAAAGATGGCTGTGTTGCTCATCAGTTATTGAAGGTAAAATTAGTCTGCAGGATGTCTTTGAAGAATACTGTCTTGTATACATTGCATCCAATTCAACTGCTGCAAAGAATTAGGAAGTTTAGCAAGAAACAAATACTCATGAGAAGAAATGAGGTGGTGATTACATACCCCTGACTTAGACATGTATTTGCAGTATAAAAATTGGGATTTGGACAGAGATAATTTTTTTTTAGAAATATAGGCTTTAACATGGTAGCATTGCTGATCCTTTTAAGTATTTAATGAGATTGTTCTTGATTTATGGGGTTTTTTTTTGTCTTTTTCATAGGAGCACATGATCCTTTGCAGATTTGCAGATCAGACAGCTGTTCAGCTTCCACCTGAACGCAGGCTAATTGGTATGAATTTCTGCAGCTGTTGTGTAAACCATCTCCGTAATGGTTTTACCTTGATACATAAAGGAAGAAGTGGTACATTTATGAATGGGGCATTAACTAAATGTCTTCACGTAACCCTTGAAAAATTTAAGTTCCATCACATTTTACCTCTTGCTGTTCTATCCTATAAAAACTCTTTTCTTCTTCCAAAATCATCAATATGAGAGACAGAGTTTGCATTTTACTGATTTTTCTTGCTTGATCTTCTTTTTTCCCCCACCATTCTCTGAAAAGCATGAGATCTTTTTGGAGTTCACTAAAGTCTTGCTATTGGCAGTTTATCTTACATTAAAAGCACTGGCTATTTGTAGTAGTGATTTTCAGTGTGCCCCTTTTTAGTGTGCCCACCTTGTTCTGCTTATGGTCACTGGGGATAACTCTCTTGGGAGGGCAAACATCTAATGCCAGCTGCAGACAATAAGACTGAATTGCAGAGGTCAGCTGGCTTTGGTCAGAAGGACAGCAAATACAGAACACTTCAAATATGTGGGATAAGCTTTGACTTACGAAAGAGTGTATTGTATAAAGGGTGTATATAAGGGTGTATTTATTAAAAAAAAAAA
>VZTX01031002.1:0-15689 GCA_013400915.1 Pardalotus punctatus | reverse complement strand
CCGGCGGAAGCGGCGCGGGGCGCACATGGCGCTGTACAGCGCGGCCGCCGCAGTGCTGGCGGGGCTGGAGCGCAGCGAGGGCGGCCTCAAGAGCCTCGTGTACAACAGCGGCTTCCCGGTACGTCTAGGGGGGGACGGGGGTTCGGGGCGGCCGGGAACGATCACACCCGGGAGGCCGGGGGGAGCCCCGGAGCCCGGCGCGGGCCCAGTGTCGCTCACCGCTGACTGCTCCGCAGCATGTTCGGCAGCTGTACGCGCTGGTGTCCGAGACCCTTCGCTACGCTCCGGTGCTGGAGAAGCTGCTGGATGGAGCCGCGCTGCTGCAGGCCGAGAAGAAGCTGCCGCCGCAGTTGGCGAAGGTACGAGCGGCCTCGGAATCCCCGGGCCGCGCTGTCCCTCATTTGCGGTATTCCTGGGCCGCGGTGTCCCGGGGCGGCAGGGCCGGGCTCACCCCGTCCTCTCCTCGCAGGTCCTGGTGTATGACCTGCTCTTCGGCAAAGGGCTCAAGTGCGGGGGCCGATGGAAGGCGCTGGCCCGGCGGCATCGGGCGCGGCTGGAGGCCGAGCTGGCCCGCATGAAGGTGCGGCACAAGGTGAGCCGCAACGAGGACCTGCTGGCCCCGGAGCAGGCGGTGAGCCCCGTAGGTGAGTGGGTTCGGGCTCGGGCTCGGTGGGCACCCTGTGCTGGGAGCAGTGGCGGGATTGTGTCTGACCTGCTCAGCCCCTGCAGCCTCCCAGGTCCCGCGCTACGTCCGGGTCAACACCCTGAAGACTTGTGTGGATGATGTGATTGACTTCTTCAAGCGGCAGGGATACTCTTACCTGGGCAAGGCGGCCAGGTGAGTATTTCTTTCTGCTATCCCACCTTGCCTGGGATGTCAGCAAGTGGCATGGGATGAGATGTGGTGGGCTGAAGGGTTGCTGATCTTGGTGCTCAGGGTGGCTGGGTTAGGGTCTTCATCACCTCCCACTCTTCAATTTTGCTTCTCTGGGTGCTGTCTGGAGCTGGAGAGGAGCTCTGGGATGAAGGGGATTCTCAGCCTGGGCTCTGCTGTAAGCATTGTGATTAGGACTTTGTATTCATGCTCCCTGTGTCTCGTGGGCAGTGTGGAGGAGCTGAAGGCCCTCTCTGGAAAAAAATTCTTGTTGGATCTTCATCTCCCGGACCTGCTGGTTTTCCCTTCGCGGACAGACCTCCATGACAACCTACTGTATACTTCAGGACACATAATTCTGCAGGACAAGGTGAGGGAACTGGGGAGCAGGAGGTTGCAGGGGCAGGAAAACTACCGACAGGGGTGAAGGGCGAGCTCCTTCCAGAATGGCACAACTTGCTGCAGCATTTAAGTCTAAACACAAAGTGTAGGACTCCCCTGGGGTTTTGCTTCCAGAGTTTGAAGGTTCAGGGTGAAATCCTGAGATATAAAACCCCCTGTGGGAGCTGGGGACCAGTAGCTGGGAGGAGCAGGGGGCTGTGGGTTGGGCAAGGCTGGTGGTGGAGGGTGGTGGTGGCCTTTGCCCTGTGTCATGATGGTCCCTGTGATCCTGCAGCATCAGCCATGCCCAAGGAGGGGCCAGGTGTTTCTACCCACCTCTCTGATGGTCTTTGTCCTCTTGCAGGCTAGCTGCCTCCCTGCCTTCCTCCTTGGCCCTGCTGCTGGCTCCTACATCATCGATGCCTGTGCTGCCCCTGGGAACAAGACGAGCCACCTGGCTGCCATCCTAAAGAACAAGGGGTGAGGGCAGGGTTGTGTGCAGGGGTCGAGGGAAGCAGGGAGATGGCCCTGGTCCCCCCAGGCCCACAGAAAGCACAAGAAGGTGGCAGGAAGAGCTGCAGCCTGTCACCAGCTCAGGTGAGCTGGTGACTGACAGCGTTGGGCCACTGGAAGGACCTGAGGGGACATGAAGTCATGTAGGGGTTCATTCCCAGCCCCTGGCCCTGGCCCTGTTCCATACTCCTGCCAGAGGGGAGGCAGCTCCCAAGGTCTGCCTGCCCAGTATTTGAGGGTTCCTGGGGGCCAGGTGGTCTGTTCATGGCCTCTCTTAGGTGCTGGGCTCTTCCTTCAGACAGATCTTTGCCTTTGACGTGGACCCCAAGCGCGTGGCCACCATGAACACGCTGCTGGCACGGGCGGGGGTCACTGGCTGCCAGCTGGCCCAGCAGGACTTCCTGACTGTGGACCCCAGAGACCCCAAATACAGCAGAGTGACACACATCCTTCTTGACCCATCCTGCAGCGGCTCAGGTAACGTGTAAGGCTCCAGCTGCTCACCTGGAGCCAGGCTGTGGGTGTGCAGACCCCAGATGACAGCTCCTGTCCCACAGGGATGGTGACCCGGGGGCTGGGGGAGGAGGCAGCCCCAAGTGCTGAACGCCTGCAGGCACTGGCTGGCTTCCAGCGCCGGGTCCTGAGCCATGCCCTGAGCTTCCCGGCTCTCCAGCGCCTGGTCTACTCCACCTGCTCCCTACACCGGGAGGAGAACGAGGATGTGGTTCAGGCCGTGCTGCAGGATTGGGGCTCCGCCTTCAGGTGGGTCTGGCTTGGGGAATTTGGGGGGCTGTAGGGCAGGGTTTGGTGCTGACCCCTTTCCCACGCTGCAGGCTGGTGACTGCCTTCCCATCTTGGCCTAGTCGAGGACTTGCTACCTTCCCTGGAGCAGAGAGCTGCCTCCGTGCTTCCCCTGCAGAGACACTCACCCATGGCTTCTTCGTGGCTGTGCTGGAGCGGTGCAGGGAAGGGGCTGCTGCCCGCAGGTGAGAGGGGGGGACTCCAGCTGCTTCTGGCAAGCACCATGGCCAAGGTCAGGGCTCTGGAAACGCAGGGGAGGGTGTGAAGGGAGGTGGGTATGGGAGCAGAGGGCCGGAACTGTGGGACTGGCAAGTGTGGCTCAGGCTGTTTGTTTTTGTCTGTAGCTCCCTGCCTGCAGCAGCCAAGGAGAACCCACAGCCAGGAGAGGGAACAGAGCCAGGAGCAGCTCCCAAGAAGAGGAAGAAGAAAAAGCAGCGGGTGAAAAAGTGAAACATTTTCTGGACAGAGCCTTGCACATCTGGGGCTGCAGGGGAACACACACTGGCCTGAACACCAGTCAAGTTTTGTGCCAGCTGCAGTCATGGTGGGAATTCTGTAACACCAGGGGCTGAGTGCCAACACTGGGACCACCCCAATGCCAGGAAGGGGGAACTGCTCACCGAGGGCTGCCCCTTGCAGCCAGCCCCTGCCCCAGGCTTGTCCCCAAGGCAAACCCCACTCCACACCCTGCGGGGCTGAGGCCCTCTAGCTGGATTAAGGGTGGTGGTTTATCAGGTTTCCCCTGTGAAATTCCACCACCAGCCTGATGTGGAAATTTGGGTGAAGCAGATTAAAATTTCTTTCTCTTCACTGTCTTTTGCCATGTGTTTGTGCAGTCCTGCCCTGAAATTGCCACTGCTCATAGTAGAGGCAAAGGGGGGGGGGTGGTTAAATAAATAAATACATAAAAGATATTAATGATAATAATCTGTCCTTGCACCTGCCTTTGAACTGGGGGAGCAAGGATACATGAGCCAGAGGGTGCTGGACCTGAACCCCACCAGCACCACCCTGACCTGGGAATCCCAGCCCCAGGAATCACACATGGGCACAGCCACGTGAACACAGTTGTTTTATTTTAAACCAGGGACACAAGCAAAGAAACAAAAATTGCACATTCACACTAAAATCCTCATCAGTCACACCAGGAATGATCCAAGTCTTCAGTCAGTTAAAACCCAGCCTCCCCCCAGGCACAAGAGGCTCTCCCAGCAGGAGCTCTCTGTGGCAGGACAGGGACACGCTGGCTTCTCACAGGTGTGTGGGACTACATGGGCAGCTACTTGGAGGGCAGCACCCAGAGCCAGGGTGCCCTCACCTGGTCCCTGCTCATCCCCATCTTGCCAGAGCTGACCTGGCCAAACCCTGGCACCTCAACGATAAGGAATGGGTGCTCTCCTAGCCCAGCACCCTGCCTGGGGCAGAGGGAAAGACCCCCAGTGTCAGTCTTGGCAGGCACTAGCCCCTTCCCATCTGCTTCCTCAAACCCCAAGGACATGTTTTCCCAGCCTGGCTGCTCTCAGCCCACTGCACCCTCAGCCATGCAGATCATTCCCACCAGCACCTGCAGGTCGTCTATATCCTCTCACTACAGGGCTGTGTCCCCTCTGCGCCACACATAGCCCATCACCTGCCCTTCCTGCTGGGAGAGAAGCCTTGTCCCTGGCACTCAGCACCATAACGTGAGGGCTACTGCTCCTCACCCTCAGAGAAATAATTAAAAAACAAAACCAAACAAAAAAAGGTTTAGTCACATCCACATACGTCACATTTAAAAGGAAGGGGATGATGTACAGCAAAGGGAGTACGGCAGAGCCCACAGGATGCAGCTGCCTTTCCCAGCACAGTGCATTCCTGTGGACACAGCCTGGGCGGGAACAGCTAAACACTAACAGCTGGGGGGCTGGCAACTTCACTGAACCAAGCTTGAAGGAATTTGAAGGCAATTTAGCTTAAATATAAAAATAAATTTTTATTTTGTTAAAAAATGTTTAAATATTTGTGATTTTTTTTTGGTTTTTTTTTCTTGCTTTTTATTATTTTTTTTTTAATTTAGGTCTCAGCAGACACACACACTCACACGGCTCGGAGAGTAAAAACCCGGCAGCAAAGCACTCCTGGGAATGGGGTGCCCATCCCTCACCTGAGGCAGGGCAGGGGGTGGCTCTTTCGTGACCCCCAGCTCTGGCAGTCTCTTCCCACAGAAGCTCCCAGGCAGGGAAGGGTGGGTTTCCCACTCCTGGCTGGATGGGGCAGGGGAGGCAGCACCACAGTTCCTAGGGGCTGGTAAAACCCAAAGTGATGGGGATGAACTGAAAAATGAAAAACAGCTTGGATTTGGGACTGGAGGGGAGAACACATCCACTCTGGAGTCCTTCTGTGAGCAGCTCCAGAGCTCCCTGAAGAGGGGAAGGGAGGGGAGAGACTGCCAAGGTTGGACCCCCTGGCCCAGCTGCCTTTCAGTGATGACACAGAAGGGCTAACTCCCCAGCGCGAGCAGCCACGCAGTGATGCTACTGTCAACACCCAATTAGCTGGGGCACATCTCCCCCCAAGGACTAGTGCCCCCCAAAAAAGAAACTCCAAACAGCAAATCCGGCATAACCAACATGCCGCCACGCACACGGTTCAGCTCTTCCTCCAAACTCGATTCAGTGAGTGCAGGATAGGAGCACAGATAAAGCAGAATGGGGGAGCAGGGTGGGGGCAGCCCACAGCCTCAAGGAGCAGCAGGGATGGGAGTGGGGTGGGGGGGACCCCCATCCTCACCCCGTGCCACAGCATGTCCTCAGCTGGAGGTGACAGGACATTAGGTCACAGCAAGAGGTGTCACTCAGCTGCACCCATGCCAGTCACCCATGGTACCGAAACAGTGCCAGGCTGGAACCAGCCCTAAACTGCAGGGATGAGACAGTGTTCACCAGGCCATGGGATGAACAATGGGAAAGATTTTGGGACCTGGTGAAGACAGTGTCTGACAACAGCTTGGAACCACAGCACATCCCCTGCCAGGTTCTGAGCAGGACTTGGCCAAGGGTCTGGCTGAGGGCTGGGGAGGGGCACAGGAACAGCTAGAAGCAGCAAATGGGGAAAAATTTACACGTTATTAAACATGGCAAAATAAAGTGAGGGAAGAAGCACTGCGGATATGTACAGAGGTTCATCCAGCCTTGGCTCTGAACTGTTCAAGTAGCAAGAGTTTTGTTTATCCCATCCCAGCACGGTCTCCGGTGGGTGTCAGGGATGGGGCCTGGTTCCACCACGGGGACAACTCCAGCCCGGAGTCCCCCACATGTGGGCCAGCGGGGCCCAGCAGCACCGGGGTTACTTTTTGCGGGTGTGCTGCCTCCGTGCCTGCAGCCGTTGGCGAGTGCCTGTCTTGGATCCTGCCCCGATGGAAAAGGCGGGGGTGGACGAACCTGGAAGCAGAAAGGTTGCTCAGGTCTCTGTAGCTTTGGGATCAGTATAATCCTCACCCTGGGAGGAACGGAAGGCTCGGCAGCTCCCAGAGTCCAGCAGGTACCACCTGAGCCATCTCCCACTGGCCTTACCACTGTCCCCAACCTGAGGGGACACCATGACCCATGAGCTGCCCAAGGCTGGACCACCAACTCCCTCCTTACCAAAGGAAGAGCCAACTCCTCCAAAGCTTGAGGCAGGAGTGCTGGGTGTCCTGAAGGAAAGGGTGCTGCTTCCACTGCCCACGGCTCCTGGGACAGGTGTGCTCTGCCCAAAGGTGGGCACAGGAGCTCCTGGAAAGCAACAGGTTACTGTGAGCCAGGGTTGGCAAAGAAGAAAGTGCCTTTGGGAACCAGTGGCACCCAGAGGAGGCACAGGATGCTCTCTGGGGACTGAAGCACCACAATCCATCCCCCAGGACCGGCCTTAGGTTCTGAAAAGCCCTTTCAATGCAAAAGTTACACTCTCTGGATAATCCCTGAGCTCTCACAACAGCAGGGCTGCACAGAAGGATTTGGCAGGGAGGAAAAAAGATCTTGGCCCTTCTAGATCAAGGAGTTTCTCAGTGTGGGTTTCAGTTCTATGGGAGCTGGGAATATCCAGCGAGGATGTGAAGTGTTACGGAAACCCTGAGAACAAGCACGAAATGATGGCAGTTGCTGACTGGAAGCATTCCAGGACAATCTTGGCTCCTACAGGACACTTGGCTGGGCACAGAGTTGGGGAGCTGGTGCCTTCAGAGGGGCTGATGAGTTTAGGGATTCCCCTCCCTGGAGGGCTGGGATCCTGATGGGGAGTGATGGGAGTGCCTTCCCTTTGTATGGCAAGGCTCTGCACAGCAGCAGCACTGGCCTTGCCAGGGCTGTGGACCCCAGGACCTTGGCAAGGTCCATCAGGAATACTACTACCCAACTCTAGACCCCCAAGATGGCCTGTCCACCCCCATCCCACCCTGGGAATGTTCAAGGCCAGGTAGGACAGGGCCCTGAGCAACTTGGTCTAGTGGAAGGCATCCCAGCCCATGGCAAGGGGTTGAACAACATGATCGTTAAGGTCCATTCCAACATGAACCATTCCATGATTCCATGATGACTCACCTCCAAACACAGGCTTGCTGTTGGGGGTGCTGGTCACTGTAAAGGCAAAGGGCGTGCTCTGGCCCTGTGCTCCTAGTGCGCCCTGTGGCAGTGACGAGCCAAACGGTGCTGCCGCTGGGGCTGTCCCGCTCTGCCCAGCCCCGAAGTTGAAAGCCACAGCCGGGGAGCCACTGCTGAGGCCTGGCGGACCCATCCCAAAGGTGCCAGCGGAGGGGCCTGGCTGGGTGGTGGCCCCAAAGGTGAATGGAGACGGGGTGGTGCCAAAGACAGTGGCGCTAGTGCTGCTGCTTGTGGTCTGGGTGGTGGCACCAAAGCTGGATGTGGTGGAGGTGGCTGTTCCAAAAGAGAACACCGAGGTGGTGGTCCCGAACGCTGCCTGGGTGCTGCTGGTGCCGAAGGAACCCTGGGCACTCGTTGTGCCAAAGGCTGGCGGGGCACCACTGCCAAATGCCGGCTGAGCCACCGATTGTGCCGAGGGGGCTCCGAAACTGAATGGGGAGGTGAAGCTGATGGGGCCAGCAGCGGGCTTGCTGGCAGGCACCTGGCTCTCAGCAGCCCCAGCACTGAAGGTGGGCTGGCTCCCAGTGCCAGGGTATGGCGGCGGTGGCTTTGCACTGGCACTGAAAGAGCTGCCAAAAGCTGAAATGGAGGAGCCAAACGTCAGTGGCGCTTGAGCTGTGGTGGTTGGGGTAGAGGAGGTCAGTGTAGTGCCCCCAAATATGCTAAAGCCCGCAGTGGTGACAGCAACTGTTGAGTTTGAAGGTGCCTGGCCAAAGGCAAGGCCTCCTGGGACACTGGTGGTGGCAGTGACTGTTGCTGGAGGTGGCTTCCCAAACTGGAACACAGGCCCTGGGGTGGCAAAGCTGGTTTCCGTGCTGGGAGCAGAGCTGGCTGGGCCCCCAAACAGGAAGGGCTGTGCTGTGCTGGTGGAGGTGGCAGCAGTAACAGTCACACTGGCAGCGGGGCCAGTGGAAGCAGGTGGGTTCAGTCCGAAACTGAAGACAGGTTTAATGGCGGCATCTGTGGAGGAACTCTGGGTGGTGGCAGTTGTAGCTGCAGTGGTGAAGATGACATTGGGAAGACCCATGAAGCCTGCCAGGGTAGCTGTGGAGGCAGTTGGTGGCTCTGTGGCCTGCTGTGCCACGGGTTTGAAGGCAAAGGGAGAAACTTTCACTGGAGATGAAGCTGCAGTGATGCTGCCAAAGGTGGGCTTCAATATAGTGGATGTGGAGGATGTCAAGGCAGGGCCTGAGCTTGCAGACATGGTGGCTGCAGTGGAGGTTACAGCTGTGCAGGCTGCTGCGCTCTCACTCTTCGGCACGGAATCGAAGATGCGTTTGAAGATGGGGGTTGTGGTGGGCATGGCAGTGGGCAGGGTGGGCACAGCAGTAGCTGTGGTGGGCGCAGCAGTGGATGCAGTGGGCAGAGCAGTGGCCACGGTGGGTGCAGCAGTGGCTGTGGTGGGCACAGCAGTGGCCGTGGTCACTGCTGGCTGGCTGGCTGGAGGGGTGTTCAGCATCCCAAACAGGATGCTTGGCTTTGGGAAGGAGGGAGGCTTGCTGGGAGTCTGGCCCAGCTCGGTGAAGACAGGAGGGGCCAGACTGCTGGGGGGCTGCCCTGACAGGGCAGGGAGGGCAGTGGGCACAGGTGTGCTCAACATGGGCACAGGCTTGGTGTCAGCAGAGATGGCAGGCAGAGAGCTTGACTCCAATGACGCAGCAGGCACAGGTGGCTGTGCAGCCGATGGAGGTGGTTGGGATGCTGCCGCAGCTCCAGTGGAATCTGAAAATGGAAGAGAACTTATTTACAGACCGGGGGCACCTTCAAAAGCCCACCCTTCTGCCAGGTACCCACCTGCTGCTGCAAAGGCTCCCAGAGCAGCACCCACCACACCCAGAACCCCATGCTCACCACAGCCTCCAGGAGGACCAGGGGCTCAGTGTCCCCAAAGGTGTCCCCTCAAGCCCTGCCTGCCAGATCTGCTGCCAGTGGAGCATTTGAACAGGGGGTTTTGTCACCTGCCTCACTCAGAAGCAATGTGGAATTCCCACTGCACCTGTCCAGCTCTGCTGGCATTCCATTCTGTCAACTATCCTCCTCCTCACCTGGTGCTGTGGGCGCAGCCTGACTGCTCTGCATCTTCTTCAGGCTATCCAGGAGCGAGGAGCTGGCTGGGGCAGGAGCTGTGGAGGCAGGTGTAGGCCCTGGGGAGGTCATGGCAAATGCCAGCGGCCTGGACACAGGTGTCGTCTCTGCAATGGTGCTGGGCACTGCATCTACAGGGAAGCAGCAAACAATCAGGACCCACAACTGGCTGCAGGGAACAAAACCTTAGCAGAGGTTCCCAGCAGGCAGGGAAACTGCGTCTACACCCTACAGCCCTGGGGAACCTTGCCAAGCACCACAAGGCATGAGATCTCCTCAGCTGGAAGGCATCAAGAGCACCGCCAGACCTGAGGCAGGACTTGCCCAGGAGCTTCCTCAGCCTGTGCTGGCCTGCCAGCCCAGGCCTTGCTCCTAGCCCTCCACATTCCCAGTCCATCCTTACCAGCCTTATCCTCCAAGACACTGTTGAACCACTGCAGCACTGCCTTCTTCTCTGCATCCAGGTCCTCCGAGGTGATGGAGTAGCCCAGCTGAGGTGGCGGGGGCTGCCAAGAGAGAGCAGCAGCAGCTTAGCTCCTTCCCAGGGAAGCGGGCAGAGCCTCTTTGAAGGTGTGCTGGCGACTGGCCGTGGCGAGCCCCGTGAAGCAGGTGGTCCTGCCGCAGCTACCGCGGAGCTCCGGTCCCCAACTCCGGTGGGCCCTCGGCATGGCACTGAGGGCACGGCAGGCCTTCCCCAGGCCGTTACCTGGTCCGGCAGCAGGCAGCACAGCCACGCACAGCCCACCAGACACTGGGGCTGGGGAGAGCGTCACTTCCCACTCGGCCAAGGACGGGGCCTCCTTCCTGAGGGCAGGCAGGTCAGTGTGCCCCCAGCCCTGCAGAAATTGCAGTGAGCACATTCTATTGCCAGAGTAGGGCCAAAGGGGCTACAAGACAGTGACGTACCAGCACCAGCTGGTCCCCACGGAGAGATGACAGCAACGGGATCTTCCGCTTGCGCTTCCCATTGCTCCCTGACGTGGACGATGGGCTCAGAGAATTCTGCTTCTTCCACACCGGTGACTCCACCACTACAGAAGGAGACAAGTCAGGCCCAGCTCCAGTCAGAGAGGTGTTTGGTTGTAGTGACCACTTCTGAGTCCTCCCTGGATGGCCCCACTCAGAGGGCAGAGACAGGAGCATGGCCTGAAGCTGAGGACAGAGTTGTGATGCCCTGGAAGAGCAGCTTCACAACCAGGAGGTCTGTGACAAGAGGCTGGCAGGGCTCTGTTGGGCAGTGGCCCCTTCCCAGCTCCATGGATGGTGCCAACACACTGCCTACCCAAACCACAGGCCACAGATGGCACCATATCACGGGGCCCATCTGCCACTGGCACAGAGGATTACCTCTCCGTTTTAGCTGAGCAAGCGTTGGCATAAGCCTAGCTTGGAATTTGGTCAGGCCGCTATTCGTACTACAGCAAGTCTTGGAGCAAGGCTGACACCTGGCCCATGCTGGGTTGGGAACTGGAGTGTCCCCATGCAAGCTAGTTCCCAGGCATCTGCTAGCACCCTGACACTGTCAGCACCTCCTTTTTATTTGAAAATCCCACTAGGGCAGTCACTGAAGCCAGCAGAAGTGCCACTGCCTTGGGAGTGGTATGTGCCAAGTTTCCATGTGACCTCTCAAGCCAATCCCACTGCAGACCTCAGCTACCTTCTGTCCTGCTCTTGCTCATACCAGTGACCCATGCAACCTGGGTGCAGTGTCAGGGCACACCTACGCTCACCTTTCTCTGTCTGCAGCTCCTTGTCTGATTTCACTGGGGTGGAAGTGTTGGAACGATGCAACTCCTCTTCCCTGTGTAAGCAAGAGAAAGACAGTTAGGGTCAATCCTGGGCTCAGCCCTGTCCCCAGGGAGCAGGATGAGACTGAACATGCTGAAGACTTCCACAAGTATCCCTGGTGTGTTCATTTGCCTCCGGCAAACAGATCTCAGGACAAAAGCTTTGCTCAGCTCCAGGCAGAGGAGCTGCTTCCTGCCCCAGACTCAGCTTGGCTGAGCCTCTGCATCCTTCACAAGACGAGTCAGCCTCAGGGGGGCAGCCGGGAGTCTCAGATGGGAGTCACTGCCCCTCCTAGACTGGGCCCACCCAGCTGGTTGTGTCAGTTTTAGCTCTGACATGACCTCAGGCCTCTCTGACTCGGGAAAGAGGAGAACACAGGCTCTGCTCCAAGGCAGGCACTAAAATACAAATCCCGGGACTCTGAAATGGCAAAAATCAGGGCCTGTCTCTTCCCAGTGATCCAGCAACCAGCAACCCAGGCCATGCCAATGCTATGAGGCACCATCACCACTGCGGCAACCTTAGCCCTTAAATCTCTGACCTGGCCTGGCAGTGGGCCAGGGGTGGCACAGCTTGGATGTGCCACAACATGACAAGGTGACAGGGAGGCCAATCAACACAAGTGGAAAGTGGGACTTCCATGCTAGGATGGCTGGGAAGGACTGCTCCCTTGCCAGCTGGCATCAGTGAGCAGGCACTTGCCAGGTGACTGGCTGGTTACCTGGCTTTCTTGAGAGGCCACTCCGGCGTCTGGGGGCGGGAGGACGCTGGGCTGGACAGTGGGGACACGCTCACACCACTTCTCTTCCACAGCTGGAATGCAGAGGAACACCAGCAGTAACTTGGTGTGGGACTGGCAGAGAGCACAGTCCCCCCCTCTGCTTGCCCACACTAAGCCCCATTGTCCAAGGCCACGGCTATTGAGCCCAATGAGCCCAGAGCCTCTCCTGCTTCACCACCACTTGAATCCCCTTCACACTTCAGCACAAAATTCTGCCCACCCCAAGCTGAATCCACATGGGGAACAAGCAGCCTCCAGGGCCTTTACAGCCCTGGCTGAGCACAGGAAGGGAGGACACTGGTGGGCCAGCTCTCTCATTTGTGTGACACAGGCAGAGGCCACTCAGCTGCGTTGGACACCCTCGTGTATGAGGCTGCTCTGGCAGAAGCCAGCACCTCCTTGCCAAGAGTTCAAAGCAGATGAATCCCAGTGCAAGGATCTGACTCTCTGCAGCCCCAGCAACCTCTCCCTACCACCACCAGGAGCGAACCTTTCCCCATACAGACAGAGCTTCAGTGGCCATGGCTATGTGTCCCTGGCACATCTGCAAGCCCAGCCAGGCCACAGAGCTCCATCACAGTCAGCAGGTGGGAGCTGGGTCAGAATGGGAACACACGGCTTCCACACTGCTGACTCCAGCTCAAAAGGTGTCAGCACAGCAAAGCCATTTTTTTCTTTCACCTGGATCTATCCAGTCTAGCAGACTAGTCAAGAATGAGGGAGAGGAAAACAGTCTCATTCTCCATTTGGTGTAAAAGCAGCAGGACAGCTCAGCCTGGGACTCCCCCAAGAAACAGGTTATTGCTGCCTGCCCCATGGCCCACAGCCCACCTGATCCCCAGGGTGGTGAGACTGCCAGGCTGAGCCACACAGGGTCCAGATACCCAGGCACACCACTGTCTCCTCACGAGCCCGGACCTGGGATTACATGAATGATCCCAAAAGAATGTCAAGCTAGTGTCCCTACCTGTGCAAGGCCCCGGCTGGAGCTGTAGGAGCTGGCGATGGCATTGCGGATGGAGCTGGGGATTCCACCAGCGTAGGTGTTGTTGAGGGAACTCATGGAGGAGGTGCGAGACCTCTTGTTGGAACAGTCATCGGGGCACTGTGAAATGAGGCCCCTCTTCAGAGAGCCTGGCCTGGAGGGGGATGAAGGTTTGATGAGCTCCTCACTGCTCCTGTCCACCAGTCCTTTCTATGCAGGGCAGGTGGAGGAAGGCAGTCCTGCACCTTCTTACAGCACAGGGCTTAGAAACAACCCTCAGCAGCAGCAGCACAGCCCTGCTGTAACAGGGTGACAGACTGAAGGCACAACCACAGTCTTGCTCTGCCCCGAAGCCAGGCTCTGCAAGCAAAAACCAAGCCCCGTTTTCCAGATCCCACAGACATTTGCTCCCTCCCATCCCAGGAGCTGCTTTTGGCCCAGTTGGCACTTACTTGGGTATGAGAGAGGCAGGGGCACCATTGGCTACTAGTGGCTCAAATGCTGACTGCCCACTTCCACTGCTGTCATGGCGCCTGCAAAAGAGAGGGTGGAAGCCTGTGGCAGTGTGGAAGCCTCCTCCAGTTTGGGGAAAGGCTGAGCACCTGGAGAGAGCCCAAACCCTGTTTTTTTCCTGGCACCCAATAGCCAGAACAGAGCTTTTCCCCATCCATACCCTGCTGCAGATTTTCTCTCCCCCTGGGCCCATCCTCACTGACTCTCACCCCAAACACCAGGAGCTCCCTTGGCCGCCTGCTGGGCACATTAGTAGTTTGGTTGTAAAAAAAAAAAAAGCCAACCAAATCTTTGCTCAAATCCATTACTCTAAGCCAAAATATTTCCAGAAATGAGCTGCTAAGTCTCTCTGAACAGGCCTGAGCTCTGAAACTCCCATCTCTGACCTCTTCCTAACCAGTGCCCTGGACTGTTCAAATCAGAAACTGAATCCCCTTTCCCACTATGATTTCATGAGGATCTGAAGTGTCAAAATCACAAAAGAAACCCTGCTGTGGAGCTGGAGGTATAGGACAGCACTGTCACTTGGCCAGGTGCTCCCCTCGGGCTCTGAGCATGCTGACCCCAAAGCACAGGTGATGCCACACTCTCCAGCTGACACAGCTCCTTTCCGTCCTCCAGGAACATGGAATTTTCTGCCTACGAGCACTCCTTGTGCTTGCCAGACCTTCCCTATGGAAATAAACTGAGACAGCAGGGCTGTTCAGCCTGAAGCAGAGAAGGTTGAGTGGAGATCTCACCAGCCTTTCAGGATCTGAAGGGGCCTACAAGGATGCTGGAGAGGAACTGCATTACGAAGTGCAGCGATAGGACATGGGGGAAAGGCTTCAAACTGAAAGCAGGGAAATTTAGGTTGGATATACAGAATAAATTCTTCCATGTGAAGGTGGTGAGGCCCTGGCACAGGCTGCCCATAGAAACTGTGCCTGCCTCATCCCTGGAAGTGTTCAAGGCCAGGCTGGATGGGGCTTGGAGCAACCTGGTCTAGTGGAAGGTGTCCCTGCTCATAGCAGGGAGTGGAACTGGATTAGCTTTAAGGTTCATTCCAAACCAAATCATCCTGTGATTCTACAGAAAGCAGCATGGCAAGGCAGTGCCAGGGTGGTTGGAGAGGCTCTGGAAGACCATGGCTCTCAGAACTTACTCCTTGTCTTCCCTAGGACACCGGCAAAAACACAGCACTTCCCTTTCTTTGAATGTAGGGATGGAAGCTGCTGACCTTGAGTAACAAATCAACAAACAGTATCTCTTTTTTACCCTTCTGTTTCACCTCCCTCTGCTAGATCAGCTCATGAGGGAACTGGACAGAGCTCTCCAAGAGTGATGCTTCCACCTGGTGATCCCATCTCTCCTGGGAGCCCAGGGCTGACTGAAGGACAGAGCCCACAGTGGATACTAACACTTCCCACCATGCTTTCCCAGTATGCAAACCCCCATGAGGAGAAAAGCCACTTACTACCCAGACTTCCCAAAAGACATCCTAGTCAGGCAAGGGAGCACATAGGACTTATACCTAAAACACATCCCTTTGATCTCAAAGCCCTGGAGAACTTTCGGATGCAGCACCAAGGCCCAGGTGATGGATGGGGTATGCTTCCTCTCTGCAGTTTACTTCCCACTGTACTTTTCCAGCCCCGACTCCAGATCTCATGGTGGCTGGCACACTCTGGGACACATCCCACTTGTCACCTCTGGTGCAAAAGTCCCGTTTGTGACCTTCCCAACACACTGGCTGCAACTTGAACTGCTGCCTTTTTACCTTCTCTTGCTCTCCTGATCGTTCCCAAAAGGCTGGTCCTCCTCGTCCTCTTCCTCCACACCCCTTTTCCTGCTCTCCCTGATGGCATTGAGGACAGTCTCCTTTGCACAAGGGTCAGGGCTGCTGGTGGCCGGGAAGGCCAGAGGCGAGACCAGCTGCTCCAGGCTGTGGAACAGAGCAGAGCGAGGTATGAGGCACGCTGGGATCCCCAGTCTGATTCCCACACAGAAGGGGGTACAAGGCTCCACCATGCGACCCTTCGGGGAGGTTTGGACACCACCATCCTCCCAGCCATATGGGGAGTGGTCGCGATGGGATGCTGATCCCGGGCACAGCACAGGCGGCTGAGCGGTGATAACCGGGCTCCCCCCCGATATGCCCCGGTACCCACTGTAGCTGATAACCAGGCTCCCCTAGCTGTGACCCGGTCCCCCCTGTACTCACGCCGGGGAGCGGGCGACGCCGGCGGCCGGCGGGGCTATCCTCACAGTGACGGGGCTGCGGAGCGGGCCGGCGCGGCGGGCCCAAGGCGCGCTGCGGGGCGAGCCACCCTCCCAGCGGGCGGCGGGGAGGCACAGCGGCAAGGCCAGCCG
>VZTX01030996.1:17753-30373 GCA_013400915.1 Pardalotus punctatus | reverse complement strand
CCAGGTGGGGGTTGGCCTTTTCTGTTGGGTAGCAAGTGAGAGAACCAGAAGAAATGGGTTGGATATTAGTAGATAATTCTTCACCAAAAGGGCTGTCAAGCATTGTTACAGACTACCCAGGGAAGTGGCTGAGTCACCATTCCTAGATGTACTTAAAAGACATGGAGTGTGGCCCTTGGGGACATGGGTGAGTTGTGGACTTGGCAGTGCTGAGTTAGTGATTAGACTAAACAATCTTAAGTGCCTTTTCCAAACTAAACCATTCTATTATAAAAACACACTATAAATTCTCTGGATTTGATCCAGTTCCTTTCAAATCCACCAAAATAACTTAATCACTGCAGCAGATTTTACTAATGTGGATTTTAGGAATTACTAAGAAAGCAGTTATTTTAACTATAATTTTCAGAAAATACTTTTTTAAAGTTTAGAACAACAACACAAAAACAAAATTATCTTCTTTAAAATGCAGAATATAAAATTAAATTTAGGGGTGAACCAAATTTAATAATATACAAATGACAAAAAGAGACACTAAGTATTTGGAGAATGATATAATCACAAGTGAAGTTAAAGCT
This sequence comes from Pardalotus punctatus, assembly GCA_013400915.1. NCBI lineage: Eukaryota > Metazoa > Chordata > Aves > Passeriformes > Pardalotidae > Pardalotus > Pardalotus punctatus. The sequence goes on along the minus strand of VZTX01030996.1, from coordinate 29,795 downwards.
GAAAGATCCAGCTGGGAAATTATGTATTTTAAAAGGAACTTTTTTTCCTCTCTGCTAACAGATGTTAATACCATACATGTCATAAACTAAAATAATGTAAGTTCTAGAAAAAAGTAATCTCTTTAAAGCAAGGAAACTGGTATATGTTTAATACACAATTGGTTAATCATCATTATTACCGAGAATAAAAGAGAGGAAAACAGAATTCAACATTACCAAACTATTTAATATCTATCTTCTGTGTTTTCTGTTTTAATTTTACATTTGTATATTTGTTACATTTGTATATTTTAATTTATATATTGGTAAGATCTTTGAAAACAAAATGGTAACTGTATATTTGTCTGTCTTTAAGCATATTTTTTCATGCTGAGGAATACATATTAGCAAATATATTTAATATTATTATGGAGTTTTTACATATGGGTAAGAATTGATCAGCTGGACATATCCTTTCTTATAGCCAAGAAACTATAAAAGTGGGGATCAGATCCTGAAGAAATTAGGTCTGTTTTATTTAACTCTTTGCACCTAGGAAACCAGCAAAAAGCATAGGATGTCTTGGCATCTTTATTTTTCTGCTGAAAATGGGGTATTCTACTCTAGGAGTTGTCATTCACTTTAAGACTATTTTGGCAAACAAGCTATTTCAGAATGTTTTAAATAATCACTTGCTAAATTTGTAATATATTCAACTCTTCAGAATATGAAGAAGTTCATATTGAGACATTCATTACAAATTTTCAGTGATTTTTTTAACACAAAGTTAAGGGATTTTTCTCCATCTAAAATAATAATTATATCTTTTTTTTGGTGAGAGGGACAAACAAGTCATAAAGTTGGCTTTGCAATGTTAAAGCTCATATTAAGCCAAACATCTTTTTATTCTAACAGAAGAGGTTTTTTCCTAAGAAATAAGCTTGTAAAGACAGCAATGGTCTAGGACATCTTGGTCTTATCATCTCCCTGTAGAAAAGTCTAAAGGGACAAGGTTTATTGAAATTCAGACTTCAGTTAGTTTATTACACATAGCTCTTTGAAAGGGAGGTAGACATGGAAGCAGAAGTGTTTCCTTTTCACTAGCTGGTAGGTGGTAATAATGCATAACCTTAATGCAACATACATAAAGCAAGAATTTAAGTTATTAAATTCTGTAATTTGAAATAAATTGACATCCACTTAAGTGTAATTTCTCAGCTAATATCCAATTTATGCACCAGTAAAAAATATTGAACATCATATGTTTTAAGGACAGAAAATGCACGTGTTTCAACCTCCTCATTTCTCTAAGTTTCTGTACCAGTTTAATTTCCTTGTTCTTTCCATTTTGTTACAACCATCTCAAACCAAATTTCTTTCCTCTAACCGGTGCTTCAAATTACACTTCAAGTTTCCTTACTCTTACTAAGGGCAGCTATGAATTTAACAAAAGAGGGGTTCTTTAAATAGAGGTAGAATCAAATATTTTTATTTGTATTTTGGGCACCAAGGTTTTCTAAAACAGTATAAAAATATTTGCCATATCTGATAATTTTCTTTTATTCTCTCTGGATCCAGTCATTAATTTTTCAACCACATTTATAGTCATTAAAAGTTAAATAGATCTAAAAAGATTTAATGCATATTCTGGACAAGTGTATAGAGAACTTTTACAGTTGAAAGTTTGCTGATATAATTTTCCTTCTGAGTATAATCCAGGTAAGGATTAATCAGTTGTTTCCATTCACGTGGATTATGCTATACTGCTGCATTATTTAATTGACATAAGAATTTCACAATGAATAATTTAATTGTTTGCTGTATCTTTCACTCCAAAAAAAAGGAGACACTTTAAGTTACTTCCTTATTTTGTTTTCTTTGAGTATGCATTTCTCAATAAAAAATAGAAACCAAAATCTATATTTTATTTTTATATTACTCCGCATTTATATTACACTAACACTTCTACTACTATAGCATCAATGTTTGCCTGTTATTTCAATGGGACTATCAAGTCACAAGCTTTTCTTCTAGCTGTTTATAGATGTCTAAACATTGCAACAAAAGTTTTAGCAATCTTATATGGCCTTACTTTATATAAAGAAATCTGTCTTGATTATAGTTATTCATGCTTCTTGACTTCAAGGAAGTACTTGATATCTATGTATCATTTTAGGATTCAAGAACACACAACTGGTGGAAACTGCAGAATTTCAAGATTAGATAGCAGTTTTGTTGAAAAGCATTTCAGGTTTCTGTGCATTAGAAGCCAATTATGATGTACTATTTCCATGCTTTTGGAAAAAATTCAGTCATCAAACTAGGATAAATAAACAGAGGCATAGCTTGCAGAACACAGGCTATGCTCCTGTTCCATGCACTTCTAGCACACCTCAGCTGAAGGCTTGGAACATTTTGGACACATTATATAACAAAAGGTGTGGATTAAAAATGGAAAGAGTGCAGGAGGTAGGAACTACCAAATTCTAAAATTATGGAATATTTTTTTTTTTAAAGTAAGAAAGACAATATCTGCAACAGGTACAGCTGATTCTGCTATGAAGTCTCTTCAAGCTATGAAATCTCTCCTAGCTTCAGGATTCTAACCCAATAAATGAAAGATATTTTTTGCCATTCAGTTTTAAAACTTCTATATGAAAGGTCTGCTATGCCTTTAGCAGAAAGTTACTTTGAAATATTGTATAACCTTTCCAAAAGAAAAATACACTGCTAGTACAAAACCCTACTTAATTTGAGGAAATCTGATAGCCTTCAGGAAATCAATATGGAAAGGTACCTTACTTGTACTTTCATAATGACATGTAGAGTTTCTGGCAGTATAAGGTGGGAGGAAAACTACTTTGCTCTGAACAATCTCCTGCCACACACCTAAGCTTCTCTGTTGGTTTCTCTAGGAAAATTTATATTTTCCAGCTGAACACTCTTCCTGTTACTGTTAGTAACTGTTAGTTACAGTCATTAAGCAAGACTGAATTTATTCATTTCCTAAGGAAAGACAATAAATCACTGCAAAGGTAGATTGATGGAAGCTAGTGAGAACATTGGACAAAAAATGATGATACTTGCCAGACAATTTTAGTGAAGATTTAATGGTGGGCTCTGCTTCCTCAAATCAATTTCTATCTCTCTCTTCCAATATCTTTTTTTCTTAGTGTCCTAAGAGTATTACCAGTGCTTAACTTTATCAGTTTCTTTTGCATTTTTGTAAGTCACGCTAAACAGTTATTCAGGTAAGCACCTGAGTAATTTGTATTTTATGTTATTGAGTATGCCTTGCTAACTGATGAAAATGAGATAGATCTTTAGGGAAATTTCTGTAATGTTAAATATCCCAGAGGCATTCTTCAGCTTACATGTGGGAAACCCTATAAACAATGTAAATATATCAAAATACCTATCTTAAGTGTAAGATGTTTTCATTCTCAGCTAAGCACAGATTATGCCTAAAAATTCCTAGAACATTGCTGCATAGAGAAATGGATTTGCTGATAATCTAAGGTTTATAAGTGGACAGAGGAACATTAAATGAACATCAGTTTCTGGAGCACATATGTACATCCAGCAGCCCTTTATATCATTATCCTATCATTGGGTAGGACATTACTAATGTTTTATTTAAGGTTGTCTTGAGTGTTTAAGAGACAGAGACAGAGAGAGCACCCACAAGTGCATCTGCAAAAAGACACCTCATATTCATGGTATTTTTTATTTGATAACAGCGAGTAGAACTGTTCAACAGAATGTTTATCCTTCTTCCATATACTTTCTCACTAGTAGCATCTCTTTCCACTTCTTAAAAAAATCCCTTTACTGTTTATTGAGAACCTAACTTTTGCCTTGGAAAACTTGGTGTTATTTCATTTCCTAAGTGAAGAAAAAAAAAAGGTTAAAAAATTGTGACTTCCTTTAAAGGAAGTTTATGAGTTTACCCCAAAATTTTGAGTTTAGATCTAATAATTGAAAACAAAGATGAACATCAAATTACATTTCTAAAACAGGCAAGGTTATTTGAATAGCAGCTACTCTGACTCTCATTACTTTTTATGGGCTGTAAACAAGTGACCACATGCCAAAATATAGGTCTAATAACCTGTAGTGATAACTGAGTGATGATCATCCAATGGTTTCTCAGTTCCAGAATGTGACATGAGATTTTCATTCTTCTGTTACAATATATCCTAGAAGAGTTGAAAATATACCTTTACCTCATGAGTTCTGTATTTAGTATAAGCTTATATTATTAATTGAATGCCTCTAAATTTCAATTTCAACAGTTGGACTTACTTCTCTGTGGCTGAATGTGTTTTGGTTATCTTTGCCTGTGTGGGCTCAAATATACATCTAAATAATTTTTAGATGTTTTGAGGTTTTGATTACCCCCCTCATATATGACCAAGCCTCATTTTACACTTTTATTTCTTTATGCGAATGATGCTCTAAGACCTTGGTCCAGGAGGAACAACTAAACTAAGCTAAGCTCTTATTGCATTTATTTTGAATATTCTAGTGACTTTCAAGGCCTGAAAGATGGTAGATTTCTGCTCTTTTTTTTTCCCTGTAGACTCCTCATGTGAGATGAGCTTATGAGCAGTTTTTCTACACTGTACAGTCCAGGAGCAATGTACCTGTTTTCCAGGGAGGCCAAATTTTGAAACATCTTTTGGAAGACTTTATAAAGGCAATGGCAAAAAAAGAGGAAGTATTTGGGGGTTTCAAGATCCAGTTTGCACTCTCCCGTTTTCATGCCTTTGTATCATGTAATAACTGAAACTTCAGAATAGTGGAAGTAACAGAAAATTTAGTTCAGCAATCAGAAGCATAGGTTCAAGTATTGGACCAGGGACTTTCAAAAGAGGTTTGTTTTTATTGTTTTAATTTCTGGAATTAGAAGGGTGGATGGATGGCCCTGGAGACAACCACTCCCATCATGCTTATTTTTCGTCTGGAGCTGTATGTGGCCTTAGATCAGCTTGGTCAAGGCAGGAGGGGCAGGAGCGGGAATATTCACAACAACTCTGAGGGTCACTAAAGTCCCCAACAAACTATTTGATAGGAAATCACAATGGTATTTTCCTGTCTTTTTTCCTCCTGAGTATTCTTGCATCTGAACTCTCTCTCTGACATCTGAGAAAAAAGAGGTTACATGTTCCAGAGAAGAAGGAAAGTGAGGGGATAGTCTATGCAAACATTTACCAAAGGAATCAGTCATTCTTAAAATTGTGTACGTAATAAAAGGCATTTGAAAACAACACTAACAGCACTAGATTTTCTAGTAGACCTGTGAAATTGCTATTCCATATTTGTGAGATTGCATCTAGAGAGCTATGATACCTTCCTGATCAGAGAATGGATACAGAGAAGATGGAATAAGTCTCTTGGAAGTGCATAGTGATATGATGTGAAGCAAAGGACCCAAGTCAAAACATGGCAAATTCTGATTAGATTTTGGAAAAGTGTTTTACCTTGAAGTGGTCAAATCCTGCAACAGTTTGTCCAAAGAGACTGTAGAACCTCTGTTCCTGGGGGGGTGTTCAAGATTGAACTGAACAGGGTAACCTGTTCTAACAGACCTTCTTCGAGCAATGGTTGGACCAAGTGACTTATAGAACCCCTTTCCAATATAAAACATTCCATGATTCTATAGTACTATATATTCATATTTTCTCTTTGGCCCTTTCATATTTATTTGCATGTACCAAGTTAAGAGAGGAGGTGGATATCTTATTTATGTGCAGTTATTTTTGTTTACTGAATTAGAAGATACTTTGAAGCTTTGGCACAAGTCATGTCATGTAACACTGCAATAAAGACCTATTTAAAATAACTGTTAGCAGCCAGACACTTAAGCATAATAGCAGCCATATTACTAAGCTAAAGGGTTAGTTTCACATCTTCACAGCAGGACACATCAAGTCATTGGGAAGATACAGGAGACAGGACAGATACCACTGAAAAAAATTTGGGGAATGAACAACATTGGGACATGTCCTAGCTACTAATAACTTTCAGATATTGCTCCCCTCCTGTAACCCTCACTATATATAAATTAAGGCCTTAAAGCATCAAGGAAGAGATGCAGGTAACAGGATCAAAATAAATATAAACAGAATTTAACATCTTATCTATACATTTTCATTCCTATTAGCAAATGTTATTGTCACCTTTAAATATATGGTCTAAACATGCAAGACTAAGTCTAATTACTAATTTCTAATTACTAAATCTAGTTTCTTTAGATTACCAGAAGAGCTTTGGATTTGATCCTGAAATGGTGGCAGATCCACTTTATTCCCAAAAAAAGAACTCTTGTTCTAAGAAATAATCTGTACTCTTGTTTATTAAAATAAACTCAAAGCTCATCTTTTCTAGATCTGCCACATACCTCTATGATCTCTATACTGACTGTGGCAAAGGGACATTGACATTCTTCACATCACCAAGGACCAACCTACTTTCAAATCATCCTATATACTGACATGGAGTGGTGTTTGTCTGACACCCTTTATCACTAAACTCTTGCCTTCCAGTAACAAAAAATTCATTCCTGGAACTTGTCCATCAAGGCAAACTATTTAGCAGTCAAGTGGTATTGCCTTGCTTTCCTATACTTTCCCAGCTTCCTCTCACATTGATTGTTTTAACACATCAGCTGGATCTCACAGATTTTCCTGATGGCTCCAAAGTCTTCTCTAAAGGAAGACTACCACGTTATTTAACTCTATTTAAGATGACTTTTAAAGAAACCTACTAAGGTCATTTTAGTGTTTTACACAAAATTTTCATCTAAATTACTGCTCAGCTGTGCACCTGGTGTCTCCACATTTAGAGCATCAGCTGAGCACAACTGAGCTGACACCATGAGCTTGTGTGTTCAATGGACATCTCCACTAATACTCAAATAATATTTCTATATTAAAGCCTATTTAAAAATAGGAAAACATTAAACAGTTACATTAATAATTTTAAGGTAGAACTTCATATTGCTGCCTGTTTAATAAAAGGTATTTAAATCTTGATTATTTTCTGTTTGATTATGAAGACATTGTCCTGTTAAATTACCAGGTATGTTCATTAAATTAAGAAATCTGAACCATTCATTCTCAGCAATATTCATATAAAAATTTGAGTATGTGAATTTTAAAAGCTTGTATTTTTACAAGTTCTAACAGCATGAAAATTAATGCTACTCACATAATTCAGGTCACACATGTCCAATAATCAGAAAATGTAAGCCTTTCACAACATGAAAATAATACCCTTAATAGTCACTTATTTAAAATATTTGACAACATAAGTTTCTTATTAAATTATCTCTATGGACAATTATAAAGAACAGTAATCCAATGATGTTTACTAAGTTGTAAAATTTATTTGTGTCTTTGAGGAAGGGCTAGCACATGCCAATTATCTTAACATTTTGAGTGCCAGTACTACTTAGTACTAAACAAAGCAATAATACACTGCCAAACAAGTAAACAATAAAATTCTAAATTAGAAACTGTGACTAAATTCTGAGAATGTTATTTATGGGCCTGTAAGGTGGAAAACACTCTTCTTCCTTTTCCTTTGTTTGTGTGGAAGTAGCTAAGACGTAAAAGATCAAGAGCAGCTTTCCAAACCAAGCAGGAGGAAGAAATGGGGCTTAGGATGGAAAGACGTGTGCATTTTATTGGAGAACCAAACAGATATTTGCCAAGATTTGCAAAGACTCCATTATTTTTCCAGGGGCTCTATATGTAGCTACAAAACCCAAGGGTTTATCTATCTAAATTATTACAGCAGCATACAATATCCTAGACTTCAGAAAGTCAGAAACATATAAACTTCCTTTCTTCTCCTAATAGAGAATAAAGCCTCTGGGCAACTGAAATATTACACTGCATTCAATTTTGAGTGTTATTTTGGTTTATTAACTATTATTGACCTCAATAAGGACAAGATTGACACGTCAAGAAAAATAATAACTTCAGAGCAATCTTCACATATAAGCAATGCAGTAATAGATGCTATTTGGTTAGAGTTAGTCCCATACATAAAATGGGAAGAGAGCTAGTAGATTATTTTGACAGTAACTAATTTTAATGGTCACTTACTAAAGTATTTTTTTTTAACAGACAGCAATAGGGAACAAAAACAAGGATTACTGGATTGTAAAACCTAATATCGCCTCACCGTTGTGTGGTTGTTTATGTTTAAACACAGATGAAAAGTTGTTTTCATGAAGAAGCCTAGACCAAAACAACATTTGAGATAAAATTTACACAAGATCTATTGTAAAATAGTAATGGTCTGGGAAACCTGATAAAAAGAAAACAAGGGTCTCAGAGATAAGATTTATTCTAAGAATGGAACATCCTGGGAAATTCCACAACTAGTGGAATTAGGACTGATGGTGTTTGTTCTTTAATTTTTCCAGTCTGAAATTTCAGTAGTGAAAAATAGAACATAGAAAGATGATATGGCAAGATGATTTAATTGACATATGAGTAATGGCCTTTAAAAATGTTAAGCTTTTTTTCCCCAACAACTAACCTCTGTATATAGATCATGCAATAATGCTAGTTATGTGCAACGAGGTACCTGAGGTTTTTGAAGATTACCAGAACAGCTCCATTCATTACACTGAATATTTTGTATTATTGCCTGGAAAATTGTTTGAGTTAAAGTATTTATTTCCCAATTCCACTGCTACTATTAATTATTACATAGTACCTTTTATTCTGTAATCTAAAAAATCACTTTAGTATGAACCTGTAATTACCCTGTTTCCATTTTTCTTTTACATACGAGAAAAAACTGTCAGAGAGAGATTAAATGATTTGCACAAGACCACACAGTAAACAACTGGCAAAAAACCCCGACCACAGATAATCTCAGTTATCTTCTTGACTATCCTGGCTTTTCTATGGCTCTCATCCATATGAATTTGAAGCACTAACCTTCTATTCAATAAAGCAGGAATAATCTTGACTTTTAAGAAAAATACATTAGTCAATGATTCTGATACATTCTTCTGTGTAATGAAATGCTACTGTATTCCTTGAAGGAACTACAGCACTGTTCTAAATAAGTTGTGTACAAAGTTAGTGATGATCACAAAGAGACAGAGAAAGCACTGGAATGATTATAAGCAGTATTTAAGACCACAAACTACAAGCATATAGTGTTCTTCAACTAATTCAGTTTAGAGTCTTCGCTAGTTGATTTTGCCTGTTAAATGATAATTCTCTTAAATTTGAGTCATAAATATGTACTAGTAAGTTTTAACTCAAAATTTAACATATGTAATTCCTTCTTCTCATTTCTTTTGAGAAATGTAGCTGTTACATATTTTTAAGTTCTCTACCAAACTTTAAGGAGAAAATACTTCAAAATTGTATATTAGTCTTCTTAAGAGCCGTTTTTGTTTTTCATTGAGGTTTTTAGAATTATGATATGTTTAGAGTGAAACAAAATAAATTTGGGAGAAACAGTTATATAGATTTAATTTTTCCACATTTGAGACATCAATGTTTAATACTTTCCCTATCACCTGATGCATTTTCCACACCTTTATACACAATTTTCTCCAGCTCTATACAGCTTTAAATCCAATATTCAGAGCAACTTGAGGTCCTCTGAAATACAAGCTTGTCACCTTAAACCATAATAAATCCATAGGAATCCATTCAGAAATGTTCTTTTGGAAACAGATTAAATAAGGGAGAAATATAAAAAGTTTAAATATGAAAACGGAACTGCAATACTTCTAAAAGGACAGGTGTCTTTCATAAAAATATTGGGGTTTTTTGCAAGTCACTGCTTTTACAAGAATACTAAGGAGATATTTTTATTTGATTTTTATGCAAAGAAAGGGGGAAAAAAGGAGCAATTGACTGAAAACTTGAAATGAAAGTCCTGGAAAGACCATCCTTTTTCTGATATTTCTTGAAAATACTCATAAAACAATTTGTCACAGTTCACTTTGTGTTTCCATAATGTAGTTGTTTGTTTCATTCAAGATGTTTTACTCTGAGACTGTATTCTAAGAAAGTCATGGGATGGTAAATTATATTGAACTTCTTTACTCTGCTTTGCTTTACTCCTTCTAAAAGGGAAGAACATCGGAAGCACTTTTACTGATTCCATAAAATTGAAATAAAATCCATTGACCTCACTTAATTTTAAAGCAACATGTCTTGTCAAAACAACACTTTTGCACAAATAAATAGAATGAAAGCTTAAAAAACAAAAATACTTTTCATATTGAATTTTTAATTCCTATTTAAATAATTATCATATGGATTGTAATTTAAAATGGCCCTGAAATCCTATTCAAAAAGCCAGTACGTGCACTTTCCCTTTCCACCTTGACTTGGCATCCCCTCAATAACTAATACTTTATGGAATAATGCTGAATATACTCAAACCAACCATTATGATTTATAAAATTTAAACTTCTTTGCAATTAGAAAACAGAAATTCAGCACTCTGTCTTAAAGGTCAAAAATCCTAGGGCCCTAGAGGGTTTTTAATATAAAAGACACAGGAATGTATTGGAAGAGGCTTTAAGTTGAACATTTGTTAATTTTTGAAGCTTATTATTTTTTCTTTCAGATCTTACATGGTAAAAAATTTAACACCATTAACTTCAGACAAGCATGAGTTCACAGAAGTGATACAAAGGTGTAGCAACAGAATGGCTATGTGAATAGATATTAAAAGACATATTTTAAAGATTAGTGATTTGAAAATACAGTTCTAATTTAAAATTGCTGAATGTCTCTTTATTTCTTAATTATATATGAAGTCAGAATTAAGATAATGTTAAGTAGAAATAGAGCTAACACTGTCAGAGAATATTCAAGTATGAATTTTTCAGAATTATGGCTAAGGCTCCACAATAAAGAATGTGGTGTGCACCACAGAAACACACAAAGCAATCTTCGTTCAGAAAGGATTGTATTATTTATTCATCAAGCATATCATGCTATAAAAATCTGATTATCCAGGAAATCAAAAATCTACAGAGTAACTCAGTATTAAGTGTTGTCCCTCTGCCCACCATTCTCTTCATAAATCCTTTATTCACAATGTCTGCTTAAAATTCAAGTGCAATTGGTGAGGCTTTCTACTAAAAGGAAGCGGTTCCAGCTACTAGAAATGAAGTCCGAATAACAAATTGATTGTTCAAACACAACATCTTTCTGATTTTGACAAGAGAATTTGATTTTCAAACAGATGACTGTTATAGTCATCAAGGATAAAACAGGCATTGGTGAGCTACACGCTGAAAAATAAATCCACAGCTCATTTAACGGGGAACAATAGACTAGTAGATGACGGACTCCTCCCTCCGGCTAAGAAACCATTAGCCTATTTTCTCAACTAAGCCCATTCAAACTAACAGGACCCTAACCCTGGATTTGCCAGACTGTCTCCCAACCCCCAGAGCTCTCATTATTTTAACTTTGTGAAAACATCACACGAATTGCGTCCTTCCCACTCGGCAGCAGCGCTGAAGGTTCCCAGGGAGCGCGGGCAGCTCCAGCGAGGAGGGGCAGCCGGGGAGGCAGCGGAGCAGAGCCGAGCGCAGGGGAAGCGCGGCCCCGCTGCCCGCCCCGCTCACGGCTCCGTGCTGGCACAGACGCCGTCCCGCTCCCACCCACGTGTTTCGCGGCCGCTTTTCCACCCACAGACAGACAGGCGTGTATGGGACGACTCGGCGTCGCCCGTGCCCCGGTCACGCCCGCTCCAGGCGAGCCCTGCCCGGGGTTTCCTTGCAGCGTCCCAGCCCGGGGTCTCCGGCACGGCAGCGCGGACCGACCCCACCTCCCTCTCTGAGCCTCCGCAACCGCGGCGTGCCCCTTCCCTCCGGGGGCACGGAGGCCGGTCGGACGGGGATGCCGCCGTGCCCACCCCTCAGCGGCCGCCGCTGGATCCCCTGGCCGCGGCCGGGAGTGGCGCCCCTCCGCCGCACCCCGCACACGCGCGGCCGGAGTGCTGGGCCAAGCCATCTCCTACCGTCTGAGTCCCTGGAACGAGGAGGGCCAGGACATCCGC
>VZTX01030996.1:0-17155 GCA_013400915.1 Pardalotus punctatus | reverse complement strand
GGGCCGGTGGCCGGTCTCCACGGCGTAGGAGGCGCGGTCCATGGCTTGGCAGTAGAGGTACCGCTCCGTATCGGAGTAGCCCCGGTGCCTGACGCGACTACCGGCCAGGCAGCGGCCCCGCGAGACGGGAGACGGCGGCGGCTGCCCGGGGTGCTGCTGATGCTGGAGGAACTGGTGCTGCCGCAGCTGCGGTGGGTAGTGCTGATCTTGCCGCCACAGATGCNGAGGAGGAAGAGGAGGAGGAGGAGGGGCTGGCTTCCCTCTCGGAAATATTTAAAGCCAGGCTGGAGTCTGTGCCGGGGAGAGGTGACCGGGCAGTGGGCTGTGGTCATGGAGCAGATCGCGCTGGGGTGTCCGGGAGATGGGAGAAGGCACGACGAGATGCCGACAGGGCGCGGGGGAGGGAATGGGACCGGGAGTGGGTGTGGAGGGGCTCAGTGCCGCTGATGCTGCAGCCCGCCTCTCCTGACGCGCGCCTCTCCCTTCCTAAGGCCGTGCCTGCTGGCCGGACAGGACTCCCTCCAGAGGGACTCTCACTGCCAGGCGACGGCAGGTGGCAAAGTTGCTCACGTCCCCATTCACCGAGAACTTTGAGGTGGGTTAAAAATGGGTCGTCACTCCCTAAGCTCCCCTCCCGCCACTCCTTATTCCCTATATCGTGCTTCCAGTCCACATCAGGTTCAGAAATCGTGTTTCCCAACTTGAAACCTTCCCCTGGTCTTGTCTTCACTGATGAGTAAGCTCCCTCCCCGCAAGGAGTAAGACTGGCTGTAAATCAAGGCGAAGAAGGTTTAATTATAGCTATGCTGAGCCTACTGCTACAGAAGAGCTTTTATATGACATACCACTAGCTTCAGGACTTTGTAACTGCCACGGGAAAAAATTATTTAAAGATAAGATTCATAGGACTTCATCCTAAAGAGGTCTTTTTAATTAATTTTACATTTCAAATTCTTTTGTGCTCATGTACAACTAATAATTCACACTGGAAGGGAATTGCATTTTATTAAGTTTCTTTTTGGGTTTTGTTTTGGTTTGGTTTGGTTTTGGGGGTTTTTTTTAAGCATTAATATTTGTCCTGTGCGGTATTACTCTAAAATCTCGCAGTTCTTTTTCAGGGCAAAATTATAATCTCTACACTGGTGACAAAATATGAAAAGAACAAATGCAAGTGTTCATTTGAAAATTATTAATATGTATTTGTTTGGTCCTTCTGTTTGCCAGAGTATCAGTACTAAGCAAGAAAGAATTGCAAAAACATCTCTCCTACAGTACCTTTACAAAAATGTACATTTTCTTCTAATCAGTGTTCACGTACTCATTAGACTGTCCTGATTAGCTTCATGCACAACTTCTACTTCCTCAGTCATAAGATTGGTCTTGCCAATACTTTTCCCTTTCCATCACAGATCTGCAATCATTTTAAACCTCATAAATTTCTCTCTAAACTTAATTTCTTATTAATGCAAATGCACACTTATGCTAGCTCTTCAATGTGTTGATGTATTTTTTTTCATTCTCATCTTAAAAGTCAGTCTTCCTTTCTAAACATACAGTGGTCCTAAGAGTCACCTTCCAACCACGTACTACAAGATTTTGTTAGGAAAAATCCCAGTCTGTGTTTCTTTGAGCCAACAGTACATTCCTACATAATCCTGGTAATCATCCACCATCCCTTCTTTCCTGCCCTGAAAACTGCTAGTTTCAGCAAAAAAAAAACAAAAACAGAAAATATGTTGAAATAATTTTAAGTATCAGAAAAGAGCCAAAGCAGTACTTCCATTAAAGGAAACTTGAGCTTGAGCTCCCATTTATCAAGTTCTGATTCTCCTTATATTTGTCCAGGCATCTAAGACTACTTCCAAGCCAGACATCCTAGATGCTACCATTTGCCCAGCTGTGTCAGGCTGTGGCAGTTTTGACAGCATGTACAGGACAAAGAAATGGGAAGATGAGAAAGACTGAAGTCAGACATCAGGAGAGAATTATACCCAACATGTAACAATGGGGATAATTGCAACATGGAATATAGGCATATGGAATACAAATCTATGAACAACTCAGAGAAGGGAAATAACTTTTTATCCTTGTTAACTTCCAATGGGATATTGCAAGGGGACTGTATTTCACAATTGCTAGCTCCCTCTATTCTTAAAATTAGACAAAATTTCTGTGACAAATTGTTCTATAATTTCAAGAATCACAGAACTGCCATTTGGAAGGGCCTTCATAAAATTGTCTAATCTAACCTCAAGTTCACAATGGGGTCATCATCAACACTAGATCACATCAGCCACAGCTTTTTCTGATTCTCGAAACCCTTCAACAGAAATTCACCAGCCTCTCTGGATTACCTGATATGGTGCTTCACCACATCTCTAATGAAGACAATTTTCTTGATGTTCAATCTGAACCTCCCAGTCAGGGGCCCTTGCCCCTTGTTAAACAGCATGCCACCACTGCCAAGAGCTTAAATTTGTTGTCTTTTGCAACTAACCTTCCCATAGCTGCAGGCTGCCTTCAGATTGCCTTTTACCTCCTCTACACCAGATGCAGCAAGCTGTGTCCCCTCAAGCACTCATCACTGATCCTGTGCTTGAGGCCCTCAGCCATCCTGGTAGCCTCTTCTGGGTTCCCAGCATTCCCTTTCATCCACTACCTGTAGTCACTTTGGCACATTGTTTGATTTATTTATGATGAAAAGAGCACTGTTCAGCTGTAACACCCCCTACAGTCCACTGAAGATCTCAGATCCTTTCCAGCAGGGCTGTGATCCAGTCAGTCACCTGCCAGCCTGTGCTGCAGGTTATCTTGTCTGTGTGCCAAACTCTGTGCTTCAACATGGGCTCTAGTATCAACCCTTTCTGATGGCCTACTCTTTACCACCTGGCAGCCAAATTCTGAGACCATTCTCTACACTTCAGTCCCACCTAACAGTCTGTTCATCCAGTTCAAGCTTCCTCAGTTTCAAAATGAAAATGTTTCAGCTGATTATTTCAAAACCCTTACTAAACTGAAGGTGTGTTACATCCACTGTTTTCTATCCCGAACAGTCTTTTCATAATGAAGCACAATCAGATCAATCACACATTATTTGTCCTTGGTAAATCTAAGTGTTGAGTAGTCTTAACTATCTTCCTGCTTCTACAAGTCTTGAAATAGATTTAGAATGTGCTTGGAGCTTTCCAGCAACTCTTGTGAGACTGGTAAGTCTATAGTAGTTTCATTATTCTTCTTGACTTTCTTAAGGATGGGTGTACCAGTAATCTTTTCCCAGCTGACAGGGACTTCCTTTAACCACCATCACATTCCACAGACAAAAAACAGCAGCCTCATGGATGCCCTTTTTTTTGACACTGGCATTGCCTTTTGGCAAAGAACTTATATTTGAACTCATATGGGCACTTTTGGTATTCTTCATTCAATCTCATATTTTCAGAGTATGCCAGTTTTAGACACCCAGTTCAATATGACAGATAAAGCATATTAGCATTTAAGATTTAAAAAAATTAGCTCTGAGAAGCACAGAAAATACAGCAGAAGTACAACTTTATGTATAATACACTGCCAATACTTGCACAGGTAGAAATAAAAGTACTGCTTTAATCAAGTAATCTACAAGAATTATTTTTGGACTATTTTTGGTTTGGGTTGGGTTTTTTGTTGTTGGTTGGCTGGGGTTTTTTTCTTTTTCTTTTTGGGGTATATTGTGTGTCTGTGTGTGTGTGTGTCTGTGAGTTTTCTTGTGTAGAAACCTTATTGTACCTTCATGTCAATGAGACTTCATAAAAGTAGTCTCTTTTTTTTCTTTTTAAATAATAGCACTGGTGTATTCCATTTGAATACCTATTTTACAGTGTTAAAAATCATGTGGTTTTGCATTTACAGAGTGTTTTTCAAAAACTTCATCAAAAAGACACAAACAGAATATTGCTATTGTATTTCACACAAATGAAATCTGAGCCATAAGGCACAAGACATGGCACACTTAAATATCTGACTTTCATTTAAATCACTTAGTAAGCTTTGCATCTGAATTTTAAAAACATGTAAGTGACCAGTATTTTATTGAGCTAGTGTGCTAAGACCATGCAAGAATATTTACACAAAATGCAATTATTTCCCTGCAAAATACGATGTAATTGGAACCTAACAGCTTTATCTAAAAATTAAACAAACTCACAAATAAAAACATAATAGTATATAATACTTTTTTGTCAATATTTCCTACATGAAGTCAAGACAAATTTTTTTCTTACTTCTCTGTCTTATTTCACACAGAATCCTCAAAAGTACTAAGTATGCTGAAGACTCAATAGCAATAGAACAGTCTACATTTGACAGTTGTAACTGAAAATTATTTAGAAAAAAACATTTCTTTCCCTTTCCCTAGAACATGCTGGAGCCTCCTCACAGGAGACTAGAAACTCTTTAGTGAGGCTCTGATATGAGAACTACTGCTCCAGCCGTACCCACCTTGATAGCTTTGTAGTATCAGAGCTTTCTGTGTACGTGATACCAAAATGCACAGATTCATGTAACATTTTACCTCGTAAGAGAATGCCATTTTAAGTTAGCTAGCATTCTTAACCTTTCAAGTATTTTTTTTTTAAGCATGTCCTTGCTTTCAAGAAGTACTTAGAATAATAGAAAGAATAGCTCTCAAAAAAATAACAATTCCATTTGCTTTTGTAGCTTAGTTTACAGATGTTTTTGGTAATGTTTTCAAGGCTCTCTTCGGCTGATGGTGGTAGTGTTCAGAGTGTACTAGATAAACTGCTGTATCTCTTATTCCTTCAGAACAGCACTGCAATTCTTTACAGAAATTTGTGACAGTACTGCACTGAAGATAAGTAGCCCTGACATGCAGAAAATAGTGGGGACCCCCTTATTTTTTCCCTTTGTTTCCTGGAGTAATAATGACCTGCAGTCCTTACAAACCATTGTCTTTTACTTTTTTGCCAGAATATAAAGGAGATCTACTACCTAAGTGCAATAGAAATTGACATAAAAATATAACATTGAAGGAGATAGCAATATATTAAGAAGATAACAAGTATAATTGGTTTAGACAGGAAAATATGCACCTATTTAATTAAGAAACTAACAATATCCACCCACTTCGTGTTGGAGAAGATGCTTTTTTAATAGTTTACAGACCTTGTAAACAGTGGTAAAGAGAGAGAAAATAACTTGCGTCATCTCTACAACAATATAAACAATGGTAACACCTGAATAGAGATGGCAATAAATTTTGTTCAGTAGAATTCACCACTGACTAAAGCATTGACATTAGTCCTGTTATAATTCAGTGCAATGGTACTTAAGAAACTGTCCCATATTTTACATATAAAGGTTCACTGAGGTCTTTTAAGTCCAATAGGATTGAATTTCAGATACAGTGAACAGTCACTAGCTGTTCATATGAATTTTTGTATCACATCTGACTCATAAGACAGAAACACATCCCTGCTGCTAGAAATGAAAAAAGAATTCAGCAGATCATCCTTCTATAACTCAACTGAAAGCATGAATTAGTAAAGAGGAAAAAAGTCAGTGCTTTAAAAAGTAGAGGACTAAATAAATATAGAATATTTTATTAGTTGTGGGACTTTAAATCCTAGAAAATGAAAATATTACAATAATATACTCATATAGGTATCACACTATCTACTTGTAGAATGTTTTTTATATTACATTAACTTCTTTGCCATTGCAAACAAGGGGCAGTTAGAGTAAGAGCACTGTATCTGTTTCAATATGTATTCTGAAACCCTATTGCAGAATGAAATTAAAAACCAATAGTCTTTTTTTGTAGAATGCCTTATGTAAATAATGGAATTACTCCATAATATATTTCTACTGAAATTACTATTAACATGATAAATAGGGGATTAATCTAGAACTGTATAATTATGTAGGTCTGATGCTCATAAACTATTAAGAAGGCTGTTTTTCCAGTTTGCAAAAGATATTCCTACAGGTAACTCCATGGGGATTTATTTTTTTATATCATTTTTAGTGAGGAATAACAGTTTCCAGTTTTGAAAAAAAAACCAACATTGCAATCCGCTTAGCTATTTTATCTACTGTCTTCTACACATTAGTATAATTAAAGTGCTTAATTTATTACCATACAGATTATATTTTTGAGTGCCCTTTAACTTCCCTGTATTCAGTCACAACTGATTCAAAGATACATTTAGAATAGGTGATTTAAATAACAAATTAATTTACAGGATAGAGTAAAACAGAAATCATATAAATTTAAGTATTTGCTATGATACAGAGTACTACAGAGCTTTCAAAGTCTGAACCCAAAGCTAACAATTTCGTGTGAGCACACAACTTCTATTTCTTGTGGAGATTATGCATGCCAGAAGGATGTTTCTTTTAATTTATTGAAATTTCAAGTGTAAAAGCATAGGTTTTCTGTATAGATCGTATTCTTGCTTTGTATATTAAAGCACTGAGTTCAGTCCTGTGCAATACATTCATCCCAACTCAGCCACAGAGAAATAGCCTGACACACAAAACCAACCCTCTCCTTTTACCCAGGTAGTTTAAAACATGTCAAGTATGTAAGAACTGAGCGTTTGATACAGCAGCCACACAGACAGGCAAAGCTAAAGCCTGGACTTTGACACCCCCAGGCTGATGCAGAGCTCTACTGATGAAAAGCTGAGCTGACTGAGATGAAAGGCATTTTGCACCCACCAAGTTCACAATTTCATGTAACCTCCCACTTGGAGCAACGACCAAAGACTCACTCTATTTCAGAAGCACACTAAAAATCACAAGCTCAATTCTCCCTAGCCGTATATAATTACTGAATGTAAAAGGGGACAGATCTTAAAAACATTCACTTGACTGCCTTGATTTGCAGCTGGAATAGGAAACAACAGCAACAGTTATTACTTTCCCAGTTGGATAGCACAAGACCAAGAGAGGAGGGATTTAGCACAGTTAGTGCTCTTCCCATTGCTTCCTCTTCTCAACTTCAACACAGAAGCAGATTAAACGAAGCATAAACCCTGAGATAGCCTCTGTGGATTTTCTTCTTCATGTAGCAGTAGGGGATGGTGCTACGTTGACTGAAACTTTGTTCCAAAGTAGTTCCCAGGTAATACAGCTACTCATCATCATCCATTGATCATGAAAAAAACCACTAATTGAGCACCTAACCTGTTTTGAAAAAGGTTTAAAGGATAAAGATTCTTCTCCAGTTTCTTTAACATTTTATCAGTTAAATTATTGATCTGCTCACTTCAGGCAGAGGACCATGGGTGGCATCCAAGATATTCTTTTAATGGAACATAGTGACTTCATGTTTCAGAGGTTTATGAGAATTTCATTTTTGTATGACATTATTGCACAGCGTGAAATCCTCTTGATTTTACTCTGATAAACAAGAAAGCCTACCAGTTTAAAAAAAATCCTTTAAACCTGGTTTCACTCAATTCTCAATGAAAAAAAAAAAACATACTGAAATAATAAACACTAGAATAAAACTTACAAAAATCCCCAAAACCTGGAGCACTCCAGACAAAATCCAGCACAACTGAGTTTTCATGATTTAAAGTTTTAATCACTCTCTTGTTAAAGGTGCTAGAAAATGCAAGTTCTAGTTGTTAAAGATTAAGCTTTTGAATAAAGATAAACAAGATGTTTATTCATAATTAGGCAGTATAATTCTATGGGTCCTTTATATTACACAACCATATATGAAGCTTACTACTATTATCTTAATTTGGTTCATAATTTCTGATCAGAGTTTGGATTAGAGAACCCTCCCTTATATCTGCTATTTAAGTTCTCTTATAGATACAAAAAAAAAAAAAAGAGGCTTCTATATATTTCACCAATTCAATTGAACCAATATTTCTTGTATCGTTAACATTGAAACAACTCTTTTTTAATTAGATAGTTTTCTCTTTACACCTCTTTACTTTCTTTAAACTCTCACATCAGCTTTAACAGTTTTCTCCAACTTTATCAAGCAAGATAGAAAGAAAAAGTAAGTATGTTTTAAAATTAGCTTTAAAGTTGTCACTTTGCAGCAATAGCAATACATATATTTTGGCTAACTAGTCTCCGGTAGTAAGAAGGCAAATGAATGGAAAAGTTCATGCCAATAGATTCCAGTTAATTACACTCAAGCCCTCCAAAAATATTTTTCTTTTATTGGTATTTTGAAATAAAGCAGTAGATCCTATAACCATCATTAGAATGAATAATAGAGTTTATTTTCTTCTTGGAAACAGCATTCAAAATAAAATTATATTCCTCTGTATCTGTTACTGGACTCACTTAATATGTACCTAATCTTAACTTTGTCAGATACAGACCAAAATTTTTAAATAGAATATATTGAAACTAATTAAAGTGTCAAAATATATAAAAGATGAGAAACTATATATTTTTAATTACATACTTAGGAATAAGGATTGGTCTTTTTTAAAAATAAATTATTTTTACGCAAACAAATCATATAGATGTAATTTATCTTAACAAATTACATTTCCAGTAAAAATATTCTTTATTACTTGCTTTTGGTGAATCAAAAATGTTAAGAGTTTGAGTAGAAAAAACTAATTTTGCAGGCCAATGGATTACTTGTAATTTGAATGAAGGACAGCGGAGGAAGTAGCATCCATCAATGTGTGTGAATGTAAGTATTGGCAATTTAATTTCCCATTTGTAAGTTTCCAAAGTAAAGGTCTTTATTGAAGGATATTAACTTCAAGTCTAAAAAGGGGTTTAAAGCATTATTTACCAAAATTTTCTTTTGTTACTTGTGCATCTCATAGTTGATGAAAATACCCTGGTGATATTAATGGCTTTATTTTCTGAGGTTAGGTCATATTGGTTTGATAGTCCTCCAGCTAAAACCACTAGGGGATTTTTCTGTCTTCATTGAAACTCGGATTGTTCAGCTCATATTTGAGCTACAAGTGAACATTATTTGAATTGCAATTCTTGCCTGAAGCCTGTATAATATATCAGGTTTAGTTATGCTTTGAAAATATGAAATTCATTGGCTGAAAATTCTGTCACATTTGTCAAATTAATCACTTGCATAAGAAGAGTGCTGCCCTCCAGAGACAAATTTGAAAGATCTCATAGGCAACTGTTTACACAGTAAAATGCCATGTTTTTCAAATTACTTATTTTACAGAAGTGGTGGAATGCTTTTATCTGATCTTATCACTTCAGCTAGCATCCACCCATTCTCTTCACCTCCTTCTTTCTTCTCACCAGGATTTTCAAGTGGAGAGAAATAAGGATTAAATTATTAAAATGTACTTTTCCATCCTTTAAAAAATAACCAGAAACTTTAGCTTCTGCTTGATATTTGCAGAATTTATAAACCCTATAGGGATGCTACCCAGACTGTCACCATCCAAGGCAGCAATCACAAAGAGAGAAACTCTGAAACCATTCCCAGCTGTGTTTCTCCTGGATCAGTATTAACAGGAGCACTGGTGCCCTGCTTCTCCTCCTCCACCTTATCATCAGCTTTACAGAGGCAACAGTAGACTTAGAAATTATTACCTGTTTTAGAGCACAGTGGCTACATGCTGCTTGTACTAACATGGCCCAGTGCAATCAGAACGTGTTAATTTTGTACTCAAAAAGGGATTAAGATAGAGTCAAGGATACTGGAGATTATCAGTGCCAGCCACTATTGTTAGAATGTGATTAACACCTCAGAATTAAAGGGGAACTCTTGTAAAATTTTATCTTTCCATTTTTGTTACTAGTGGTTTGGAGGTTAAAAGTGTCAATGCTTCTTTAATAGAGAGCTCTTAAAGGAAAGAATGTTCATAAATTCAGTATCATGAGGATGTTCATTAGCAAAACAGCAGCCTTCCATGCACATAAAATGTTGGTAATGAATACTTTCTAAAAAGTGTGTGTAATCTACATCCTTGTATAAGCAACAAATACTCCAAAACCTATTTACAGACTAAATTAAGTGCAGGTTTATTTTTTTGCAATATGCAATCACAAAAAAAATGTTGCATCTGTTCTTGGGTTTTAGATACAAGCAAACGTCTCATACTTCAGGGAATCAGGATTTTGAGTGCCACTGATCACTCATGTAATGAAATCATTGGTTTTGATCTTATTCAATAGGTAATATTAATTTAATGTTGAAGTAAAACCCACCACCAGTAGCTCAAAACTTATGATTTCTCTGACTGAGAGACAGTACGCAGTAAGAAATTGTAATCCACTTACTGCTTTTATTACTGAAGTAATTGCTGACAGTAAATGCTGTCATAAAATAGGTAGTGTTGGGCAATTTCAGTTGAAATGATTGAGAGGAAAAAATCCAGCTATACATTCTAAGTGAGTTTTATAACCTTAGTTCATTCTCTTACACCACTCTACCTTTTACTCTAGTAAAAACAGTCCCAGTGTTTTCCAAAGCATTTTGCATTCTTCAGTATGTTGTGCCATACCCTCTTAATTATTAGTTAAGTACCAAAATATATGTATAATTGGTATGTTTGTGTTATGTGACTGTGTAACTATTAAGCATCACACAGGTCTTGATCTTTCATATGGAAAATGCTATAGGAGAAATTATTTGAATATAAACTATTTCAAAAACATCATTTACTAATTCTTATCACATTCCCTTGGTACTCCCTATTACTTCAGTAATACTCCATGCACATTTATTTAGCCTTGACAAAATGTACGAAAACAGTAGCACAGCTTTTCCAGGAGATTGCTTATCTTCACCTTGCTTCTTGGCAAATACCTTGCCACAATTAAGCTTGGCTTGTAAATTTAACTTTCTGTGTTTTGTAGAGTGAGAAGTTTTCTCCAAATATCTCAAAAAAATTTCATGGAATGCAAGCTATTTCTCTAATATCCTTTCTAAGCTATCTATACTATTTAAAGTAATTTTAATTTTTAATTAAACAAAAGAGATAACATTTAATGAATTCCCTGTGTTAAAGCTGCCAGTCTTACCAGTTGGAATTAAATGAATGATCATAAAAAAAAAAAAAATTATTAGATTTCTAAATAAGATTCAAAGCCAAAAGAGAGCACACACAAAAGAATTCTTCTCATTATAACGCTTAGCATCTCATGAATTGGTGTAAAAGAAAGTAGCAATTGCTACTGCTGTATTAGAGGACTATATTACTTCTGTTATCCTGCACTATCATCAAGGTTCATTGAAAAGAATTCTACAGAGGTTTTGCAATTTTTTTATTTAAATGACCATCCTGACACCGAGACTGAAGACTGAAGATTTATTGTCTGTTGAACTGCAGCTATTCAAAGGTCTACATTTAAATGACAGTTTGAGGCTTGGATGTATCTTTGTTTTCAGTTACTTTTAGTTAGGTAGCTGTCAATGGAATATATTTAAGCTAAAAGCAGAAACCTCAAATGCTTTTTAAAAATTGCAACAACTTCTATTTTCTTTAAAATATGTATTTGCTGACATTACTGTTGTGGTTATCTCAGGCTACTTCTGCTCAATATTTAAAATAACTTGAAAAGTTTAGTGGTTATATCCTGGATTTTTTGAACACATTTCAAGGTCTGTTTCTCATCTTTACTTGGCTTTTGTAGACTGCCCTCGCTAATATTTTCAATAGTTTCTTATTGCTGGAGATTTTTGTTTAGGGTTTCTTATTTTCAGAATTCGAGGTGTATCAAGGTTAAGCAAAACAACCCAATATTAAACTGACTGTCCTCAAATACAGGGGAAACTCTTACATCTAGCGGCTCCTAGAAATTCTTCACCTTTCTCAGAAACTGCAGATTTCACATCTGCCAACAGGTATTATGTAAGGGCAAGCACATATCAAAGGAATAGTGGTTCTTCAATGCAGCTTGTAATTGAAATGCTACTTACATTTGACCTGGGATTCAGGATGCTCAGTTTTTATCCAGGTCAGTAATGGAGATCCCAAAAAATGCAACATGATTTGGTTATGCACTTAGGCATTTGGCAAGAAGAAAAATCCTCAGAGGTCAGGTCATCAGAACCACAGAAAAATTTCTAATACAAATTCAGTATTTACTAATATTGAAAGAAATCTAACTCTCAAGTATATTCATCTGTAGTGATGAATCTGTTTTTCAGGTTGGCAACTTCTACTTCATTTTGTGTAAATCTTCTCTTAAATAGTATGCCAAAGTACATCTAACCTTTGCTTTATCCAGGAAACCAGTAACAATTATAAGCATGTTAATGAAGAGCTTAAAGATTTTTAAACTACAAAAAAAAATTTTCTTGTTTTATGTTGTTATCTTAATATCAGGGGTTTAAAGGCTTTTTTTGTACCTCTTTAATTTTTTAGGTGATTTCCTCCTCTACTACATTAAAAATACCATAATTCTATTGCATTTTCAAATAATTGTTATTCACTTTAAGACAGCACGTAATTTTTACTTAACTGAGAAAATCGTAAGATTCTTTTTTTCCTCTATTTTCAATTAAGGCTAAATTTACAAAACTATCTCCAGAGGAAACCCCAGATTACTGATGTCTTTACATTAATCTCCCACACATCTTTTAGTACCTCTGTGTAGGCCACATCCTATCACCACTTAATTTTAAAGGATTTTGTCACCATGTCTTCATGCAGAAGAATTAGGCTTTGCAAGGATATTATAAATCAAGAAATTTTAGTATAAAACATAAATATAACAAAAACATAGTTATTGTCTGAATTTACAGCAATTCATCTGTGAATCAAAAAACACAATTATATATTCACATTTGATGCAGAAGAGCAATTGTTACTGATTCGTGCATACATATAAATGAAGAATTTCAAAAGCAACATTTAGGGCTAAGAATTTTTTCCTGCTTTACTTTTGCAATTATAAAATCCAGTGAGACCTTTGACTATGGAAAATAACTAGCATGACATCAAGATTTACTTCTATTTATTGAACATCTTGCTGTAATTTTCTCTATATATACCTGCATGTATCAATGCTATTTACATTTGAATTTACGTTACCTATGAAAAAGCTGACAGTTCATTTCTGACAATTGCACAAAGCATTCATTAATTTCATTAACATAAAATAGCTTAGAAACCATGGTACTGAATATAGTATAAGTTACTGATACACATTTTACAAATTACTGTATGCAGTCTACTCAAGGTACTACATCAATCATGCATGTGTCCAGTGGTGATAACCTCAAAATATTTTGAACTCAGGTATTCTGTCAAAGATAAGGAAAAGTTACAAAAATGACACAGAACATGAAATAAAACCATCTTACATTGTGGTAGGCTAAGAAAAGCAGAATATGTGTGATTAATAGATGTTTTAACAGTGATGGAGATCATAATAAACACCTGTAAACATGGAAACATCTGGAGGAGAAAGGAGACATGAGCTGAAACATATTAACAGAAGGAAACTAAGGAAGGAAATACTGCAGTATGATTGCAGATAGGGAAAGACACAACTCCCTCAAACTTTTTAGACAAAGTTGTCATAAAAATCCGATTTCTTATGTATAAAGCTAGACAAAAGCAGCTGAAAATCAACACCACAGATTTGTCTCAATTGAAATGTCTCAAGTTCTGCTGTCCAACGAATTTCAGATCTTACATAACTATCAAAAATTATCTTTACTTTCTGTTAGGGATATGCAGACATGTCTGACATGCTTGATCTGATAAAGCCATACAGTGTCATAATGAAACCTTTTATTGTAAGGTCTGTGAGGTTCTGCATCCATCTAGTCACACTTTTCTCATCATCAAACTACTGTATTTAATCAACCTGTCACCTATACCAGAAAAAAAGAAAAGAGTTAGCTTTGAATTAAAGAAAATTATAGTTGAGAAGGGATGTGACAAGAGAGAACAGAATAAAACTATTACCTAGCCATTACCTGAGATTGCACAGAAACTTATTTTGTTGAAAGTAATAGCAGTCAACCAGATCTTACTCTATCATATAGAGGAGATAGCCTGTACTCAGAAGTTAAAGCAACGGACCTATGAAAAACATCTCATAAAATTGATTCACTGCTTGGATAGAGGTAAAATCAGAGTTACAGTCTTTCATGGCTTGGCCCTTTTGTTTTCTTTCCTGTAACAATAGCAAAAAACTATCTGTCCATATGTTTTTTCAAGATAATTTTGAAGTCTTTTCCTTTAATCTCCATTTTATAGACTTTAATCTTTTAAAGAAGACCATTTAATGGAAATATAAATTACAGTATATTTAAGTCTGAAGAGGATCTGATCCATTTGCTTTTCAGAGACTTAATGTCCAGCCTTTGTCTGAAGTAAAAGCGAAACAGGAAGATAATTTGGAGCCTTAGACTGGAAACAGAAAAATAAAGTCAGTAGTTGAGTGAATTTACTTAAAAACTGTTCTCAGAGAGTACAGCTAGTGTAAAATATGTATGTGGAAATCACTTTCTATGCTGGATAACTTCAATGTATCATTCTGATTACAAATGTGAAGAAAATAACTTCCTGTTTTCAGAAAATCCCATTTATTCCCCTGTGTTCCAAACTGGTATATTATTCATTTTTTGCTCTCAGAATTTTCCACTTTTTTTTAATGGGAATCCAAGAAGTGCTAAATAAGTTCAATAAATTAAAATCTGACTTACTCTATTTAAACTTTATACTTAAGAGATTATATTATTCAAATTGAAAAAATGCTCCATGGTGAAAAGAAAATTCAAGTTTCATCAGTAAGAATACAAAACTATTTTTTTCTCTAAATAAAATTTCAACAAGAAAATATGTCATTTAATGAAATAGCATTTTTTAAAAACTTCCGCATTATGCATATGTTTTTTCTATTGCAACAGTGTGTAATCCTACAAGTGAAATGCCTTCTCAACACTACCTAAAATATTCTATATATACTTAGATTTTATATTTTACACTATTTAAACATCAGTCTTGAAAACTGTTAGATGTTCAAATTCCAAAGTGACATTTGGAATGTGCTTTACCGGCATCATTTGCTAATAATGTGAAATGTTACTGGAAATATGTTAAAAAATATAAATCATAAAACAAATTAAGGGCTTGCTATGCACATGCTTATGTATTAGTAAAGTTATGGTTACCAATTTTCTGAACATGGATAAAATTTCTGCAGGATCAAGCTGAAGGAATGCATATTACCCACAGATATCAATGGTCTAGAAAATCTATTACAATCCATTTTATGAGAGAATGTCCACGCTTAGCCAGACCAAGAGTTGTTTGAGACAGCATCCTGTAACCTGCACTGGCCATAAGCAGATATCTGACAATAGCAAGAACAGGACAGCCATAATTTATAAATTTACAAAGGCAAGTAACTGTGGGAACTGCTGTCCTGTAGTGAGAGCTAACTTGCAGTGGGAACTATTAGTTTGCCTCTATTCTCAGGCACTGATTCTATCCCAAAACAAGCTCAAAATAAGCAGGAATTCTAAAACAAGATATTAAAGGTATTTCCAGCTGGTGCTATTGCAAGGGGTTGTTCTAACTACAGGTGTCCAGTGACATTGTGGGGTGGTGATTTAAGAGCCAATGGATGTGTGCCATGAATGTTAGAAAATAGTATTAAATAGTATTAAAGAAGTCTTGTAAAATAAAATGAAGTTCCTTTCTTTGACTGGAAGCTGCTGTCCTGAGTCTATACGTGTTTTGTCCATCTCAATAATGACAATTAACCTCCTAAAATTCCATCCATTTTCTAGTCAGATAATTTTTTTAGCCAAGGATAGTTTAAGTAATAAATAGAATAAGGCTATAAAATATCATCCAGTTTTATTATGAATTGAGTGGTTCTGTGACCAGATGCTAATTGCTAGGTTATGTGAGCAGATGCTTCTCTCCACACAATTGTACTGAAGAGATGAAAGAAATGCTGACATCTTCATTGCCTACAAAGCCCAGAGCCTTTCTTTGCCTGTGCAACTCCTTGTCACTGCTGCTAATTTAGAAAAAGAAACACATGACAAAAAGTAAAACTTGTAAATCAGTCTTAATAGAGATCATACAATAGTAACTCTACACATAGACCTCTAGAAAGACGGTAGTGCTTAGAATTAATATGTTTCTGATTTGATTTTTCTCTCTCTTGTGCTTTGGCTGCTCAGAGACTGTGCTTCATTCTTCACACAACCACACCAGGTGCCTTTGATCTGCTCTGTGCTCTCCTTCAATAATCAACGATATCCTTCTGGGCCAAGACAGCTTGGATGAAATTGTCCCAAAGGCTAGATTCACCCACAACTGCTGGCTGGATCACTCTTTTGAAGTGATCCTTTTTTTTCCTCAGCTTCATGGGCCTTTGGCAGTACAGTTTCTTGTTTGTATTTATACACTGCTGCTGTGAAGGTGATTGAAATGCCAATCAGAAAAAGCCCAACATATCTTCAGTAATGAAGCTAATCTGAAAAAATAATTTCCAACATTAAAAAATCCTCCTGAGGATGTATTCCTCTGACTGGATAAACTTTCTGATTTCTTTTGTCATCTCTAAATTGTTGTAAGTATAAGATATAGTGTGGGGGTCTGGGTTTGATTGACTGCCAAAAGAAGTATTTTAACAAAATAACTAATTTGCTGATTAACTACCCAAAAAATCAGACAATACCTAAAAAGTATAAATCTTTTCAAAAATATCAATAGAATACATTCACCACTTACGGTACAGAAAGTAAAGCTGTCTTAATGAATGCCCATCCTTCCCTTACCTCACTGAAAATTTAACCCATTATAATTAGAAGTAGTCTTTTACTTTTGAGCTATCCCTGGCAAAGTGAGCCATTGTAGCTGTAGACCTTGGCATCAATAACTGTCTAAGCAGATGACTATTCAAAAGACTAAGAAGAATCATCAAGAGAAATCGTTTAAAGAGATTATTTCCCAAATGACCAGTCCCTTTAAACTTACAGCAAATCAGCTATGGAACAAGAAAACAGTCTTTCCTACTCTGTTTACCACAAAGAAAATTATGTGAATGCAAAAACAGAGAACAGAGTGTAGTCATTTTTTAAAATCCCAACTTTTAGGGAGTTCATACAGGAATTTAATAAAAATTTAATATTAATATAATACTTTAATCATAAAAATACTACATAGCCATTGACTCATTTGCCTCTAGTATGATGGTGTGGTGGTTTTACTTG
>VZTX01030945.1:0-12099 GCA_013400915.1 Pardalotus punctatus | reverse complement strand
GGGGACAGCCCGGAGCTGCTGGTGGCCGGACACGGGCTGGGGACAGCCCGGAGCGGCTGGGGGACAGCCCGGAGCTGCTGGTGGCCGGGGACGGGCTGGGGGACAGCCCGGAGCTGCTGGGGGACAGCCCGGAGCTGCTGGTGACCGGGGACGGGCTGGGGGACAGCCCGGAGCTGCTGGTGGCCGGACACGGGCTGGGGACAGCCCGGAGCTGCTGGGGACAGCCCGGAGCTGCTGGTGGCCGGACACGGGCTGGGGACAGCCCTGGCTGCCTCCCAGCCCCGCAGCCCGCGGGCAGCCGGGGGAGCAGAGAGGAGGGGACGGGGAAATCCACGCCGGGATATCGCAGTGGCGATGCTGGGGTGAGGTGAGAGTGGGGGTGCGGGGACACGGGGCTGAAAGCCCGGCTGGCTGCGGTGTCCCCCGGCACGGAGGGTGGCCCTGAGGGACAAGGGGAGCCTGCTGGGCTGCAGCTGATCCCAAGCAGTTGGAGTTGTATAAAAAGTCGGTTGGGTTTTATAAAATCCACTTTTTTATAAAATCCAGTTTTCCCCCGAGCTCCTTCCAACTTTGCCTCGAGCCCGGTGTTCCCAGTGAGGTCCAGCTGGGACATCCTGCCCCCGCAGCTGGCAGCTCCACTGGGCTGTCCCACCTCCCCAAAGGGGCTTGGGGGGCTCTCTGGGGCTGTTCCAGAGCCCCCCGTTATGGCCCTCAGCAGCCGGTGGCCTCTCTGGGGAGGGGATGGGACCATGTCCAGCTGTGGGGACAGGATGGACACGCCGGTGCTGTGGCTCCATCCAGAGCCCCTGGATGTGCTGTTCCCACAGGGATGGGCTCCCACCAGCCCCGGGTGCCATGGAGAAGCTGTTCCCAGCCCCGAGCCGATGCTGTCCGTGGGCTCTGATGCGGAACGGGAAAAGGAGCAGCTCCTGGAAGGTGACAGGAGGGCTCCGAGGGAGGGGAAATTCCCCCTCATCCCTGAGGACCTGCCTGGTGGTTGGTGAGGAGAGAGTGGACATGGAAAACCGGCCAGGGGATGTGGGGGGCTGAGGCACCCCCCATGTTCACTGCCCATCCCACCTGGAATGAGCCCCTTGGCGCTGGAATATTCGCAGCTGGCCCAGAATCCTCTCCCAGCCGCTCCGGGGGAATGTTCAATTCCCAGATGCGGGAGGGGAGGTGACAGCTCGGGGCAGTCACTGCTCGTTTCGGGCTCAATTATTAAACCCCAGGATAATGCAGGGCCCCCAAAAGCAGAGGTGTCCCAGAACAGACTCTGGAGCACAAGCAGACGGTGAAGGGCTCCGGAGAAGGTTGGTGAGAGGATGTGGAGAGCGGGGAATTCTGCTGGGAGCATCCCAGTGCCCTCAGGCCTTGGGAAAGGTGCAGGGATGGAGCAGCAGGAGCAAAACTGACCCTGGCACTGCCCTGGTGTGTGGATGTACTGCCCTGAGAATTCTCTCTTTCTCATGAATTCTGTGAGAAACATAAAGATAAGCCCACGCTGTTTGAATTAATTTCTTGTTCGATAATCAAATGCCGTTATCGGTGTTTGTAATTGATGGCTGCAGATCCTGCGACAATCGTTGTTCCGATATCGCGGGACATCTTCGAATGGAGCTTTGCTAGCAAGGCGCATTGCAAAACTTCTCAGGGCAGAACATTCACACTGGTGGCCTTCCAGGTGTGTCCTAGAGGTTCTTCCATCCCTCCACAGGACTGCCCAGCCGGGCAGGGAATAACTTTGGGATGCTGCTGGGCATTGGGACTGCTCGCCCCAGTTTGCCGTCGGGGACAGGGGACATCTGCTCCGTGCCATGGAGGATGCCAGGGTGGCAAAATGGCACAGCGGGGGTGGGGAATGAAAGGTTTTTTCCCGGCTCAGCTGCTGGTATCAGTTACACCATAATCGAGCTGTGCACAGAGACACTTTGTCAGCACTGACATCATCTCTTCCCTATTTTTTCCCACTGCAGATTCCTGCTCTGGGAAGTGGGATGGGAAGGGAAGAGGAGTGGCTGCTGAAAGCCCTGCGAGGCCCTGGGATGTGGTCGGGAGGTGAGTCAGGGAGAGCAGAGCCCTGCTGGGGAGAGAAATAAACTGCCAGAGAGCAGGGCTAGACAGGATTTCGGGAGAAATTCCCCCCTGTGAGGGTGGTGAGGAGTTGGGATGGAATTCCCAGAGAAACTGGGGTGCCCCTGGATCCCTGGAAGTGCCCAAGGCCAGGCTGGATGGGGCTTGGAGCAGCCTGGGATGGTGGAAGGTGTCTCTGCCCATGGCAGGGGTGGAATGGGATGGGCTGTAAGGTCCTTTCCCACCCAACCCTTGCGAGGATTCTGTGGCTCTAAATCTCCTCGGAGCACCAGGTGGCACTGTCCGACTTCCCAGCGAGCCGAGCTGAGCCGGGCTAACCCGGCTGGGAGCCGCAGGCAGCGCTGGCTCCCTGCCCCACGGCCCGCTCCGGGCTGAGGGGGCCAGGGGACAGCGGGGACAGGACGAGGGGACAGCGAGTGACCAGCTCTGCACGGGCCCAAGCGGTTTTCCAGGTTTTTTTGGGGGTGGGTGGACTCACCTCCTGCACCCTCAGCAAATTCAGAATCGCAAAAAACCCAGCCAACCAAACCCCGTTTTTCACCAGGTTTGTCACAATTTCCTCCCGGTTCCCTCTGGGGGTCCCGAGGGGGTCAGGGCACCTTTCCCCTGGTCCCACCTGTGTCCCCACACCGGGGCTGTCACCCCGTGCTGGCTCAGGGCCCTTCAGGGACACAGACCATGAGGCTTTGGGCAAAGCGCTTCTCACGTGCAGCAGATTGATCAAATTGATTAAAACCCCCCAGCAGATCCAGGCCTGGTTGCTGTGACCGCTCCTGGAGCGTGCTGGGCGTTAATCACGCTGTGTTTGCGAGTCCAGAGCAGCCAGCACAGCCAGCTCGTGTTTTCCAGGTGTTGGAAGAGCTGCCAGGCTGTTTGGGACAAAATTCCTTACAAATACACCTTTGATAATCTGCTGTATGAACACGGCAAGGCGGGGGAGGGCTGGAAAATCCACTCAGGTGAGAAATCCAGCCCATCCCGGGCTGGGAGTGAGTCCTGAGGCACAGGATCCTGCCAGAACCCTGGGAAAGCTCCCAGATCCCTGGGATGGCAGCACAGCAAGTGCAGAGGAAGCTGGGACAAGCTCAGAAGGTCCTGCAGGTCTGGGACGATGTGGCCGAGCAGCATCTCCGTGCCTGGGTGGGATCCTGCTGGGAGAACACACCGGGAACGCCGTTCCAAAGGGTTTTTCCTCGCTGTGTGTGTCCCTGACAGGTTTCCCTCTCTCCCCGAGGTTTTCTGAGGATGGTTGCAGCAGCGGGAGCTTTTGGCTGCTTCGGGACAAGCTGGGCTCGGCCGGGAGCAGGTGGAGCAGGAGCCTCTGGAAAGGGCTGAGGTGAGTCTGGAAGAGAAAAACGCCACCGCAGCTGTGACATGGGGACATTCTCCAGGCTGGCTGTCACCGTGATGTGCCCTGGTCGCATTTCTGCCTCTTCCCCCAAACCATCGTGGCGCTGCAGGCCCTTGGGCAAACGTGCAAAATTGCAGCGTCAGGTCCGTAAATCCCTTTTGGGAAAGCCGGGGCCTCCTGCAGCCAAACCCCGCACGTTTCTGGCGAGTTTTTTATGGAACGAGCCCAGTTTTGGGTCTCCTCTGTGAGAAGGCTGGTTCATCACTCCCTGCCTCAGTTTCCCCTTTCCTGGGAGGGGTTGCACATCAGATCTTCCCCTCCAACGCACCCCACGGGGCAGTGCCAGGCCTACAAATTCCCCTAAATTTCCTTCTGATGGGGGCTTTGGGCAGGATCAGCCCCCGGCTGTGGACACCCTCCATCACCGTGGGGAATTCCCGAGCCCGGCTGTCCTCACCCCCCAGCACGGCCCTGCCGCAGCTCGGGAGAGAGGAAAAAAGCGACTTTCTTCGCTCCGGGCACGGGCAGAGCCCGTGTGGAGCTGGGGAGGGGGCTCCGTGCCCTCGCTGCCCACCGGCTCTGGGGGTCACCTCAGCCCTCGGGTTTCTCCCTCCCGCACAGACCAGACGCGTTCTCGTGGCTTCGATCCGAGGCTGGGAAGCTCCCGAAAAACCTCGGGAAGCGGAGCCAGGGGTCTCAGCCGTGCGGGCCGGGCTGTTCTCACGCCGTGCCCGGCTCCGCAGCCGCCTCGCCCGGCAGTGCGTGGGCAGGGCAGGCTCGGAGCGCTATGGAAAGAACCCGGAGTTCCGGGCGATGCTTCTCCGTGTGAACCCTGCACCCCAGAGCCGCACAGAGGCTCCTTTGAGCCCCGGGGGTGTCTGCGAGGAGCAGATCCCGATTCACAGCCGGGCAGATAAAGGCAGGGACGCGCCTGGCGCCGCTCCCGGAGCCGCAGCCGCTGGGAATCGCCGGTGTCCAGCTTGTCCCGGGAAGAAAACGGGGCTGGAGGCCGGCGGGGTGCCAGCGGCTGGGCATCCCTGCGGTGCCCGGGGTGCCCCGTGCCCGCTGCGGGTGCGGTTTGGAGCAGGGGACAGCCCCGGGGGCTCTGGGGGGGCAGTGGACAGCAGGGCTGGGGGGACAGGGCCACTCGGTGTCACTTGGCTCCCTGAGGCGCTTCCTTCCCTCCCTCCGCAGATCCAGCCCCGGGGAGAGGCGGGGGGCGGCTCCGGCCCTTCCAGCGGCGCCCGGAGCAGGGATCGGTGCTGTTGCCCCCCTCCCCTCCCCACCCCGACACTGGCCGGACTCCGGCCGGGCCCCAACTGCTCCTCAGCTCCGGCTCCTGCCGCTTTTTTCCCTCGGCTCAATGAAAATACCGCATTTTCCTTTTTGCTTCCCCTTTTCCCGTTCCTGGGGAAGGACCCTTGAGTCTCCCCTCCACCTCGACTGCCACGGCCTGGCTTTGGTTTGAATTTTTTATTTTTTCGGATGAAGCGTTTAGTGTGACTAAAACGTTCTCACTTCTCCCTCTTGATTATTCCCCTTTCCTTATTAAACAGTTCTGTGTTGAATTATTTTTCCTCCTTCCCCAACCCTTCCACCCTCCAGCTTTTTTATTATTTATTCTCTGCGGCTTTTAAGGGCTTTATTCACTAATTTCATTTCAAGAAGAGGCCTCTGCCTTTGTCCCCCACTCAGTGGAAAAGGATCAGTGGGATCGGTTTGTCTGGGGGTGATCTCCATCCCCTGGGGGTGAAGCCTTACAGAAGTTTGGGAGAGGGGTTGGTTCCTGTCCTGGGTAGTGGGAGATGCCCGTGGCAGGGGGTGGAATGAGACAATTTTTGGGGTTCCTCCCAATCCAAACCTTTCTGAAACACCCCTTTACTCTTCTCGGGGTGCAGAAGGAGCATCCCAACCCCTCATCCTCCCCCCATCCGTGCCCTGCCCCGGCCGGGCAGCGCCGGGCGCTGGCAGCAGTGACCTCACAGCATTCCCAGGCCGCGGTCACGGGCCAGAGGAGCTGCTGGCAGCGCGGCTCCTGCTAATCTGGGAATTGTATGCCAGGAAGCTCACACCCAGCCGACCTGCCGGGACAAAGCCTGCGCTCAACGCTCCAGCGCTCCCCGGGCTTCCCCCCGAGCGCCCCAGGGCTGCTCCGGAGCGCTCCTCGCTCGGTCTCTCCCCGCACCTGCTCCGCCTGCGGGGACACAGTTTGGCCTGGGGGGCTCTCCCGGCCGCCTCGCGTCCCTGTCCATCCCTGGGGAATGTCACCGAAGATGTCACCGAACGGGGATGCAGCGCCCAAACTGCACCGGCCAAGCTGAAAGCAGGGCTGGGAGAGAGATGGACTCCCTGATCATCCCCGGGGTGTTTCATCTGGACAAATTCAGGGCAAATTCAGTGGCAAATTCAGTGGCAAATTCAAGGTAAATTCAGTGACAAATTCAGTGGCACATTTGGGGCAAATTCAGTGGCAAATTCAGGGCAAATTCAGTGGCAAATTCAGGGCAAATTCACACAGCCATCGTTGTTTTCCTGCCGATGTGGTTTGGCGGAGCTGCCCTGGCAACAACCCCTTCCCGTGATGCCTCCCCGGGTACCAAAACTCCCTGTCCTTGACACATCCTTAGAAGCCTTGAGCTCCAAATAGACTCCACCGCTGTGCAAAACCGCCCGAGATTTCCCGGAGCAAAGGGCTGCCGAAAATGTGGGTATTGTTATTATTAGCACCCAGCCTCTGCCAGGGCAAATGTCAAACACCACCGAGGTGTCGGGAGGAAGGGTTTGACCCGGCTGAGTCACTGCAGGGCCGCTCCTCTCGGGGTTGTGGGCACCTCTGAGGGCAGCAGCTGCTGTCATCCGCTGAGTGAAGCCTGGCAGGGGCAGCCAGGCCTTTCTGCAGCGTCCTGGCATCCCTGGTCACCGTGGGAAAGTGGGTGCCCCATCCCTGGAAGTTTTCCAGGACAGACCTCAAAGATCCCCCAGTTCCACAGGCAGGGACACCTTCCGCTAGTCCAGGGGTCTGAGTCCTGCCCAGCCTGACCTGGAACACTCCCAGGGATGGAATAGGTGCCGGGCCGGGCTGGGCTGTGCTCGGGGAGCTGCTGGGCTCCCAGAGGTCACTTGTCACCCTGGCGTGGAGCTGCGGCTCCGCGTGACGCTGCCACATCCTGCCGGCGGTGTTCGGGGCTGCTTGTTTACAAACAGCGCCGTGGTGCGAGAGCAGGGCGAGCTGCTACGGCCGGGAGAGATGAAAAACCTCTGCCAGCCCCCCCGGCTTCCCCTGCACCGGCGGAAAACCGGGATCCAGCGCTGGAGAGCTCTTCCAGCTGTGGAGGTGGGTGGGTTGGTGGGGTGGCTCCATCCTGCTCCTGCTGCACCTCCAGCAGCTCCATAAAACCCTGCTCGTGCCCTCCCCCGTGCAGGATGCTGCAGCAACATGGAGGGGAAGAAAAGCCTGGAATAATGTCCAGGCTGAGATTTGCAGCGCTCGCGGAGCTGCTGTAAAGTTGCATTACAAATGTGAGCCACTCGGATATTCCGGTGATCCGAGCCAACAGAAGAGAATATTTTAAATGAAATATTCATGGGGCTCCTCAGCCTGTGAAAGCGATAGAGCTCTGCTGCCTTCTGTGGACTCACACTAATTTATTTTTTATTATGACCCATTTGTAGGATGATGGGGCCAGGAGGCTCCAGGCGGTCGCCTCCAGCTTCAGATCCCGTTTTTCTTTTTTTTTTTTTTTCAGGTGCTCCAAAAGCAAGGAACAGCTCCACGATCTGTGCCCCAAATTCGAAACCACTGAGGATGTAGCCTGGTATTTCTGACACACCAAACCCAGGCTCTGGCACAGGCAGCGGTTCCTCCCTGCCCTGGCAGCTCAGACAGGCCATGGGGTCCCCTCTGTGATATGGCATCACCCCTGGGGCCATGGGGTCGGTCCCATCTGTGCCAGTGGCATCACCGTGGGGCCATGGGATCTGTCCCCTCTGTGCCAGTGGCATCACCCTGGGGCCATGGGGTCGGTCCCATCTGTGCCAGTGGCATCACTGNTCTGTGATATGGCATCACCCTGGGGCCATGGGGTCGGTCCCATCTGTGCCAGTGGCATCACCGTGGGGCCATGGGATCTGTCCCCTCTGTGCCAGTGGCACTGTCCTGAGGCCTTGGGGTCAGTCCCCTCTGTGCCAGTGGCACTGTCCTGAGGCCTTGGGGTCAGTCCCCTCTGTGCCATG
The DNA here is from genome assembly GCA_013400915.1 of Pardalotus punctatus. NCBI lineage: Eukaryota > Metazoa > Chordata > Aves > Passeriformes > Pardalotidae > Pardalotus > Pardalotus punctatus. The sequence continues at coordinate 4,421 of VZTX01030945.1, read as the reverse complement.
GCATCACCCTGGGGCCATGGGGTCAGTCCCCTCTGTGCCATGGCATCACCCTGGGGCCTTGGGGTCAGTCCCCTCTGAGCCAGTGGCACTGTCCTGAGGCCTTGGGGTCAGTCCCCTCTGTGCCAGTGGCATCACCCTGGGGCCATGGGATCAGTCCCCTCTGTGCCATGGCATCACCCTGGGGCCATGGGATCAGTCCCCGCCGTGCCAGTGGCACTGTCCTGGCTGAGGAAGGGACCAACATCAAACCAACAAAGGCCACTCACAGCCCTGGAGCAGATGGGAGAAATATTTGCCAAACAAAGGCTCTATTTTCAAGGAAATCCTCTGACTTTCTGCCTCGAAGAGAGAAATGATTCAAGCTCTGGCTCAGGCGGCCGAGGAGCCGTGGGTAGGAAATTCTCCTGTCATGGGCTGAGCGGTTCTGCCACAGCTGCAGTGGGAGCTCAGGCTGTTTTTCCAGGCAGATATCATTCCTGCTTTACATTTGGGAATGATTTGAATCCCTTTGTAGGCTCCAGATGCACCGATTCCATCCCTGGCATTGTTCCAGGGGAGGTTGGACAGGGCTCGGAGCCCTGGGCAAGGGAAAGGTGTCCCTGCCCGTGGAACTGGGGGATCTTTGAGGTCTGTCCAACCCGTCCTAAAAACTTCCCGGGATGGGGCATCCCAACTGCTGCATCCACACAGCACAGCAACCAGCTTCGGGGTCTGGATAGAAAAACAATACAACGTTACCTATAATTCTTAAAGCCTCGCAAAATAAACCACTTCTGCAGTTCCTTTTTCTCCTTCCCAGCTGTAAATCCTGCCCAGCTCTGGCTCTTCCCTCCCCGCCCGTGCCTGTCCTGATTTATGGCACCGCCACAACGTCCCGATTGATTCACACGCGGAGTCAATAAAGAGTCGCTCCCACCCTGCGCTGTCCCTCGGTCCCTTGTCCCCGCTGGGTGACTCAGCAGCGCGGAGCACAAACATGACTAACTCCTGCCTCCCCAGCAGACAGCGGCTCGGGGCTTTGCGCAGCGCCTTTCTCCGCGCCGCTGGAAGCTGCCGAAGCACCGCCCTGGCACGGCGTGACTCATCCCGGTGATGTCCGGCTGATGTCCGGCTGATGTCCGGCTGCTCCAGCGCCGCTCCCGCGCGGATCGAGCCCCCGGAGCGGCGCTGGAGCGGGGCACGGCCGGGGCAGCTCCTCCTGCAGGAGCTGTGCTGGGAACTGGATGTGGCCGGTGCCTTGAAATCAGATCCCAGGCTGGGTATTGCCCATCCTCCCGGGGCTGTTTCCTCCCCAGCGGGGTTTGGACACGTCGGGAGGGTTTATCCCCCATTACCGGGGTTTGCATCCAGACTCTGCTCACCCTCCAGCACGGTGGGGTGGGCTTGGAACCGAGGATTCCCCTCACCTGGGCTTGGGAGTGAGGATTTCCCTCACCTGCGAGGGACAGCCACCCCCCTGCGGGTGGAAACGTGTCTGGTGAGGTTTTGTTAGCCCACACCCAGTGCAGTGTGCAGTGCACACCCAGCAGCCAGTTTGAGGTGATGGAATATATATGTGGGGAGGGAACAAGATGGAAGGAATTCTTCCCTGTGAGGGTGGGGAGGCCCTGGCACAGGTGCCCAGAGAAGCTGTGGGTGCTCCTGGATCCCTGGAAGTGCCCAAGGCCAGGTTGGATGGGGCTCGGAGCGCCCTGGGATGGTGGAAGTTGTCCCTGCCACGGCATGGGGTGGAATGGGATGGGATTTAAGTCCCTTCCAACCCAACCCATTCCATGATCCTACAACAGCAAGGAAGCACAGGGTGCCTGGGGCTGTGCCGGGATGGGGGCACAGCATGGTGTGGGATCCCCTCCCCTGCGATGCACACGAGCATCCCCCGAGCACCTCCGGTGACACCCAAGCAGGAAGAGCAGTGCTCCAGCCTGGCAGCCCTTTCCTCCACTGTCACCTGGAGGAGCCCAGGCAGGCTGTCCACACCCCCCGTGCCGAGGGGAGCACCCCTGCCTGTCCCCATCCCGCGGGTGTGACAGGGGTGGTGGCCCAGCCCAGCCAGGGAGGAGGCAGACCCTGAGCCGCTCGGCTCCCCAGCCATCACTCAGCAGGAAGGAAGGCGTGTGGTTTGCTCGGCGAGGGCTGTAATTAGGCTGATTGGCACTAACTTGCCTCAAAAAGCCGGGGAGGAGGGGAGGAACCGCGGCTCAGCCATTTTCTGTGGGGCTTTAATCGCAGAGATGGAGCCAGGGCGGGGCTGGGCTCTGTCCCTTCTCTCTGTGATCATCCCGTGAGCCCTTTCAGACCACACCAGCCCCAAGATGAGTTTCACTGTTGTGCCCCTGCTTCAAACCAGCCTGGCCCAGCATCCCCGAAGCCAGCTCTGGGTGGGATGGAGCCGAGCTGGGCTCTGTGCCCGGGCTGGAGCCGGGGCGCGTTTCCTGCCGGGCTCCGATAAGATGTGCCTTCATTCACGGCTGTGTGCTGACCACAGGCCACATGAGAGGGCCTGGTGGCCCACTTGGGAGCAGAGGAAATGCTGCTTGGGCTGGCAATCCATCCCAAGGAGCTGCTGGAGGGAGAGGCTGCGCTGCTGCCGCAGCGGGGATTGTGCTGGAGCCTTTGGGGTTTCTCCAGGGGCTGGTGGGATCTGATCCCAGCACTGTGCGGGGTCACTCTGGAGCTGCCGGCTGCTTGGGAAATCTGTCCATGGATCCCAGAATCCCAGACTGGTTTGGGTTGGGAGGGACTTTAAATCTCATCCCATTCCATGGCAGGGACACCTTCCACTGTCCCAGGCTGTCCAGGACCAGTCTGGACTGGGTCCTGCCCTGATGTGCAGGGAAGGGCTTGGAGGCTTTTCCTGGGATATAAATCTGCCCTTGGGGTGAGCCAGCGAGGCCATTATTGATGCTCCCACACGGGCACAGCCGTAATGGGCAAAAAGCAGCCGATTTGGGGCAAAGCTGGGGAGGATTTTGTGACACCGGTGAGCCAGGAGGGCTGGGCAGTGCAAAACCTCTGGGACAATGCACGGGAGGGATGGGAAATGAGGAACGAGGCTCTTCCCTCAGTCCCCCTGGCCGGGCTGAGGGTACAGCTGGCTGCCCCTGCCCCTGCTCCACCCCCAATTAACCCGTGTTTGCTTATTAGGGAAGTCACAAGCCTGTGCAAACATTTTCATTTGCTTTTGATAAAGCCAAGGGAGAAAAATCCCTGCCCGTGAGGTGCGGCCGGGCCCTGCCGGCTCCCCGGGGTCTGGGGCATGCGGGGCTCTCCCGAGGGCCATCTGCCAAGTGCCGAGCATCCCTCCCTGCCCCAGCCCTGTCCCGTGTCACCCACTGGCTGTCCCCAACCCCGCTGCTCTCCCACAACCGCGGCGCTTGTCCCAAACTTGGCCCGGTGTCGCTAACGGCAACTGCTAATTGTTCTCGCGCTCTGTACTATATTTAATTCTCCACTATTATTTTTTCCCCTTTTAATCATAAAAAGCCTAAATTTCCCTCGGGGAAGGTTATTGGCTCGAGTGTGGAAATATACCTGTGCCTTGCATGGCGCTGGGCCACCGGGGCTTTGGCTGTATTTTTAAATCCAAGTACAAAGTGTCTTCCACGCCAGCATCGTTTAACCCTTCCCGGGAGGCAGAGCGGGAGGAAGGGAGCAGGGGGGATCCTTCCCTTTTCTGCTCGGAGCAGGATGGGTTTGGATGTGCAGGCAGGGAGCAAGAGTGGGATTCGGGTGATTTTCCCCATTTCCCTCCGGCAATTCCTCGATTTTCCCCTCTCCCCAATCCGCGAGGTCATGCCGAGCGTCGCCTCCTTCCCAGGCCACCTCCTGCCCTCCCTGTGGATGCGTGGGGGGGCTCAGGTGCCCCGAGGTAACCCGGAGCCTCAATACCTTTGAGGATGTGGGCCAAAGTCATCCAGTCTGAGAGCTATTTCGGGGGAGCGCGGCTGCTCCCGCGGGAGCCTTGGCACAGCCGCCGCCGGAGCCGGCCGGGCACAGATGGGACGGGCAGGAGGGAGCTGCTCCCGTCTCCAGCGCTAATGAAGTCACCCGAGGGGGCTCAGCCCTTCCCCCACAGACCTTGGGGTGCCTTTCAAGCGGCTGCTGCAGGGGGAGGTTTGGGTTTGCAGCTCGGGTGAAGCGGATTTGGGGTCCCACCCTCGTCGCTGCGGATTTTCTGTGCCAAGGGAGTGGTTTCGTTCGGTGGTTGCTGCTCTGGGCTGTGAAATCCTCGCTCAGAAGGAGAAACGGGGTTGAAACAATCCTTTTTTGGCAGCTGGAGCCTGGGGTCAGCCCTGCTGCTCTGTGGGGTGGGAGGAAGGGGCAGCGGCATGAAAGGCTCCACACAGAGCCCGGGCAGGCTTTGAGCAGGGTCTGGGGACAGCAGCGGGGTCAGGGAGCACCCGGAGCCAGCAGCGTGAGGG
>VZTX01030928.1:0-11336 GCA_013400915.1 Pardalotus punctatus | reverse complement strand
CTGGAGAGGATCAACGCTACATTATTGGGATCCACGGATGGTGATACTTTCTTTATTCTGTCTCTGTCCCTCTGTTTCTGTCCCCCCCCCCCTTCCTACTTCTCCCTTTCTCTCTTTTCTCTCCCTCTCTCTCATATTTACTATGCAATAAAACCCATACTATTGGCTGGCATATGGTCTCGTTTGTACCTTAATTTGGGCAGAGGTATTTCTAAAGGACCTTAATAATTGCATTATAACAGTAGGGCTGCGGTTTGTGTTGTTTCCTCGTGTAACTCTCTGTTCCTGACCTTGTAATTGTTAATTCTCAGAATCTAACCTTAAGCTTTGCTAAATAAATTTCTCCTCTGTGTTACTGTAACGGCTATGCAATGCCAGGAATGATGCTCAGTCAAGACACATTGGAGAAGCACAGGGTCTTGTGCCTGTGAAGCACAGGCAGGGCACAGGCTGCACAAGCCTGGAGGCTCTGCCAGGGGCACAGACCCCACACCATGTAACACTTCTGCCTCCCTACAGAGCAGAGCGGTGGCAGAAACCTCAAAGAGTTCTGCCTGGCTGGGAGGCAGCAAAGTCCGTGGCTGGAGCCCAGCACTTTACAACGGCCACAGCAAGAAGTTGGGCAGAGCCAGAGTACCAGCATGTGCCGCAGGCCAGGTCACCATGCCAAGGTGGGCAGGTCAGGCACGGACTGAGAACTGTCTGCCACAGCACTTCAGCCTCAAGAGACACCTTCTCTGGCCCTGGCACCACTCACCCGCTGGCCCCGGCCACAGGCACGTCACAGTACTGATGATGTCTCAGGAGGGAAGCGTGAGCCTCCAGGTGCCCCATGTAGAGTTCAGAGAGCAGTGAAGTAATTGAGTATTGACTGAGATGTCCCAGGTGAGCCCTGGATGCACATTACATTCTGCTTAACGCAGTAATTACCATTAATGTTATCCCACACTCTATCTTTATTAAGCTAAAAGGTCTGTAATTAGCTACTTGGTTTAAGTGTGAAGTTTTAATTAATTCATGTTATGAAGCATAATTGCTTCTTAGAAATAACATAGCACATTCTATCATGCTGTATCCCTCTGTAATGCTTTAACCAAAATACAAGTTTGTCCCAATAAGTGAGCAAAAGTCCTAGAAATCAGGCACTGGAATGCAAAACTTCCTCTGCAAAGCCAAAAGGAAGCAACAAATGGGCAAATGATTCAGTACAACCCCTCTCAGAGCAGTTCATCCTCTGAGCCCCAGGAGGACGTGTCAAGCTGCAGCTCCTGCTGCCAATAAGCCCCATTATCCACCAGTAGCACCACAGCCGGCGTCCACAAATGCATTTAACTGCTGATTTATCTTTGATTCCATTTAATTTAGTTGTTCGAAGAGTTTTAGTTTAGGACTTGATGTGTTTATGGAAGTGTCAGCACAGCACATCAGCCCAGGGCGGTTTCGGACCAGACAAGTTCTCTTGCCATATCATGACAACTCTGAGACACTCACACAAATGCAAAATCCCTAAAACTTCCCAAACAAACACCAGCCATACAGAGAATTAGAGAAAAACCTTGCAAAAGGCACGATAAATTACTGAACTTGTGGCATTGGGGTGAATTAAAATGATAAAATAAAGTTTTTGCTTGCCAAAAGCTGTTTCCATGGTGCTACAGCAGCAGATGGTCTTTCCTGGAGGTGAACAGAGAGAACCAGAGGCTTAACATATGTACTGTAAGATTTAAGGGGAGAGTACCTGGTGGTGCAGCCTGACAGGGCTAGCACAGCCAAGCCCCCACATCCCACAGAGGGCCAGGACCCACCACAATGCACAGCCCGATCCAGGGCCTGCTCAGAGGATGGGTTGACCCAATTACCTGCTTATTGGGGTCCCTTCATAATTCCTCAGGAGGGAAACCCCAATAGCCACAGCCTTCCCTTCATTTGCACCAACAGCCTATTCTGGCTCTGTTTCATGAGTCATTAATTCCTAATAAGTAGAAAACTGCCTGATGGGCTTTGGACAAGAATATTTACTGTATCAGAGAAAATACACAATGTAAATTTCCAGCTATAAATCAGAGTTTGAATGTTGACATATCTTTAATAATGATAAATGAAGAATTTATGGATGCAGCTAAAGTTCACATGATTTTGATTTATGATCACACTGAGCTCAGGTGGAGCCATCAACCCCAGACCCAGCACCTTGTCCCAGATTTGGACACCATCACATCCCTCACCTGCACCCTGGTGACAGCCAGCCCTGCCTTTCCCTGTGCTGTGGGGCTGCAGACTGTCAAGGCAGAGGCTGATCCCCTCCCTGCCAGCCCCAGGAAGCTGTGCCACAGGAGGCATTGAGCTATGTGTCGTGAGCCGGTGCTGTGACAGCCCCCAGCCAGCCAGAAAAATGTTAATTGCAAAGCAAGTAATTAGTGGCTACAAAATATGACTAATACAATTATACTGAAGCTTTTTTTTCCTCTGTCTATCCAGAGCCTTAGCATGGAAGAGTCTTATAATTAGGTGACAAAACTGAAAGGCTGCTCCTGTGAAACCGCCTGTCCTCACCCTCTACAGAGACTCCCCAAGTGTTCTGCACCAATAATTACTAATCAAGTTATTTCTCTCAGGGTTAAAAAAGTGTTCTGCAGGAAATTTGCCATGATAGTACAGGCCTGGTGCTGGCAAAGAGCTGCACTCCTGCAGTGGGTCTGGGACAGCTCCAAGTGCCAGGATCACAGACCCTTCCTGAAGGACACCCACTCCAGCTTGGGATCCCCTTGTGTCCCCATGGGCTCTGAACTGCTGCTTCATCCCCCAAAATTGCCACACAAGGGCACTCAGTGCATCCCACCACCACCCAGCACCTCTGACATATTGTGATGGGTGTCATGAAGGGCTGTTTTAAGGTCACTTAAAGAATCACCAGCAAAGGTGATCCCAACACAGCCAGGATCCCAGCACAGCAGGCAATGGACAGGGCAGAGTGGGGAAGCAGCAGTGATCCTGAATTGTTCTGGTCCCTCCAGGCTGTCAATGGGCACAAGGATAAATAATCTGGGGAAGACGAAGGGACACAGGGGCAGCAGTGTCTGAGCCACCTCTCTGGAACTCCAGCCTGCTGCCCTACACCAGATTCACCTGGTGCTCACCTGCATGGGGACAAGCCCTCCTCAGCACTGCTTCATCCCCAGTGTTGCTGCTGGTGTGCTCAGTGGGACTGTGATGATGTCATCCAGCTGCATTTTCTAAAACTGTTTGGAAAGAAAGCACACAAGTCTGTAATTTGTCATTACCATACCAACCTGGAGAGCAGCTGAACAAACCACTAATATTGAACAACCAACCAAATGAAACGTGTAATGGCTCCTGTCAAGCAGAGAGGATGACCTGTAGCAACACAGGAGAATAATTTGTGAATTGCCATTGATTTCCAAAATCAAATTTTGTTTCATAATTGAAGTATCATGGGAAATTTTGTTTTAGTCGGTGTTTTGTCTCCCTGCGATTTTTTGGGGAGGAAGTAACATTCACTCCAGGCAGGCCCATGGTGTTCTTGTGACACAAACAAGCTGGTTAAACTCAGGCACCTGCTTCTGGGTCTGGCCTGGGTCACTTCAGGGAGTCCTCAGAATTCTCTTCAATGCTGGTGTGGCTTCCAAGTCAACCCCATGAGCACCACTGGCCGCTCACACCAGCATGGCAGGAGGGGTCCCAGCCTGTAGCGGTGGTTCAATCCCAGAGAGGGGTCGAGCTCCCCCTGTCCCTCAGTTCATAATGGTNTTTGGGGACAGCGTGGCTGCCGTCCTAGGGAATCGCAGCTCGTGGCTGGGGGAGACGGTCCCTGACTGCAGGGGACCTGACGCTCAGGGACGCTGGCAGACACGGCCGACGAGCTGCTGACCATCCCTGGTGGTCAGCTGGTCCAGCCCACGCGACTGGAAAACACCAGCCCTCATTACATTTCAGTGCAGAGCATCCTGCTGCCAGGGAGAACAGTGCAAGACTGCCTTTCCAAGGTGAAGCACTGAAGCCTGTAACTTGGCCCCAACTAGGCACCCACTGATGTTTTTGAAGGGCCCAACACCTTCTCCTCCACCACAGCCCTACATGCAGCTCCAGCCCACAGCTTTATCCCAACAGCTCCTGTCTGCAACCAACAAGCTCCACAGCTCCCACCCCACCACCTTCAAACTTGGCTCCACTTTTGGGAAGGAGTTCAGCACATCACTGTGAAACCCAAATCCCCAGCACTTGCCTTGAGCTGCTCCATCTCTTTATCAGAACATCTGCCATGCCATACACACCACGAGTGCTCCACACTTCTGCTGCTTCCCCTAACAGCAGTAGTTCTGTTGCTACGAACAGAGCATGAGGCAGGACTGAGGCTGCTGATGCCTGGCAATCTGCAAACGTGAGAAACCACCTCTCTGTGTCCCAGCACACAAGAGCCACCAGGGCCTCTAAGCAACCCTGCTCAGCCCCACAGACCCAGCAGCTGGGGATGGCTCTTCCCACAGCAGCAAACACCGGCAGTACTTGCCACTGGTCCACTCTGCTTGCAGCAGCTCCATGCCTGTGTTCTCCTGCATCCACAGCTTTTTGTCATTATGTAACCCACGAAAAACCCATTATGGTAGTAAAGATCGGAATTATTGTGATCCCGGGCAGATGCCCAGGACTGGCCCAGAGGAGCAGCAGTGTTTTGCACAAGGCAGTAACAAATTACTGAAGGTCACCTATGATTTATCACTGCCTTCTTTTCCAGACAGTGACAGTGTTTCCCCCAAGGAAGCAGCCTTGTGGGTGCCAGCACATCTGCTCTGATTGAACCTTTAACAGGGATGATTTTGCTTATTTTATTGGATTGGAAGCATCCCCAATAAACATTTGTCTCCTTGTCTGAGTGATGCCTTTCCCATACGGCACTGAATTTACATCCCATCCACTGCACACAACTGCTCTGACAACTGGAAAAGCACCATATGGGGGGGGGACACACTCCAGGAGCTCAGTCCCAGCAGGGATGAGTCTTTGCCATGCTCGTGAATATGCCAGAAACATCTGCAGGTGACAGGACATGCCAGAGATAGGACTGTGCATCACTGTGCCATGTTTTCATCTTCAAAGAGCTGTAAGATGCAAAGAAATTAACAGCAGCTTCTCCTGGGCACAGCTTTTGGCTGCATGGGGGTCTGAGACACCGGGCTGGCACTGCTGGAGCCTGTCAGCAAGCTTGAGCTACTGTGATGAGGAACAGACAAGAGGGCAGAGACACCCCGGAGAGCATGGCTGCCTTGGGCATGGGCTCTTGGGGCGGCTCCTACCACAGCTGCCAGTGGGAACGGCTGAAGTGGTGCTTGTGCTGTTGCCTTTCCACCAGTAGAAATATGAGGCAAACACAGTTAAAAGGGGTAAAAGGGTGTTTACCTCGGTATTTAATAGGATCCTATGTGCACAGCTCTTCAAAGGTGAAACATGCCGAAATGCACACCCCGTGTAACGTGTATACAATTTTATGGACCTCACAAATTAGCATATCTACCTAAAATCCCCCAATAAGAAACTTAACAAATGAAGTAATTGTCCTCCTATTATAATTACCCCCCCCAAATGAGGCTAGAGCCCTGTTTACAAAATATGTTTCAGAGAAAAGGCTTCAACCAAGGTTGAAGCCTCTAGTTTTGAGATAGTATAGAGCTCTCTGGCCTCCTGCAACAAATGTTTGGTCTTTGTGCCTTACAGGACCCCAAACTAAGCTAAATATCACATTACAAAAATTACAAGCACGTAGGCTAGGGTACAAAGGGTGTATAAAGGGTACAAAAAATAGGAAAAGAGTATAAAAATGTAAAAAAGGGTATATAAAAAGGCAAAAAATCATCAGGCGTCAGTGCCAGTGCAATTACTGCTGCTGAGACCCCACCTCACCAGAAATGAGGACAGACCCCTCTGAGCCAGCCCTCCCCCTGTCAGCACCCCCAAAATGTGCTGGGGTACACCAGCAGGGGCAGGGCCATAGTCACCCAGGGTTTGAAACACATAACAGCTCTCCACACCCCAGCATGACACCTCCAGCCCCTGGAGCCAGGAGCCGTGTCTATCAATCCCAGCAGCCACCTGACCGGTGCCCCTGGCCTCGACAGGACAACAGCCTGACCTCACCACCAATGCCTGTCTTGTCCTTGCCACTGGCTGGTAGTGGGGGTTGTGGCTCCAGATATCCCTTTCATCTCATCAGAGGCTGCTGGATTTAATTCCCTGCACTTTGGTATAAAGTGAGGGTCCCATCCGGAACACAGTTTGTGTTTCTTGGAGCAGGCAGTCAGAACATTTCTCATTAAAATGTAAATTTGGCCAAGTTTTCTGGCATCTCTTTTCCATCCTTAAGGTAAGAACACAAACTTGTATTATTTTTTCAATGATATATTCCCCTCAGTTTTGTGCTACAGAAAAAAGCTGCCTGATGTACACCTTCAGCAAATTAAATTTGAATTGAGTCTGACAGCACAACAGGGATCCAGATTACAGGGAGATGTCCTGGTCTAATTGGAGTCATTGCCAAGAAGTTATTTTCAGAACATTGACCACTGAAGGCACGAGTAAAGCGAACATGGTCTCTGCACCGAATGCTCATCTTGCCAGCATTCCCAGCTGGCTGCAGGACCAGCCTGTTCCCAACACCAGTGGCACTTTGATGGTGTCTCTGAGAAGCATCCTGGATGCTGAGTTTAGTTTTGCTGCAATCCCAGCCATCCTCAGCCAGGCACCGCAGAGCCCCACTGGTCGTTCCCTCTGCTGGCCCCTGGGGCTCCCAGGTCAGCCAGGTGTGGTGGTTCCTGCCCTGCCAGCAACCCCAGTCCCACTTCCATCCCTGTTCCACCATTGATCCCTGCCCCACCACTCATCTCCTCATAGCTGCAGCCACACAGCAGAGGAGAATGGATGTCTGGTAATCGGCAGAGGATTTTGGCCAAACATGCTCAGGATAATGAAACCAACTGTCCCGCTCACACTGCAGGTTTTAAAAGATGATGTTTCATAATTAACACCCCAAATCCCTGTGAACTCACCATTTCTTTTGCCTTCAGACACCTGGAGGCAGGGAAGTGCTCTCTCTACACCTGGGGAAGCCTGTCAGCATTTGAAGAGTGTTTACAGGATACAACTATACACCAAGGAGAAAAGCCTGAAAATTCTCCTCTGCCTACATTGGGCAGGCCACTGCCATGAGCTTGGGAGCTCTTCATTCCCCAATCAAGCCGTGGCTGACAACTTGCATCATGGGCTAACGAAGAACTTGCACTACACAGAGCTGCAGCCAGGCCACTCCCAGCCCAGAGTTAATGGGGAGCATCACCCCAGACCCCAGGCAGAGTGGGCTCATCAATAAAAATGAATAGTTTCATTGCAAGGGGGTGTCTGATGCTTTCCCTGTCCTGGGGACCAAAGTGCTCCTCAGAGCCACATGTGGCTTTCCTACAGGACTGCTCCTGGAACCCAGTACATCTTGGACTGCAACTGAATGCTCTGTTCCACAGCAGCAAGTGAAGCAGCAGTCTCAGCCAGCTTTAATTATGCAGAGAATAATTTGCTGGTATTTTTTTTTTTAAGTTTAAAAAAAAAAAAAGGTCTAATTTATTCAAAATTAAATTAATAGTTAATTTAACAATTCCACAGTGAAAAGCCCTTGACCTGTGGAGCTGTCCTCCCTGTATGCAGGGCCTGTTCATGGCTCCCGCAGTGGTGACACCTCTTGGCACCCCAGTACTTCCCCACCTTAACCTGTGCTGCCCAGAACCCCCTTCCCAGGGACTCCCTGCAGCCATCCTCAAGGTGTCAAGACCAGAGTGGGTAAACCACAGCCATTCTGAAAAAGGGAAAAAATGGAGAAGAGGTGAGTGAACACAGACCATGCTACATTTAAGCCCCTGAAAAATTCCAGTCCAAATAATTTTTTGTTAAGGAACTGGGAAATAGGAAGAAGGGCAGCCAGGCAGAACTTCCTCCAGAAAAGGGAGCTGAGAGCAAATCTGACAAATGCACCTGGAGTGACCTGGAAGAGGGGATGCTATCTGAGGAAACAGACTCTCCTCCTGTTTCCAATAGGAAACAGATGGCCTCAAGGTCCCTTCTGTCTCTGTCATCTACACTTCTACAGACTAATTCCTTAAATCACTATCCTGTGGAAATTTGCCAGGCATTCTGCCAACTCTGGAGCTGGAAGAAGGGCTGAAGGACAATTTAAGTGGATATGCATGCACAGTGCAGAAGGAAACTGGGTTTTTGCAACAGGCCCTTATAGTCTGTGAGGTTAAACTCAAAGGAGCATTTCACAGCAGTCTCCTCGTGTGACAGCAAAGCAGTGGCTGGGACGTGCAAGAGAGGCAGAACCGACCCAGCCAAGAGTTGGTTGTCCGGCATTTGTCCCTTCCCGTGCACTGTTTCACAGCCCTCTCCTGATACATACAGACTCACTCCTGCAGCAAAACCAAGAACTGCACTTCAGCATCCCCTGCTGCATACAGGCCTGGCCCAGATGGACAAGATCATCTTTCTTGGCTGTAACCACGAGTGAAAAATTCTCACTCTGAGCTCCCAGCATCTGGCAGGGTGAGCTGGGCTCCATCTGGAAGTATCTCCCCATGCAGTGGACTATCTCCTAGTCAAAGCATTACAAGAAAATAAATCAAAATATTAACATAAATATTGTTTGAAAGACTTAATCAGTTGCAAATTGTAATTTTGTTTCCAGCTTAATTAGCCCAAGTCGGGTTTTCATTGTATTGGGAAACAGAAAGAGGGCCAGTAGCAGCATCACAGATCTCTGGTTGCATTGATGAAGGAAAACCTCCCTGGTTAGGGCTCTTGGATGCCTCAGACAGCAGCATTCCCAACGGCTCCAACAGGGCTAGAAAGGGTCAGACACTGAGCAGCTTCATCTCCAATACCAACCCTGGCCCAGGGAGCCTGGCCTGGTATTGCTCATTTGAACCATTGCTCCACGAGTTTGAACTGGCTCTGCTAGTGAGGTTCTACAGATGTGTTTTTGTTTGCAGACCAAGTGCTGATTAAAATGCAAATCATGTATCTCCTGCTCTGAGTGCTCATACCGTTGTGATTTCCACAAGGGCTGCAAACACAAAGGTCACCCTGGTCTGTGAGTAGGTTTATGAAGGTGTTTATAGTCCCACCTACCAGATCTCCAAAGGTACCTCCCCACTCCAGCAGAAGTTGTTTGTGATCCCCATGTCCCAGCTGGGCTGGGGTGTATTTTCACTGTGTCCCAGTAGACAGGTCACCGTGTCCTGGTGGCTCACCACGGCCATCGGTCCCACTGCCACGTCACCCCCTCACAGCACACAGGACTCTGCAGTCACTTGGTGTAGCAGCACGTTCCCAGTTTGGGAAGGACCAAGGACACATGAATAAGCAACAAATCCTGGTTTTGCTCCATGCTGGTGCATTCCATAGGTGCTGACATTGCCCCAGTGCTGATACAGGCTTGTCACTCCAGCTGGTGTTGAGCACATCATGCTGACAGCGCAGGGCCCCACAGACAGCCAGACGCCAGAGGAAAGAGGGAATTTATGGTGCCTGCAGTTTCTGCAGGGGAATGACAGCACTAGCCCTTTCACCCATGCCTGAAGCGTGGCTCATCCTCTTCATGCTGGTAGTACAAATAAAGCTGTCACTTGCAGGGACACTGAACACTGGCAGAAGGGAATGTGCCATGAGCAGAGGCACCAACTGAGATGGTGACACATTTCTCCAGTTTTCTGCCTGCCAAGGCTGCTCACAAATGCTCCTGGCTGAGGCCAAGATGAGGCTCCAGGCATCCCAGAGCAGACCCCAGAGCCAGTCCTGTTCAGGCATGGCTGCTCTTCCTTGGGGCTGTGCCTCACCTGGGGGCACATCACTCCCCATCCAGTTGTGGAGGAGCCCTTCCTGACTGTGAGGGCACCAGCTCCACCTGCATGTTTCAGAGTCCCTAAGGGGAGGAGGAAGACCTGTTGCAGCAGAGCCCCCGCAGCCAGAGAAGCGGCTCCTAGAGGCCCCTTTGCTGCATGGTTCAACCAGCGACCATGGCTCAGCTGCTCCATTGGTGTGAGGCAGAGCCACGTGCCTGTACCAGCAGAGAGGGCAGGGGCACAGCTGCACCTGGTTATCAATGCTGCAAGATCAGCTTGTCTGAGCAGGGAAATACATCACTGGGAAAATAGGAAACATTTGGAAAGTGGATGGAGGGTGTGAGAGTGATGGATGAGCACTGGAGGAGCCCAGCAAGGATCGATGAATAGCTGATGAGCTGAGGAATAAGGCATGGGCTTCTCATGCTGTAAATCCAGCAGGGAAATTGCTCACTGTGGTGGGAGGTTACAGTGAGCCCCCAAACAGCCTCTTCATCCCTGCAGGTGTGGGGGCACTAGGGCAGTGGTTCTGGCTCTGCTCAGTGCCAGTGTGAACTGTGGGATGTGGCAAGTCACCTGTCCAGATCCCTGCCCACCAGGGCCCACAGAGGGACCCCTAGTGCCCCACTCTGTCCCCTCTACTACACCAGACCCTCTGCTCAGAGCAGTGCCTGCCAGCACTGCGGGGACAGGGGGGCAGGACAAGGGGGCCTGTGCAGGCAAAAGGAAATGACCCCTCTGATTTCCCTCAGCCCCTCCATCCTCCAGGATACTTGACTAGGAAAGGCGAGGTAAGAGCAGAAATGCAGAGAAGGGGAAGCAGCCAGAGACCCTCTCAAGCACCCACTCTGCAAACAACAGTAACTGACCCAGCCTGGTGCTCCCGGCATTGTATAGCAGAAGATCCAGACAGGCAATGATGATTCTGGGGTCAGCTGTGTGTGCAGTACAACCCATTAGAAGTGCCTGATAGCTGCTCCTGAACAGTAACAACAGAAAACCTCTCCATGGCTCTCAAGACAATGGGAAAAACCATCCCAGCACAGGCTGTGCAAGGGCTGGGCACAGGCACAGGCCCTGCTCACCACACACATCCCACAGGCAGCACTGGGGACCCCAGCAGAGCCGTTCCACCCAGGGACAGGATCCTGGCTCCACAACCTGTGCCATCTACTCCTTGCTTCCCAATGACTTCACTTTTTGATGAATGACAAATACCTGCGGACACTTTCATCCATTCCTGTTTACTTCAGCTTAGCACCGTTTCAGAGCAAAATCAAGAGAATTCCACATTTAAACGAAGGAAAACCATCATGTGAAGAGCTTGTTTCATTCTCTGTATCAGCTGGAAGCAGGTTGTTCTGAGCAGCTCTAGCCTAGATTATCTGAATACTGTGAATTTTCAGAAGCACTGACAGTTTCATCTCAGTAGTAGATTTT
>VZTX01030927.1:0-17525 GCA_013400915.1 Pardalotus punctatus | reverse complement strand
CTCTCTGGACAGCAGTGGTGGGCAGGCAGGCTCTGAGGCTGCAGTGGGGCTGCTGCAGTTTTGCTCCCCAAATCAAAGCACCGCCTGATCCGATGGATGATGGAGGTGTTGCAGAGAGCAGCACGAGAATGCAGGACCTGCTTGATGAGTTGGGAGAATCATGGATGGAATTCAGGGAGGTGGGTGCAGAATTCCACCAAAACCACTTTGTTATTGTCCACACAAACACAAGATGGGGGACAGCTGGCCAACAGCTGTGGGACAGCAGAAATTCTGGGAAGGGACAGGGACTCTGTTACGTCGCAGTGCAAAAAGCCATCGCAAAGGCCACTCTCGGGTGGAGCAGGGTTAGAATCCAAGGCTTTCTCAATAAAAGTGTTTCCCAGATGTCACCCTCTGCACTCTCTCTGCAGCTGTTCAATGAGCTCGTCCAGGAGCAAGGGCCCAACCTGGACAGGACATCTGCCCATGTCAGTGGCATTAAGGAGCTGGCCCGGCGCTTTGCCCTCACTTTTGGCTTGGATCAGATCAAGACAAGAGAGGCTGTGGCCACACTACACAAGTGAGTGGTGGTAAATAAACTAGATTTTTATATTAGTTCAGATTAAACTCATGTTCAGCATATCCTTTCTTAAAGGTACATAGTCTCAACAGGCCATGGAATAATTATAATTTTTTTCTAGTTTAAGTAGAGGGGTGTGTATTTATGTAGGTAGAAAGGAAAAAAATTGGCTGCTATCGAATTATTTATTGGAATGGATATGTTTATCTCCAGTTAATCTTGTGTGGGTTGTGTCTAAAAAGTGGGGATGGTCCTTTGTCCCACACCACTGTGGATTCTGGAGAAACCAAGGGCTTTTATAAAAACATACTCCAAAAATATTTTGGAAATCTTTCAAAGTGGACTGGAACTTTTTATGTAACTGCTGCCTAGAAAAGTGTAGAAAGGTTCTGCTAAATTTAAATGTTGACTTTGCCATGCCACAAAAAAGTTGAAATGTTAAGGTTTTCTGTCTCAGAGACTCAGTCCTTGAGCCCAATTTCAGCCAGGCTGGGTCAGCAGGCAGGGGCCAGTCCTGTGCCAGGAGGCAGGGGACACTGGGGAGGGAGAGGCTGCCCTGGGGTCACAGGTGACAGGAGCCCGGCTGTGTCCCTGCTCTGCCTGCAGAGCCTGGCTCCTCTTTGACCTGGCCCATTCCAGCTCCTCTTTGACCTGGCCCATTCTGGCTCCTCTTTGACCTGGCCCATTCCAGCTCCTCTTTGACCTGGCCCATTCCAGCTCCTCTTTGACCTGGCCCATTCCAGCTCCTCTTTGACCTGGCACATTCCATGCAGCTCCTGCCCCCTGGGCTGCCCCTGCCGAGCTCCCACCCTGGGCCAGTTCCCTCCTGCAGGGACTGGCCCTGTGCCCATCTGGGACCCCAGGGAGCTCTGCACTGCCCTTGGTCCAAAAGCAGGGCTTTGCCAGGAACGGGATAAAAACGCTGTCGTGGGATCTGAGGATGCAATTTCACCACTGCCACCTTGTTTTTCACACTGTGCTCTGTTTTTCACTTGGGTTTCATAAACAATATTCATTGTTTGGCTATCCGGCTGATTGTTTGCATTCCTTCTCCCAAGGCGGAGAAAATTGATGGACTGTGTCTTGGACCTATGGATTGGAGGGTTGGTCACCTTCTTGTCCAATCCATGATTGACTGTAAATATGTATATAGATGTAAGAATAAACAAGGGCAGGGCTTTTCACCCTCTTGCCTGCACTGCTCCATGACTGGTGTTTGGAGTTAGCCTGATTTCTCGTGTCGAGCCCTGCAACACACCACAGCTCAGACTTTGGGCCATTTGTTTGGTTTGGGGGGTTCTTTAAATATTTGTTTGTTTGTTTGTTTTGTTGCTGTTGTTGCAAATGTCTGAAGGTGTTAATATTTCTTCACTGTAGAGATGGCATAGAGTTTGCCTTCAAATACCAGAATCAGAAAGGACAAGACTATCCACCTCCTAACCTTGCTTTCCTCGAAGTGCTAAGTGAATTTTCTTCCAAGCTCTTGCGGCAGGACAAAAAGACTGTGTAAGTAATGCCCTGTGTTCTTCCCTGGCTTCTGTAAATCACTGCAGTGTGGGTTTCAGCTCCCTTCTTTGAGGTTTCTGCAATCTAACGGGCTGCAGAAAGTGCCAGCGAGACATTTCACATACGTACTTACTCATCCTTTCATGTTTTAATGTCATAAAAATGAATGGGAAAAGGACAGTCAGACCCACCAATGAGGTGAGTTTGAGATCTCCCAAAACAACATTGTTTAAAATTTCCCATGGGGTACTGAAAATTAAAAAAATAGTGGTTTTTTTTCAGGCTAGAAGAGAAGAAATTAAACATTAGCCGTGCAGGGAATTTACAGTCTGTCCCCACTGCAGTAACAGCTGTTTCTGTTGTGTATTTACACAAAGTGTAAATGTATATTTGTTGTTTCTTTTAATATACGGGAAGAGGACTCCAGTCAAACATCAGCCAAGCTCTATGTGCCAAGAGTAGAACTGAATTCGTGGGTAACTGTATGACCAGTTAAAAAGTGCAGTTGCCAGATCTGCTGGTTTATGGTTATAGGTATCTTTCCAGGCAATTCTGTGACAACGAGTGTTAGTCAAAGATCACCTGGAGTGATCTCAACTGACTCTCTGTCAGACCTTGCTGTGAAGGTCCACAGATGTTTTTCTGTAAAAACGTTTCTTTTAAAGGACTTTTCTATTAGGGTTAACAATTATGAACATTATGGTTTTATCTGTGCAATAAGAAATGCATCTTTGTATAATTTTTAATGTGTACACACTTGAACCAATTTCACTTTTTCATTGTATCAATAATTTCTCAATTCAGGAAACACTGTAGGACAAATAGTTAAAGGAGCTTGGGAATGGGCTGATCCAGTTGGGCTGTCTTGGCACTCTGGTTGTGCAGCTGCTCTTCATCCTTATACCCTGGAATCTTGTCAGCCTCTCTCCTGTTCTTCAGGACAGGGCTTAAGGGTGACAGGGCTTTATGGCTTATCTGCCTGGCTGGACTGTAGCTTCTCCTGCCTGTCAGTCTCAGTGCCACGGGCCTGTTTCCCATTGAATTCAGTGAAGTTCGTCCTTTCTTCAGAGTCATCCCTTCCACGAGTTTCCAGTGGCTGACATTTAAAGTTACATCACGCTGGACGCTGTCCCTGACAGCTTCTGCTAACCTGAGCCTTTGAGTGAAACTCAGTTCTTTGGGACATTCTGTTCCTTCAGCTTCCATGTTGCCATTTCAGCTCTGTCTCAAAGGTTCCCTGCCCACATGCACAACCAGTGGCTGCTCCTGTGGGACTGTCAGGATTGCTGTGGTGGAATCCATCCCTCCTGCTTTTCTCTGCCTTTGTTGTAGTCATCTGTATCCCAGCTAGTGACCTCAGCTGGGTGTGAAGGTCAGTGAGAAGGTCTGACCTGTGCCAGAGTGCTGCATCAGGATGAGTTCAGCCCTGCCCCAGAGCCCACGGGCTGTGGTGGCCATGGGAAGGCTCAGTACAAGCTGCTGACACGTGAGGATTTTGGGGAGATGGCTCCCCTCCTGCCAGGGGGCTCCACTGCCAGGACAGCACTGGGGTGCTGGATTTGCCCTTCTCTGTAGCTGCTCCAGCCCACAGGGGCCTCTCCCCCCACGGGGGCTGCCTGTGCGTGGGAGGGTCCCTGACCACCATCTGCTGGAGAAATCCTGTGCTCAGGATCATTTCCCTCCCTCCCTCCCTCCCCAAGCTCAGCCACGGGCTCTCATCTGCAGCCAGAAGTGCCCTGGAACCTCCCAGCCTCCGGAGCACGTGGCTGCCGAGTTCTCCAGCTTGGCTTCCCTGCCTCGCTCCCAAATCATCACCTGAGAGCTGCAGGTGTCAGGGCCTTGCTCCACAGCATCCTCCCTGGCAGGGTGCAGTGCATGCTGTGCCTCCACAGAGCTTCTGCTTCCTTCTGCTGGGCTGCTGGATTTTCTTTCTGGGGGAGAAAAGGGAGAATTTTCCAGTTTGGCAATGGAGAAGCAGCACTGCTTTCATTTAGTTTTCCTGACCTGTTAATCTGGCTACCCATTTTATGAATAACTGCCAGAATTGGTGATAGCCATCTATGGGCTTATTCAAATCTATGGATTTAATATAAAACTGTTCATTTAAGGTGCCAGACTCATGCAGCAGGAGAAAAAAATTGTACTAACACTGTTACAAATCTGCAAGGCAGATACAGAATAGAGGTGATTGTCCTTGGAGACACTTGCTTCCATTTATATCTCCCAAAGTCACTGACTAGTGGGTGTCAGATGAGGCAGAGCCTCAGCATGGTGTTCTCACTTCTGGAAATTCAGAGTTGATAAGAACTGTGGTGTGAAGCTCCCCCAAAATGCTGAGCAAAAGGTGTCTCAGGTTTGGCACCTGGGCAGTAAAGAGCTCCCAAGTGGTGTCATTTTCCTCCTTCACAATTTGCCCATAAACGTGCTCTAGTTCTATAAATACAAAGTGGAGGCAGAAAATCTTACTTTCCAAGACTCTTCTGCAGGTGGATTCTCTGAAGTCGTGAAGCATTCGAGTGGCACGGCTGGGTAGAGTAAAACAGAGAATACACCAAGAATTTCCCATTAGTGCCAGGTTGGGGAGTTGGTGTGCACGTGGAAAAGGGAAGGAAGAAGCATTTGTAATATTCAATAGAACAGCAGGGACTTGCTGTTTCTTGATCAAAGTTATCCCGTTCACTGAATCAAAGAACTGATGTGATGTTGCCCTGGCATGAGCAGTGTGGCTGCTGGGCCTGCTCTGGAGCTGGGCTGTGTAACAGCTCTGAGCTGTGTGAGCTAACAGAGGAAAACCCTGCCTTTGCAGTGTGTGGGGGTGACTCCCACTGCCCGCAACCTGATGAGGTGGTCATGAAGGAAATTGAGGAAAGGGTGCAGGAAGTGATGCTGAAGTACCTGACTTCTCTTGCCAAACTTCTGAATGTTTGCCTCTGCAGTCTGAAACTCATTAGAATCACATTTATGTAAATTTGCGTGTTCATCTTAGAGATTACTTCTAATTCCATCATTAAATAATCAGTGGAAAAAGAAAACAGCTCCTGTGCCCTCCAGACCAGGAGGGAGTTGTTGGTTCCTCCTTTCAGTTAACGTGTGTGCACTGGACTTCTCATGCCAGTGGACCAGGTCTTCAGATTTTTTATGGAAAAATAAATGCTTGCATTTGACTAAACCAATGTTTCTTGTTCTGGGATGCCAAAGGACATCCTGCATCCTAACCCATTCCTCCTGTTCCAGGATGCCAAAGGACATCCTGCATCCTAACCCATTCCTCCTGTTCCAGGATGCCAAAGGGTATCCTGCATCCTAACCCGTTCCTCCTGTTCCAGGATGCCAGAGGACATCCTGCACCCTAACCCATTCCTCCTGTTCCAGGATGCCAGAGCACATCCTGCATCCTAACCCATTCCTCCTGTTCCAGGATGCCAGAGCACATCCTGCATCCTTGCAGTGGTGGCTCTGATGCAGTGTGTGCTGACACAGTGGCCATGGCCAGGTTTCTGCAGGGAGATTGCTGCACCTTTGTACCCCCTGTCTTTCCTTGCCAGGCACACCTACTTGGAGAAGTTCCTGACAGAGCAGATGATGGAGAGAAGAGAGGACGTTTGGCTGCCGCTGATCTCGTACCGGAACTCGCTGGTGACGGGCGGCGAGGACGACAGGATGTCGGTGAACAGCGGCAGCAGCAGCAGCAAGGCCTCCTCCGTGAGGAACAAGAAGGGCCGACCCCCTCTCCACAAAAAGAGGGTGGAAGGTGGGTGTGGGCTCAGGGCTCGGCATTCTGGGCTCTCAGGAGCGCGGCGTTTACCGGTTCATGCAGAAATGTGTGATACATGCTGGCTGTGGCAGAGCCAAGGCATCTGCTCTGCACGGTCTGTTAGCCCTGGGTGTGTGTTTAGGGGAAACACTGCAGACCCCTGTTCTGGTTTGTTGGGGCTGAAACTGGCAATCAGAACTCTTAAAGCTGTTACTGCTGCTGGCAGAGGTGTTTGTGCAGTTTCCTGCTCTTTCTCACTCCTGGACTGCTGGGTTTCTGCCTGTGCGTCCCTCTGGGCACTTTTTAATTCACAAGGAGCTGGAGCAAATTCCAGGCAGAAATTCTGATACAGATCTTTGTTGTTGCAGGACCACTGAGGAGCTAAAAAGACACCATTTTTGTTTAAAATAGTACTGATAGCTAGTGTCTGCATTTACTCTTTCTGGGAGCTCAGGTGTGTTCATCAGGAATCTGCCTGTGAGCACAAATTTCTTACATGGCTGCTTCTGTTCCTGGTCAGCCTGTGTGATGTGGTGTGGACTTCCGTGAATATTAATTTGCTGTTCCACTACAGAGTAGGTGTAAATGGGATCTTAAACTTCAGGGGTTTTTTTCCAAGGTCAGAATCTGTGACAGTAACCCCTCAGTAAGGAATCTAGTGCAAATTTACCTGAATATACAGCAATTTCCCAAAACATTCCTCAAAAGTTTGCCCATACAGCCACGTCCATTCTCCACTGCAGTCCGTGTTGAGCAGTGCCTGCACCAAGTCCTTTGGTTTCTCACAGCCAGCCTCGAGTGTAGGTACATAAAATACTGGCTCCTTTCTTCAGGCATTGTTTTTCCTCCTTCAGGATGCCAAGATTTACACAGAATTCGGCTGCTGAGATTTCCTTCTTTCCTCTTGTTGCCATTTTCGTTCTATTCTACTGTATTTTACCAATATCCTTTTTTTTACCCTGGGAAGTGGAGTAGCATCTTTTCTTCCCTGTAAGGCAAATCTCAGGCTTAAGATGTAGTTTTTAGGCTTTGTTTGCCTCATATTCGTTTGTGTTCCCCTCTTTCAGTGATCAATAGAAGGGAGAATTGATTTCCAGCACTTTCCATTTGAGAATCTCCTCGTTTTTTGTTTCTTTAATTTCCACTCTAAAGGATCTAGAACAAGAGAAAGGTCACTACAGAAATAACCATGGCATCAAAGAACCATGTCCAGTCCCCTCTGGTTCCTTTCTCACCTAAATCCAGCACAGACCAGCTTGGAGCACATTCCCTCTTGCTCCTGAGAGGAAATGTGCTCTGTGACATTCCTTCACAATGCCTTAAGGAAATCAATATGTTTTTTCAAAATAATCCCCAACATGAAAATGGTTCAAAGGTAAATTCAAGAACAGGCAGCTTTTTAGACGATGTTTATGCCTAAAGGGTAGTAAAAGGCAAAGGCAGAATGAATAGATCCATGGAGATCCCATCTACTTCCTCACCACACATTTCCTGTTAACTCTGTGATCTTATCATCTCTGTTGTCATCTCCTGTCTTTTACTCCAGCAGCTGAATTTTTTTCTACATGTCTCAGACCTTACACTTCCTGCTCTATCCCATTTTTCTCAAGTCCTCCCTCTTCCCTCCTCTCTGCTTTGCTCCCTTCCCGACATGAACACAGGATCCCACCTAGACCTTCAGTCATCTTTACCTTATTGTCACCCAGTGAAGTGTCCCCTCCCTGCTCCTCTCCAATGCTTCTGGCATCACAAGGTCTGGGCTGACCAGATTTTGTGGTTTGTGCTCCACCTCATCTTAGTGTTTAACTGTCTTGGTTGCTGTAGGTGCATGGGATTAACAGTCTCATATTCAGATTGTAAACTCAGGAACTGGGAATTCCCTCCAGTGTTTGTGTGCAAGATGCTCAGCAGCAGAGGCAGTGCTGCGCTATGATTTGTTTGCAGTGGGGTTTGTGTTCAGGATTTCTACTTTAAATTGTTGCTATTGCTGGGAATAGCTGGTAGTAACACTTAGAAGAACAGAGTCTAAAATTAGAGCTGAAAACCTTGTAATTGCAAGTGTTTGTCCGGGTGATCCCTTAGTGCACACTTGTTTGAATGCTGCCCTGCATGTGGTCAGAAACCAGCAGTGATTTCAGTGTTCTCTCTCTAGATGAGAGCCTGGAAGGCTCCTGGCTGAACAGGAGCGAGAACATCCATACTCCAGGGGCACTGCAGGCACCTCAGCTCACCTCCACTGTGCTGAGAGAGAACACCAGACAAATGGGAGAGCAGATCCAGGAGCACGAGTCGGAGCAGGGATCTGAACAGGATTTTTTACACAAGTAAGTATTGGACTTTCAGCATCAAATAGAGTCAGCCAGGCAAAGGAATTGCTTGTGGTTTATACTGATACTCTCAGCCTGTGGCTCCACAGATGCACTGTTGGTTTGCAAAGCCACCTGGAAATGCCTTGACTACAGCTCAGCAATACTTGGATTATCTTCAGGTCCCAGGAAAAATACTTCGTAATGAAATAATAGTAGAAATTCCTTATGTTAAAGTTCCCATAGCACAGGCATGCAGTTCTGGTTAAATCCTCCTAGTGCTTGTGTCCCAGGCTGGGTGGAGCTGTTTCTCTAGAAGACCTGTAGGTATTCTCTTTTCTTTCCCCTGCCCAAGGTCAGAGTTAAGGGTCTCCAGACACCCTGACTGATCTTTTCTAAATTAACTCTGCAATTCCGTTCCAGCAACTGAGCTAGTAATTCCTGGTTTGGGGTAACTGCCCTAAATTATGCGTTCTTTTTGTCCCTTTGCTCTCATTTTATCACCTCCATTTAGAGGGAAAACATTGGTTATTTTCTGTCGGTGATTCCGTGGCGTTGCCAGGATGGGGCAGGTGAGCACAGGCTGGGTGTGGGGACAGGCAGGTGACCCTGGCTGGGCACAGCAGCACAGCCCAGGCAGAGCCCTGCTCACATCCCCCCAGAGCACCTTCCCTCCCTGCTCCCATGGCCTGGGAGGGCTGCACCCATGGCCCCTGCTTCCCTTCTGAGATCAAGGATCTGCCTCCCTTCTCCTGCCTCCACCGGCGTGGCCGGAACTTCTGGGTGACGAGAAGGATTTTGAGGCTTTCAGTTTCTCCTTCAGAATTTTCTGCTCTGCAGTAAAGCCAGACTAAACTTGCTGGAGCAGAGCTTCCTTTCTGTCCCTCTCTGACCTCGCCCATGGCCCAGCTGAGTCTCTCTGTGACCATTCCATTACTCTGGAAGTGGGACAGCTTCCCAATGCTGTGGTTTCCTCCCAAGCCTGATGAGCAGGTGCTGCCTTAAGCTCTGGGAGACCCTTCCCTGTTCCTGGGGGAGCTGAGCAGGCTCTTGGCCAGCACCTGAACCCCTTTTCCTCTGTCTCAGGGGCTGCTGTGAACACAGAACTGTGAGCCAGGGCAGAGAGCACCCCTCTGCTCCTTTGTGAGAGTGGGGTTCCACGTGGGAGTTCCCAGTGTGAACTGACTGGGGAATGGGAATCCTTCCTGTTCAGCCCAGGCTTGGCTCTCACGTTTCCTCCAGGTCAGCTTGGGAGAGCCAAAACTTGCCACAGCTACAGAGCAGTGAGCTGCTGAACTGACAGGTTAATCATGTTTGAAAGAAGGTTTGGTTCTAGGTTGTTTTCCTGTGGGTTTTCCCAGTTTATCCTGTCAGTCTTATTAGGGTGCAAGGGTGCATGGTACAATAGAACTTGGTGTTGCTGCAGAAGAGCTGCACTGAGTTTGCTGCTTTTTCCTTGTGCTGCCCCACACAAATCATAGCAGAGGCATTGCTGGCTGTTGGCATCAGCAGTGCATTCTGGAGGGTATTTATGCATGGGTGAGGTACTGGCCTCTAAGCTGGTCATGGTATTTGTGTAAAAGCAATTTGGTTTTCAAGTTGTGTGACTTTTTTTTTTTTAAACGTGTCAGTTACTAATTTGGATCCATTCTTTCTCATACTTTGCTTGACCTGACACAGTGAAATAGTATTTAATAGTAACAAATTTTAGAGGTGCTCCCACTCTAGGTGCTTGCCCCTAAAATAAGAGCAATGTCAGTGTTTTCCATACCTGCTTTTATTGCAACAGTTAATTGATTTTTTTGTGCACAGTGAGAGGAGACAAGCTGTGGAAGGGAACCCAGAAGATGTGTACAATGATGAATGTGATTTAATTATCATAATCTGAAGCATGGCCAGACACAGAACTTGGAGATAGATATTGCCCCAAAATAGGCAGCTCAGACCTGTTGCTGCTGTCAGTCCTAACATGCTCCCTCGTGTCAGTCCCCAGATGCAGATCTCGTGGCTGGGCCAGCAGAAGCTGGAGGATCTCAATCGAAAGGACAGGACAGGAATGAACTACATGAAAGGCAGAAGTGGCGTAAGGCACGCAGTGTAAGTGCTCCCGACTGCTGCCCTCAGCAGAGCCGTGTGCAGGACACCACAGGGAAAGGTTCCTTTGCTGCTGGTTCCAGTCATTTCTGTGCCGTTTCACCCTTGTGGTGACCGCAGAGGGACAGTCTGTAGTGCTGGGGTGGCAGCCCAGCCCTGCTGTTCTCTGGCCCTGAGCAGTGCCCAGTGACAGGCGCAGTTCTCCGTTCCTCTGTCCCAGCCCCCAGCGTTCCCGTGCCGGGGGCTCCATGGTCTGTGTGTTGTGGAATTCCCTGTGAGCTCTGCCCACAGGCTGCTCCTGTGTCTGTGCCCCTGCCCTGTCCTGCCAAGGTGTGGAGGGAGCACACACGGGTGGACACATGCCCTGAGCTGAGTCCTTCGGCAGGGGGCTGGAATCCTGACGGCCTCTAGAGCTGGGCTTGAGGCACTGCTGGAGAGCCAGGGCTTCAGCAGCGATCCTGGCCAGCAGTGCGCTTCTCCTGGGTGAAGGGCGAGCAAGCACAGAGCGGTTATTGCCCTGCTCTTGTTGGGGACAACTTTAATTACTGCTCACAGTGCTGTTGGTGGGACTTGCTGCCTTAGCCTGGGCCAGGATTCGGGTGTGGGGTTTAATTCCCATTGATATTCCCAGAGAGCCTGCAGGCTTTACCCTCAGCGTCAGGGTTTGGGTGATGGCATCCAGTGATAGGATTTGAGGATTCTTTTTAATGACAAAGATCAGGGCTGGGAAATTTTTCTGCCTGGAAATGACTCTCTCTTTATTTAATCAGACGAGGTCTAATGGAAGATGACGCTGAGCCCATCTTTGAAGATGTAATGATGTCCTCACGAGGCCAGCTAGAGGACATGAATGAAGAATTTGAGGACACAATGGTCATTGATCTGGTCAGTAAATCTTATCAATGGGAAGTTTAAAACAGTTGAAAGCTAATTTAAGAGGAACTTTAGAAGTATAAACAAAAATTTCCAAAATTTTGAGCCTGCCTTCTGTTTATCTGAATGTTAAAGAGTGGAAATGATGTGAGCACTCCCCAGAGCCTCCAGCTGAAGTGGGTTTGTTCCACAGCCACACAAGGAGCACTGCTTAGTGCTCCTTCTCCCCAGGATTCTGTTCTTGGGCAGTAGCAGGTGCTGGCAGTGCCATCACCCCTGTGGGACTTGTGAGCCTGCAAGGATCAGGTTATGAGTGACAGGCTGTGCTGACAGAGCTCTTCCTGCAGCCACGCTGTCAGACTGACACAGCCAAGGGTTTCTGTCTGTCCCTGTCCTGGCTGGTTTGATTTTGCAGAGGTGGGGTGGACAGGGGATCCTTTCTCGAGGTCTCAGTAGTCACAGCCAGAGCTGCTGGCACAGCAGGAGGTAGCACAGGCGCTGGTGGGTGGGTGGGAGTTCCTTAAACAGGAATTGCTCCCAAACTGCTCCCATCATCAATGGCAGCCTCAGGTCCCTTCAGGTCCTTCTGCACTGACTGCAGGCAGAAGTTCCTTGCAGCACCTAAAACCTTTCCTGGCCTCCCCTGTGGAATGGCTGCTTCCTTGTACAGTGGGATAAAGGAGTGCTTTGCTTTGGACACCTCACCATTTTTATGCCTTTCTGTTTATCCTTTCATATCCAAACAACAAGCCCTAGGTTACGTTAGGACTGGGCTGTAATGTCTTGGAATGACAATTTAATTGATGATTCACCTGCAGCTGCTGCATACTGAGGTTATTGCCAGCACTGATGTGATTACCAAGTAACATCCAAGGCAAGGAAAGGAAAGAATTGATCAAGGCAGTGAGGCTGACATTTGCTCCTGTGCAGCTGGGGAAGGACAACAGCAAGGGTTTAAGCCTCAGCAATATTACAATCTCTTCAGTACCCTTTCTGTTGATAAACCCATTTTTGACCATGTCAGAGCTCAAGTTTCACTATGAACATAAAAGCATAAAGACAGTTAAGAGGGAGTTTCTGTGCAGGCTGGCCTACAGTCCCAACACAGAAACATCCTTAAGTCAGCAAGGGCCTTGGGCAAGTCCTGAACTACAAGCTCAGACTTCGAGTTTGAATCCTTGGGCTTTTACCCCCTTCCTTTGGTACGAAAGCGTTGAGGGAGTGCTGTGGGGTGCTTTGCCGCAGGGGTTCTGTGCCGTGGGGAGGGCGGTGCTGGGGCGGGCACAGCTGCCCGTGCCCTGCTCTCCCAACTGCCTGTGTTGCAGCCGCCGTCGCGGAACCGGCGCGAGCGCGCGGAGCTGCGGCCGGACTTCTTCGACTCGGCGGCCATCATCGAGGACGACTCGGTAAGGCCGGCTCTTCTGCTCGCTTTGGGCTCTGCCCTTGGCCCGCCCCCCGTAACCGCTGTCTTCTCCCCCTTTTCCAGGGATTTGGCATGCCCATGTTCTGAAGTCTGGCGAAGACCTTTTACAAACTTGGAACTCTATTGTTTAGAGCTAGAGGCCTATATACTGTGATAGCTTGTATGAAAACCACATTTTTGATGTGATACGGTTTGATTTTTAACCAAATGATTGAGGTCAACCCCTTGGTGTAGTGATGGGGAGAAGAGGAGCTTCTTAATGACACACGGGAATGTTGGCCAATGCAGTCACCTCAGAAGGGCTGACCTAAAAAGTCATTTGTATCCCTGTTCTTGACTGTCCTAATATGGATTTTTTTTTTTTTTCTGGATGAGGAGGAAGTTTTAAATTGTTAAGACAGCTGTCAAAATAAACACTGTTCTACATATGTTTTCTGAAAACAACATTGAGTGAAAACAGAACTTTTTAACTTTATTTTTCTGCTGTACAATTTAAAACAGTTTTAACATTTGCCTTTTTATGTTTTCAAAGCTAGCCATTTTTATTAAATCTATGCCTATCAGCCACTGACTAGCAAGGCTGCTGTAAGCAGGTCATTCTGGCTACAGAAAAGTGTTTTGGAACACACTGGATTTGATTAACATTATGGTACGCTTATGTCCTCTCATAGGCATGGAGAAGAACACTCTCAGAGAAGAGGTTAGAATTCTAATGACGTGCATCTCTGCCAAAAAATTTCAGATTCTGATATGATAAACCCAGATTTTATACTCTTGAGAAGATTTATTTTTATTTATAATGGGACATAAAGTAAGAGATGTCCATTAAGCCACTTTTCCAACAGATGCTGTGTAACATTCATTTTATATAGCACATGGGGACACAAAACCAGTAAATTTTCTATTGGTACTTGCTCTGTGCATTTTTAGCAACTTATACCAGCAAATAAAGTATTCTCAGTAAAATACACAAACGGTTCTCAAGTAATCACTTTGCTGTTTTTACTACCTACTTCAAGCCTGCCAACACAAGGTACATAAACAGCAACTTTCCTATTAAAAAAAATAGTTCAAGGGTGGGGGAAAGGATCACTTTAGCATACTAAAAGTAATTTTAACTGTACCATAAAACAGAGTCTACTTTCCATGCCGTAAATACCCTTTTCCGCTATTTTTGTAAATTAATTTTGCCAGTTAGAAGTACTGTATGTGCTGCATAGAAATTTGTGCTTAGATGGTGAAGTTCTTAAGCTTACAATGGAATACAGCTACATTTTCAGTGTTAACTGTGCATATTGAGAGTAATTCTTTGGAAAAAAAATATGATTTTTCAAAAAAGCTAAAAACATTAAAAAAAATTTCCAAAACTCCCCAAAACATTCTCAGCTAATTCATTGTACTAAGATATTTTTCAATGTCTTCAATAATTTGGAATTTCATTATGCTTCAATTTTATGCCTCGACATAGTAGCTGCTCCTCACCCAGCCTGGCCTGGCCCCAGCCCCAGCAGTGCTGGCCCTCCACAGCTCCAACAATTGGCCCCAAACCTTCATCTTCTTTCTGCACTCAGTAGCAGTTGAGATACAAAGCAGACTGACCCACTTGGAGCACAGCAGTTTCAGAGGTGCTTTCGTTGTAGCAACTGCAGAATAATCACGGAGCTTTTTTCTGTTTCGAGCTTACTGGAAACCAAGCCAACCCCTCAGTGCCCAGTGCAGGCTGGGCAAGAGCCCACGTTCAGCCAGCCCAGCGCCTCGCCCAGCTGAGCTCGGCTCCCACAACGTGCAGTTCTCAGACATGGTTGCCAAAAATGTTTGACCAGGTAATTCAGCCATTCCTCGGTGTGGGTTGGGGATGTATTGATCCCAAGACGTAGCTGGAACTTTGGAAACCTCATTCTCTCCCTCTGTGCATCCCCCACGGCCCAGGTGCAGGAATGGCTGCACGACCTGTCCCAGGATCACTCTGTGAGCGTGGTGGCACGGCAGATGCTGCCCAGTTTGAGGCAGAGTCTCAGACAAACCTTGTGCTTCACAGTCCTCTGTGTGGAAAACTGATTCCTAATTTAACATTGTAGAATACTGTATAACAAACATTTATTATCATGGTACCTGCAATGGGTCTCCAATTCAGTTTGCAGTCAATAGGTTTTTGTATTATGAGTGTCTCCTTGATTGGTTTTGCTAGTAATTCTGTAAATTGTACATTTACGATATGAGGTTTTTTTTTTCCTTTTGTACAATTTAAAACTGATGCTTCACCTTTCATTTAATAAACTATTCAAAATCATGAGTATGATGAGCACCCTCTTCACTATAGCTTTCTTTTAAGTGCTTGTTTGGACCATCACATCTTGTCATCCCATTTATTAGTAGGAATTCAAGGAATTACTGAAGGCTATTGACAGTGTTCATGTAGTCCAGGCTTCACAACCAGATGTGTACCCCACTCCTTTACCCACTCAGCCTCAAGAGTGATGAAAAACCTTCTCTGGGTTTCTCGCCCTCCACTGGGGTGTGTTTTGGTTGGGGGGAGGCGCAGGGGAGGATGAATGTGAGATTGCTGTAAATGTGGGAAAGCCCCACACCACGTGCAGGAGCTGCACTGCTACAACTTCACATTTCTTGAACTGCCACAAGGTTTGAGAAAAACTTCTCTCTTCTGCCCTTTACGTCTGAAGTGAGCTGGAGCCTGTGGGAAGAAGCTGCCATGGGAAAGGCTTGGAAGCTCTAACAAGCAGCTGGGCTAAATGAAGTTTTACGGATTCCGGAAATAAAATGGCCGCGTTACTCCCATGTCTCAGGGAGCAAGGTGCTCTTTTTGTCCAACCCATGAGTGATTTCATCTCTGTAGCAGTGCTACAGAAAAGTGACTGGTTTGTCACCTGGCCCACTTCCTTAGGAAACATCACTGGAGGCAGGAAAAGGAGCAAGATGCAGCAGCTGAGGCCCAGGGATGATTCAGTCTCAACTACTCCCAAGACAGGCTGAAAGCTCAGTCTCCAACTGCTTGTGAGTTCTGTCAGTTCCTGCTGCACTGAGGAACACAGTAAGTAACTTGCCTTGCTGCTAAGTTCAAGGGCTGCTCATTGTTGAAAGGATTTTATTTTGTACCTCGTTTTTGTAGGTGACTGGCATTCAAGAAAATCCTCAGTAGCCTGGTCAGAGCAGCTTTCCAGCCTGTTTCCAGCATGAGATGGTAGAGCAACTGACGGTTTGGAAATGGAGAGGATCTAAAAGCCCAATTGTGCTGGCAAGGGATGGGACAGAGGATGGAGGCTGTAGCAATACGTAGGTTAGGCAACAACTAACAAAGCTGTACTTGCCTCTGTGACAAGTGAGTTTCTCACGGAGTGTCTCCTCCTGACTCTGGGCAGGCTGAAGAAGCTGAGGAAGCTGTGCATCCCTTCACTTACTACAGCTTCTGCCTCTAAACCAGCTTTACCTTTGGAAAATCCTCTTGAGCATTACAAACCCTGACAGTTTGCTCACAGTTAAGTAAGAACTCACATCATGGCCACAACACCCAACAGAAACATTTCAGTTTACCTTAATATGGAAAGAGTAATTCTTTGGTCCTGGGACAGCTCAAGAGCCTGTTCCTGCTGAGGCACAGACAGGGAGGTCGATGCAGCTCCCTTAACGTGCTGCAGCCAGGACAGCCCCTGGGTCTGCAGCCTGCAGGTGCTGCCTCCCCTGCATCCAAAAACCTGGGGAGCTGGGACTCCAAAATGCTCCTTTTATATTGTGCTTTTAGATGACATTGAGCTGTTGCTCTCTCCCTGCCCCAAGCACAGGCTTCAAGCTCCACAGCTCTCCTTACTGCACTTCCCTGGGAAGAGAGGCTGCCAGGAAGGGGCCATGCTCTCTCCTCCAGGCTCGTGCAGTGCAGGTAGGGGGGCTGTGATTGACAATAAATGTGAGGGAGTCACAGCAACCAGGTCACTACAGCCCCTCCGTGCCTGGCAGCTGCTGCAGGAGCACTGAAGGTGACAGTGGCTGCTCCTCACTGCCCTTGGGGCTGGAGGGAAAAGGCAGCTCCTGCTGAGATGAGTGCAGGCCCAGGGCTGGTCACAGAAACACCTCCTGCAGCAGCTCCTGGCGAGGCCAGCAAAAAATCCCGCAGAAACAAGGCTGGAAGGGGCCTCTGGAGGTCTCTGTTCCAGCCTTGCTGAGGGAGGAGGATTGGCACGTCCCACCACCACTGCCCTTTTCTGTCTGCTGTCCTTAGAGGAGGCTGGCTGTGCCTTCCTTGTACCACCCACCTCTGCCCCTGCTGGGGCTCCGAGAGCCAGCTGGGCCCTGGCACTTTTCCCTGGCCCTTTTCCCTGGCCCTTTTCCCTGGCCAGCAGGGAGAAGCTGCCACAGGCCAGGCTCCCAGGGGAAGAGAACAGCTTAGGCTGGGATCGGCAGAGCCTGGACTCCAGGGCACTGGAAGCCAAGGTCAGGAATTTCCTCTCTGAGTCTGGTGCAGGAAGTGGAGTCTGACTCCAAGGTCCACGGCCAGTGGAATACCCCTGAACTCCACAGGGCTCCAGCTTCCCAGCACTGGAAGGCCACTCTGCTCTGCCTGAGCCACCTCCAGGCCCGTGGAATGAGGGAGCCAAGGGAGTGTCTGACCTTGAGCAATCAGTAAGAGCTGGCCTGCAGCAGGCAGGGCAGGGTGTGTTGAGTAGTAACCATCAAAAAGGGTTTAGAAGTGAGCTGGTCAGACCCCCAAATTAAATATATACTAGGATTTATTGATGGTTATTGGGAAAATCAAAGTGAAAAGAACTATTTTTCTTGCCAAGCAGAACTCCATTAACCAGAAAGTCCATGTTCAGGATGTCTCCCAGCATGGGCAGCCCCTGCTCACGCTCACAGTGGGATGTTGGCGTGTTTCTTCCAAGGGCTGGACTGGGATTTACTGGCCAGCACGTCAAGGTCATGGCAGATGCGCTTGCGGGTGGTCGAAGGATGGATGATGTCATCAACAAACCCTGCAGAAGATCAAAACAAAAAAAA
>VZTX01030903.1:0-39870 GCA_013400915.1 Pardalotus punctatus | reverse complement strand
CATCCCAGCAGCTCAGAGAGGTGCAAAGGGATCTCCGTGGGGCTCAAAACCCCTTGCTCTTAAAAAAGCAAAGCTGAAACGGAGATTTGCCAGCTCCCAGCTTGATGTGCACCCTCCCCAGCAAGGAGCACACCGGAGCCAAGCCTGGGCTGCTCCCCTGCCTCCCGCAAAGCCCTGGAATGCTGGAGCCCCCCGGAGCACGGCGCCCAGCCCGCACTCTTTACGTTGGCAGCTCATAAACCAGCGGATTGACTGGAGCTGGCAGCCTCAGCTCCAAAGCCCCGCTCTCCAGGGCTGGGCTTAATGGGGGCCTGTGCTCGATGCCACCCACAGCTCCTGCAGAATCCCCGAGGCGAGGAGGGATCACGGAATTACGGCATGGTTTGGGTTGGGAGGGCCCTTCAAGGCCAGCTCGTTCCAAGCCCCTGCTATGAGCAGGGTCCCAGCCATGGCTGTTCACACAGGGAACTTGCTCTCTCCAAGAACATCTCCATCCATCCTCATCCAAACCCTGCCAGCTCCTGCACACACAAACTCCCACCCCACCGTTTTTCCTTCTCCTGGAGCACATTTTCCTTTTAATCCCTTTAATTGTGATTCTTGGGGTGTCCTGTGCAGGGCCAGGAGTTGGACTTGATGGTCCTTGTGAGTCCCTTCCAGCTCTGGATACTCTGGGAAGCTCTGATTAATTTGTGGCGTTGCACACTTGCACCACTGAATGCTTCAGCCACGGACATACACAGATACAAATAAAATTACACCATTCTATAAAAAGATGCAAAAAACTCAGTCTAAGAGGTATTTACAATCTGCCTGGCTATCTGCTGGAAACTCTCCACGAGGAATCCCTACTGCTGCCTGTTCCAAGCAGGCAGGCTGTTGCAAAACACCGAAACCCACTTATCTGCAGTGACTGCACCTATGCTTCCCTTCCTAATCCTACTGAATTATATGTAAACAACCAAAAATCCACACTCAAAAAACCCCCAAAAAAACCAAAAAAACCCCAAACCCAGAAAAGGAGGGAAAAAATAGAGAAAAGCAGTTATTTTTGTTTTCTAATTAAGCAGCAGCTTCTACTAACACATCTCCATTTGGGGAAAGAGTCTCTTTTCCGACTTCCAACAAGTCCACCACATGGTGGGCTTTGAGAACCTTGCCATGGAAAGTATGCAAATGAACAATATTTAATGCACAATATGGTAAAACAGGTTTTGTTATTTTTATGGAATCAGGAGCCTTTTCTCTCCATCTGCAGTCTCCTAGGCTCTGCGGGCTCTGCTTCCTGCGATGGTTTACATACATTAGGCTGCTTTAGAAGGAGCTGTGCTTTCATTGACATCTGGAGTGAAATGGGAATGAAAAGCCCAATTTGTAGCTGGATGGTTTAGGGAAGTTTCATTAGGGATGTATTGTCTCTGCTCATTTTGACCCCAGTTTCCACAAAGCCTATTCTTAATATAGTTTTTCAAATCGTTTCAAAGTTGAAAAAAAAATGAAAAAAAAATGAAATAATGAAGCCACATCTCCAATTGTATCCATGAAAAATGAAAAGAAATCACTGTTGGTGTCTGCTGCAGCCTGGGAAAATGAGGAAAGAAAATCCATCCATGTGTCTTCTCAGGCCATGAATATTTCTTATCAGGAATGTTATGGGGAAACAGAAATTTAGGCCAGATATCAGGGGAAGGTTTTTCCCCCAGAGGTGCTGGGCACTGCCCAGGCTCCCCAGGGAATGGGGACATTCCCAAATCTGCCAGAGCTCCAGGAGTGTTTGGACAACGCTGTCAGGGATGCCCAGGGTGGGATTGCTGGGGTGTCAGAAAAAACATCAGAAAAACATCCACTTCTGATTCATTTAAAGCAATCAAGGGAAATTTGAACAGGCATGGCCCATTCAGACCCTGTGTGTTCATCACAAGCAGCTGGAGCAGGGGGTTTATTCCCCAACTGCATTTCCCAAATACTGAAATTTCACTGCAAATTGATTCACTGAGGGAAATCCCTGGATCTGAGACGAACTCATCCCTGAGTTTGAGGAGCACCGTGTGACAGACACACACGCTGCATTAGGGAGCTCAGAACATCTGAATTAGGTGCTCCTGCCAAAATCAATATTTGTAAATATTCATAACTATGGGGATTCCTGCATATGTTTAATGTCACTGCTCCCACTATTTCTGAAAACTGCACAAATGTTCATCTGTACCTGCAGTTAGTGTTGCTGGTGCTCCTTTAGCATAAATTAATATTAATAAAGGTAATAGGGAAAATGCAGAGCATTTCCAGGTATTTATCAACTGTCAGCCTGCAGTGAGGACTCAGTGATCCAGAGGATTTTGCCATCACATTCCTCAATTGTCTTCAGTGCTCCAACTTGTCTGCCTGGAAGGGGGACTGACACCTTATCAGTAGGGAAACTGTCACACAGAAACCTCTTTTTAAGGCAAGTGGAGCTAAAATATTTCCCTTTAGTCATGATTAATAGAAAGGTAATGCTCCAAAATCATCCAGCAGCCAGGCAGAGCCCTCCCAGGAAGCGGGGAGTGCCAACACCAAGATCCCATTTTCCAGAGAGAACCAAGATGCTTTTCATGGAGACATCTTGCCTTAGGACTTCCACAGCCACTCCTCCAGCTGCCAAACAAGCACAGAGATCCCTCCTGCCCCCCCCAGCTCGGACTGGCTCCTGGGTGTTCATGAGAGATATTTTGAATAGCTGCAATTAGTGGAAGGGAGAGCAAAACTCGAATGCTTCTGACTGATAAATATTTCCTGGCATCCAAAGTAGCTTAATGCTGTGACCTGCTCCCAACTTGCAGCTCAATCCACACCAAAAAAACCCACCAAAGCAGGGCACAGCAGCACTCCCTGAGCTTGTCCTCCTAAAGGCTGAGTCAAGGCATGACCCAGCAAACACTTCCAGAAGCTCTGACTGATTCTCCTCTCCCTCAGCAGGCAGCGGGACTCTGGATTTGGCTTTAAGTTTTTTTTATCTGCCACCTGCTTTGGCAAAATTCTACAGTTTGGGGGACTTAAATCAGGTATTCAAAACGATCTTGAGCCCAGATTCTGTAAAAATAAGGTAAATTTGGAGGTGAAGTAAAACTCGCCAAGAATGTCCACATCAAATCACTGCCCGAAAAAGCATTGGCCATGGGTGGAAGCAGAGCACAGATGTTGCAGAATGGCTCGGGGATCGGGGCCACGGGGCATTGGAGGCCTTGTGTGAGCAAAGTAAGGTTTAGAGGAGAAGGTCTGCAGGCTGTGAGAGCTGCAGGACGAGAGAACTGCAGGACGTGAGAACTGCAAATTGTACTGATAGTGAGAATAGCCAAGCATCCTTGAGTGATTGAGAAAGTACCAAGGAAGGGAGTTGTAGATAAAGGAATGAGAAGAATCCCCAAAAACAAGAGCTACCTGCGGGAAAGACATGTAAATGTAGCTTTATATAGTTAACCAGTGGTGTAACGACTAGTAGGCATAATTAACTGTAATTGTATAAAAGTGCTTGGTTCCGAGAATAAAGATGAAGCTTGCTTATAAATCATATTGATTTGTGTGTCTTGCTTCCCTCACCGCCGGCACACAGATGCTGGGATTTCTGGGAGAACTGCTCTGTTGGGTAGTTTTACAGCGATCCCAAAGCTGGCCAGACTCTCTGCTTCATGTTCCCCCATCCTGTTTACTGAAGTCTCAGGCTGTGGCTCCGGTTTCAGGATCCGCTCCCCCGGCTCCAGCCCGGCGTGTTTGGGATAACTCCTGGAGCACCGGAGGCCGGGCAGAATAAATCAGCTGTACTGGGAGACGGGCAGGGGGGAACACTGTGGCTTCCAGCAGCAGCCAAGACACAAAGATCTGGAAGAATGAGCACCTCTCATCTCTTTTCTGGGACATCCATCCCACGTGCCCCCTTCCCGCCACCGGGCAGCTGACAGCCAGCAATCCC
Source organism: Pardalotus punctatus (assembly GCA_013400915.1). Lineage (NCBI taxonomy): Eukaryota > Metazoa > Chordata > Aves > Passeriformes > Pardalotidae > Pardalotus > Pardalotus punctatus. The sequence goes on along the minus strand of VZTX01030903.1, from coordinate 35,921 downwards.
GTGCCAGAAATTCCCATGGGCAGCTCCACAGGGAAATGATCCCTCCCAGCCCAGCTCCCTGGGCAAGAGACTGATCTCGGTCAGACACATCCTACTGAGACCGTCTGGGGCTCGGGTTTATGAGGCTAAACAGTCTCCAGGACCGGGAATGACTGTGATGCTCCCTCCTCGCCAGCTCCCGGTGATAAGATCCCGCATTATTGCTTTGGCAGCTTTATATATGGATATGGAGTTTTGTATCCCGGTCTCCTTCAGCTCAGAGAGAACATGAAAGCACACATTTTGGGGTTGAAAATCTTTTGAAACATCTTAAAAAGGTAGTAATAGGAAAGGGAATGACTGACATTGCACAATCAGTAGTGAGCAAATGTGAAATCTGCTGTAAGAACAACCCTGACACAAGGAAAAGATTTGTGTTAGGAGTAACAAAAACAGGGGATCTTCCTGGAGATTACTGGCAAATAGATTTTTCTGAGTTACCACGTAAAGAGGGATACAGGTACATATCAGTATTGGCTGACACTTTCAGTGGCTGGCCTGCAGCTTACCCCTGTCGCTCCAATACAGCAAGGGAGGTGGTGAAGGTTTTGCTCAATCACATAATTCCAAGGTTTGGGGTTCCTTTGGGATGTCATCAGATAGGGGACCACATTTTGTTGCAACAGTGGTGGGGGAAATCAACAAGATTCTGGGAATCAATTGGGATCTGCCATTACGTCTCCTAAAAGGCTGGAAGCTCTCTCAGCCCTGAACACCTGCAAAGGTTCAGCACCGGGAGTGTTTTTGTGCGAGCCTTTTCCTCTCACTCCCACTCCAGCTTAACTTTTCCCTTTCTCCGGAAGCAGCCTTTCTGGAAAGCAACAAGCTCCATTTGTAGTATCCATCACATTCCAATCTTCCCCTTTAAAGGTGAGGAAAAATCCTTTGGATTTGCCTCTGCTGGGCCTTATCTGGTTATTACTGAAGGGGAGGGAATCAGGAGCAGGGAATGCCCGTCCCAGCATGGATGCCGATAAGTAAATCAGAGAATTTGATTTAAATCAACCCCTGCAAACCAAAGGACCATACGAATTCTTGCAAAGGAGGAGCCCCAGATGTTTAATGCTAAATAAGAGATGAGACCTTCGTCATGGGAGGAGCAGTTATGTCCTCTGTGAACTGCTTTGAGGTATTTTGGATATTACAGGAATTCCACATTTCTGAACACAAATGGATCAGCAATGGTGTACATCAACAGGTCAACATTCCCGGCATAATAGCAGGATCCAGGGGAGTATTCCTTTATTCCTGCCCTGATTCTCTCTGTTCTCTTTGACTACTTCCAATTATTTTGTAAGTTCAAAAATAAGATAAAATCAGAGTTGAACAATTGGAGTTGAACATTCAGGTGCGGGAACTGCAAAATATCCCTTCTGCTGCCCTTTACTTTGAAATTCCAAACTGAATAGACAAACAAAAAACATGGTGACCCACACATACTGTCCAGGTAAGTCTGGAGTTCTCATTCTGCTCCTTCCAGCCAACCAACCGTGGCCCATGTAAGAAGAAACCAAAAGTAAAACGTTCTGAAATTTTACAAACCTACTGAAATTTTGCAAATTTTCAGTAGGTCTGTGGGGACCAGGGCAGACAAACTTCCCTGGATGAGCCTTCCATCTTCATTCCTGACACCACCAACAGTGCTTGGATGGTAGGAAGATGCCTGAATTATCCCAGCCTGCTGCAGGACTCCTTCAGCCAAGAGATGGAGCAAAAGGTGTCCAAGCTGCTCCGTGGATTTGTTGACAAAACCCACCCCTCCGTGTGCAGGTTTGTCCTCACCGCTCTCAGAAAAGATCCTGACTTTGAGGCTGAGGAAAAGTCACCACCCACCCCTTCAAAGGGAACAAACGCTCTGATCTTCCAAAAGTTTTCCCCCAGGGTTACTTCCGTCAGAAGTTAAGTTTTGCAGGATCTAAGGTCTAAGTTTTGGAGTGGGCTCGATGTGCCAGAAAAGCGAGGCAAGGTCACCGAGAAAGAACAGGAAGCCGTCTGGAAATAGCGCAAGTTCCAAAGGCGCTCGAGTAGTAACGAGGCACAAAATGTTCAGTCTGGTCTTTTACCACCGACTGTACCCAGCTGCAGCTTCCTAAGATGAATAATCCTATCATCCCGGAATCCAGACAGAGGCGGACACCTGGTATCTCCGGGCTTTTCAAGTTCCTCTTGAAAAGGACGCAGGCTGCGAGGAACGGGCGCGTCACGGAAGAGCAGCACAAAAACGAGCAGAGGGAGCCCCTCCACGCTGGCTGCTGCAGGAAGAGAGGACGGAGCACACAGGCCCAGGAAGGGGAGCTGGGATATCGGGGGATGAGGTCAAAGTTTGCCCTCCCAGCATCCAAGGGAAGCAGATGCTTTGTAGGAGCCACGGTGCTGCCGGCAGCATCCCTGGGGACACGGGGAAGGTGCCACGAGGGATCAGCAGATGACAACAATGCCAGCAGCAGAACTGAAACATGCCCAGCTTTTCCTGCTGAGGAAGAATCCGCATGGAGAAGGCACTAGAGAGAAGCTCCAGGCACTGTGAGGGCTGGACTCAGAGCAGCCCTGCCAAAAAACAGATTTGAACCCAATGAGCCACTGCAGAGCCCGAAATGGGTTCGGCTGGGTTGGGTTAGGAGGAACCTTAAAGACGATCCAGTTCCACGGGACACCTTCCACCAGAGCCCCATCCAGCCTGGCCTTGGGTATCCTGAAGGCAAACCTCCCGTTCCACGGGCAGGTGGCTCCACATGAAAGCAAGAAGCAGTTTCTCCCCTCAGCATCAACACGACAACTATCAAGTCTAGACATCTTTGGGAAAGAATTACATTTCTTTACAGCACGGCAAAATCTGTCTGGAAGATTCCCTGAAAGATTTTCACCTCTCTGAGACCAAAGAAAAGACCCAAGAATTTCACCCCGTGTCTCTGAACAAGAGGCTGATCCCTCAGATGTGTTACCACCCCTCACTCAACGCAGGACTTCATTCTGTCAATGGAAAGAGAACAATTTCAGGATCACTCCACAGCAAACATCCTCACAAAGCTCCTTTCCCCATTGCCACTTCTCTGCCCATCCTATGCTGGATGCCCAGCCCAGCCCTCCCTCTGTTCCTGATGTACACAGTCCTTTCCCAGATGGTGAGAAAACTGGGAATGGGATTGCACACGCCCAGGTGAGGATCTCAGACCCACGAGGAGCTGGGAGGCTCAGCCGCTTCCCTGTGCTCTTATGCCATCCGACATGCGTCAGCATCCCCGGGAAGTTTCCGGCTGTGGCTATAAAACAGCCAGAGCTGGGAAGAGCCCGGCTCCAGGCTTGGACAGAGGAGATGAAGCACATTGCCCACGACGTCCTTCCCTTCCCCGCTGAGCTCACAGCGCCTGAGGTGCCTCTGGCCCTGCCAAAGCGCCCATCCTGCCCCTCTTCCACCACCCCACTCTAGCCCTTGACCAGAAGGGTGAACGGAAAAACTTTTGGTGACTTCCAGCTGATCTTGGCCGGGAATGAGTGACTCACAAAGGAAAAAATTCCCTGCTGGTTCCACCACAGCCAAAGGTCAGGCAAAGCTCTCAGCGGGACCTGCGCACAGGCTTTCCACCATCTCACCGGAGAGCCAGGCTCCTTATTCCACCCTTGGATCATTTAGGAAGGCAGATTCGAAGGCCATAAATATTGTCCCTCATCTGGCAAAGCACGTTGGAGTGGAAAATCCGTCTGGCTGAAGGTGAATGGCTACAGGAGAGAGGAGCCACTGCCGGTGCCTGCAGCCTCTGGCGCTCTCCAGCAGCCTCTCCCACAGCACTTTCCAAAGTCAGGCCTGGGCAATCTGCAGAGCTGCTTTGGAGTTGTGAAGGGAACAGCTTGCCCTGCTCCTTATGGTGTGAAGCCTTCAAAAGGCTCGGCTTATTTTCCCTAAACATGTCAGCATTTTCACAGGATCGCCACAGAATGGTTTGGGTTGGAAGGGACCTTAAAGCTCATCCCATTCCAAGCCCCTCCTGTGGGCAGGGACACCTCCCACTAGACCAGGTTGCTCCAAGCCCCATCCCTCCTCACTACTTTCTTCCTAATATTCAATCTAAACTCGCTCTTTTTCAGTTTAAAGCCATTCCCCTTTGTCCTCTCTCTCTCCATGCCTGAGTTTTCTCATTTTCTCGTTCTCCCACTCCTGCCCTGTGCCAAGCTCTGTGTCCATTATGGTGCCTTCCCACACATATTTTTTTCACTCACATCCTGGCTCTCTCCAAATTGCACCATCTTGGTGAATTTGGCACTTCTATGTGAAGGTCAAAACACGGTGTCTATAAAAGCAAGGACTGGGACACACCAGGGAAAGTATCACATGTTTGGGCAGTCATTGCCTTCTCCTCCTGCACTAGGTCAGATGATTAAAACTGAGCTGATGGAAGCAATTCCAAGCTCTGGAAAAAGCCAAAACTCAAGCTTTCAATAGGAAAAAGTTATCTACTGGGATAGAAAAACAGGCAAGCCATGCCAGCATTTTCCAGGCCAAATTGCTCTCCCTCAAGTGTTCCTTACACTCCTGCCTTGTTTGGCGGGTGGGATGGAGGGGTGTTCCCCCCTTCTTAGTTCCTATCATGTCAGACCAGTTCCTATGTTCCCACCAACACCACAGCAATAAAAGGAATTAAAACAACCCCAAACCACGATTTCTCCTGTACCAGCAAAGGAATCAACACTGGAAACAAAGGAGCGATTTGAAAGCTTCACCAGCTGGGAGAGTTTGGGGTGTTCACCTGAAGAAGGGAAGGCCCCAGGGAGACCTTAAAGCTCATCCCATTCCAAGCCCCTGTTGATGCCTGCCTGGACATGGGATTTAAAAAAAAAAAGGATTAAAAAAAAAACCAACAAACACCTGAATTTCTCCAGAAAGGGCTCTGCATCTTCACTCAGGACTATTTCCATACCAAAGTGCACAGCTCAAGTGCTTCACATGCAGACGATAAATGGGTTTCATTTGCTTTAATATCCCTGCCCTGCTTTCTTCATGAGCCATAAAGGAGCTGGGCAGCTCCAAGTCCAAATTTAAAGTTATATATTTTAATTCTCTGGGCAAAACAATCACTTCCCTGTACTCACAGCCACTGGACTTAACACAGTTACCAGTTCTAAGAGACACCTAAATGTGGGCTGGCTTCTGAACACACAGACAAGCAGGATGTTTTCCAAAAGAAAATGCACCACAGTAACACACCAGGGTAGGGCTTGGGGTTATTTCCTTTTGTGAGGTATCCCAGGGTTTATTTCAATAAGGTGCTGTTTGATTTCTAAAGCAGTTCTGGTCCCACTGACACACTTACTACTCTCAGAGATCACCTTGCAGGCCACCCTGTTGTACAGGATTATATCATCCCTATTTTAAGGCTCTCATTTAGCCAGGCTTACACACGAGATGAAGAACTTCATTATCTAATGGGCTGGATACACCGTGGCTTCTCAAAATTAGAGCTCAGCTTCCTCCTAACACAGATTTTGAGCAGAGTCAGTCAGAGCTTTAACATGTATGAGAGCAAATATGTTCCTATAATCAGTGCTTTGAGCTTGGCCAGCAAACGGGAACGAGCCTGCCTGATTTTTCACAGACAAATAACTACAGGCAAGAGCAATAACAAGGGAATAATGGAAATATTTTTCACAGAAATTCCCCACCCTTTCCCCCTCAAGTGCTTGTGACATTCGTGGACAAATGTGTAATGACGGAAATGGGGGGGATGCATAAACATTCCATACATACACCCAGAGATGCACATATTACGCATTCATGTACAAATGTATTTACACCCCAGCACCGCCTCACCTCTGTCCAGTGAGAGCACAGAGGACTCACTTAGGGACAGAGGCATCTGCTGTTAATCCAACCTCAAACAGGGACACTTCTTACAAACCCCAGCTCCTCTCTGTACTAAAAAGTCTGTAAATAACACCCCATTAACTTTTAATCCCATCTTCCCCACTCTGACATGCATTTTGTATTAAAATGAAAGTTATATAAGGTTGAATCGAGGTTGCTTTTTAATATTACATTAAGGCTATTTACCATGTGCAGCACTAATCCCCCTTTGAAAAAAGGAGCCTATTAGCAATTCGGAAAGCTTACGTTGCCATAGCAATAGTCCAGCACTGGGAAATATTTATATAATGTCTCATGTTTTCACTCTGCAACAGCCATCTTCCACACTGGACTTCCCACTGACCCTGCCTGCTGTTTCCTCCCTGTCCCACGCAGGGCACAGCACCTGGTTGGTGCCTAACCCCAAAAAACCCGAACGTGTGCAGGCGCTGCCTCTGCATTCCCTATTCCTGCAGTCCCACCACAGTCCACACACTCGGTTTGCAGCTTGTGCTGGTGGCAAATGTCCAACGAGAAGTTTCTGTGCCACTCCACTCCTAAACGTGTGACCACAGTAACAGGTAAACTCCTGCTGGGTTCAATTCCACTGCAGCTTCCCAACCAGGGCATTTTTTGTGTCCAGGGAAAGGAACCGAGCTGGGGAAGGGGCTGGAGCCCCAGGAGTGGCTGAGGGAGCTGGGAAAGGGCTCAGCCTGGAGAAAAGGGGGCTCAGAGGGACCTTCTGGCTCTGCACAGCTCCTGACAGGAGGGTGGAGAGCAAGTGACAGGACAAGAGGAAACAGCCTCAAGCTGTGCCAGGGAAAGTTTAGATTGGAGATCAGGGAAAAAATCTTCCCTGAACCAGTGGCCAGGCACTGGAACACGTTTCCCAGCGCAGTGGTGGAGTCACCACACGTGGAACTGCTCAGAAGGTGTGCGGGATGCAGAGCCTGGGGACCATGGTGGTGCTGATGCCTTGACAGCCAGACCAACGACCTCGGAGGTCTTCTCCAAGCTTTTTCCAACCACTAATGCCGAGGGTTGAGGAGGGGTGGAACAGCCTCTGCATTCACCCAAAGTGTCTCTATGGCTGTGAGAGATCACTGCAGCCAGCACTGCTCTGGTGCTGTACAGAAAGGCTTTTCTCACACCCGAGCCGGTGTCAGGCACAGTTCACACTCACCCAGTGAGCCGGATAGCCCTGGCATTCCCAGAGACAAAGAATCCAGAGTTCCTCTCTCCTGGAAGTTCCAGACGTTTATTTTGAAGGGGTCCAAGGCAGAAAGAGGGCAAGATGGCCCCGAGAGCCCCCAGTTCTAGGGACGATCTGGGGCCAGATAACAGGAGGCGGGGAGAAACCCCCTTAACCAACGGGGAGTAGGGAAGGGTAGGATTAGGGGTAGGTTACAACCAGAGGGGATTACACAGTTTTGGGGAGAGACCATTGTGTTTTCCAGGGGGTGCTTAGATCAGGAGGTTTTGCACCAGCGAGGTCCTGCAGTGTTGGAATGACCCACTGCCACAAACCACGACGCCCCGGCCCCCCTTACCTTGATGTGCTCGTGCAGCTGCGCCTCGTGCTGCCGGGAGAGCTGCTCGTGCTGCCGCTGGAACTCGGCAATGAGGATCTGCCTCTGGATCTGCTGCTTCTGCTTCAGCGCCAGCAGCTCCTGCTGCAGCTGCTGCTCACGCAGGGTGGGCTCCGTCACCGGCATGGAGAACTGGTGGTCCAGCCGCAGGTCCATCGGCACCGAGCTCGGCGGGGCCACTTGCAAGGGCAGAGCCGTGCTCACGTCCACTGCAGGGGGAGAACACGAGAGCAGGGGTGAGTGGGGGGCTTACCCCAGCAGAGACCTGCAGGAACTTTGGGCTGCAGCAAGGGCAGCGCCATTAAACTCACACCATTCTTTTACTGGGAAAAAAGGACAGCGCCATTAAACTCACGCCATTCTTTTACTGGGAAAAAAGGACAGCGCCATTAAACTCACGCCGTTCTTTTACTGGGAAAGAAGGACAGCGCCATTAAACTCACGCCGTTCTTTTACTGGGAAAAAAGGGCCTGCGGGAATCCAGGGATCAACAGGTACCACCTCCTACAAACCCGACCAGCAAAGAGCTTCACTGCATCATGGGTGACCCATCTTGTGTCAGCAAAACACACACACACACCTCCTTTCCACTCATCCAGCATCACTGGAAATGAGGATGAAGATTAATCCAAGACTTCCCAGAAAGGATTAATCTTGATTTATGATGGATGAACTGATGGACCTGCCACAGTCAGGAACATGAGGCTCTCACTTTTAGAAACTTATGCAGAAAACCATGATGTGTTGTGTCATAAATCCCAAACTGGTTTGGCTGGGGAGGGACCTCAAAGTCCAACCAGTGCCACCCCCTGCCATGGGCAGGGACACCTCCCACTGTCCCAGGCTGCCCCAAGTCCTGCCCAGCCTGGCCTTGGGCACTGCCAGGGATCCAGGGGCAGCCCCAGCTGCTCTGGGCACCCTGTGCCAGAGCCTGCCCACCCTCCCAGGGAGGAATTCCTTCCCAATGTCCCATCTACCCCTGCCCTCTGGCACTGGGAAGCCAGAACCCCTTTGCAATAACTGAACTCAGCTTGTTTCTCCTAAGAAAAAAATTACTGCCACCCCTTGAACAACTAAAAATCTTCTAAATTCCACCTGAATGACAGTCCTGCCTTTCAGGTATTCTGTATTTGGAATATTTCCTGTCTCTCTCTCTCTCCAGGGCAATCCCTCAACAACTCTGCTGAGAGCTTTGAACGAAGATCAGCTACAGGATAACAAAGGCTAATCCCTCAAAAACACTGAGCTTCATCAAAACTGGAAAATAAAGGTGGGGTTTTTTTCTCTATATCTTCTGTCAGGACATTAATCTTATCCATCCCAGTGTAAGTGTTTTCATAGAGTTTTTCCCAAATACTCTCATACAGCAGAGGTCCAGGAGCATGTTCACCCCTCCCTGCACCTGGTTTGCCCCAGGAGGAGGAGGAGGTTCCCTTTTTTTGATGGAAACATTTTCAGCAAAAGGTCACATTACTGGAAGTGTTGCTCTTTTTCAACCCATGAACTCTTCCTCCCACCTCCCTTGCTTTTTCCTTCCTGTAGTCTTTTTTCTCCATTCCCCTTCCTTTAAGGTCCCTTCCAGCCCACACCATTCTGTGATCCCATGGGCTCCTGAGCCCAGGAACAACCTGGCCTTGGGCACTTCCAGGGATCCAGGGGCAGCCCCAGCTGCTCTGGGCACCCTGGGCCAGGGCCTGCCCATCCTCACAGCCAAGAATTCCTTCCCAAAATCCCATCCATCCCTGCCCTCTGTCAGCATGAAGCCATTCCCTGTGTCCTGTCCCTCCATCCCTTGTCCCCAGTCCCTCTCCAGCTCTCCTGGAGCCCCTTCAGGCACTGGAAGAGGCTCTGAGCTCTCCCTGGATCCTTCTCCAGGTTGAACACCCTCCACCCTCCCAAGCATCCAAAAATCGATCCATTTTCAGGCAGAAGGAACACCCAGCCACTTGTGATTGTGCCTTGGCCTCAATTCCTCCTGCTTTACTCCCTAAAAAGAGCCTGGAGTTGCTCCCTGATGGAAAACAGTCCTGAGAAATTTGACAAACCTCCCATTTTCCATCCAAAGCGACTCATGTCCCACCAGCCACAGGCACGGGGTGCAGCTGCAGGGCTGGGGACCACAATTCTCATTCAGGGCTCGGGCACAGGCCTGCGTCATCGCTGCCTCTCGGCTCTTTCAGGCTCAGGAAAAGCCCCCCTGCCCCAGCAGGGGCTCCCCGCAGCAGTGCTGGGAGCTGCTGACCCACCGAGCACAGCCCAGCCCTCTGTGCTCCATCAACACAGCCCCACAACAAAACCCCCCTGTGTTCCAGGGAATACTTGGTGGGAGACTCGAAAATTGCTTTTCTAGGTTCTGCCTCGAGAACACACAAGTACAATCAGAGTTGTGACGTGAGCCGAGGCACAAAGATGACATTCAGGCTCGGGATGAGAAATGCCAAAGCCGTGAATTAGGAGACAAGATCCTGATTATGAATAATCAACTATCTCACGGTCTCTCCCTGCTTTTTTTCTTCCCTGTAGGAAGAGAAAAAAATTTCATTTTTAATTTTATTTTCCTTTTTTCACCCTCGGCATTTAGGGAATTTTTTTTTCCCTGTGGTCAAGTTAGCCTGAATTTGATTCCATGGTCATATTATGATGATTTTTATACTAAGTTAGAACCACTCTGCTGGTGTTTCCCTTCCCAAATAAATAAAACATGGCTATACATCAAAGGCTGCTTGCACACTACACATTAATTAAGACCTAAAGCACTTTAGTCCCCATTGACTGCTGATGGGGATTGGAAATTTGACATCTCACAGCTTGTCTGTAACACACGGAGAGGAATAACCCAAAACGCTGGGAAATGAAGTGACAATCTCTACCCTGAAAGCAAAGTGCACGTCCTACAAAAAGTATTTAATCATGGAATCACGGGATGGTTTGGGTTGGAAAGGGCCTTAAATCCCATCCAGTGCCACCCCCTGCCATGGCAGGGACACCTCCCACTGTCCCAGGCTGCTTCAAGCCCTGTCCAGCCCGGCCTTGGACACTGCCAGGGATCCAGGGGCAGCCCCAGCTTCTCTGGCCAAAATGGAAAATAACTTCTCCCTAAGTCCCCAGTGCTTCGGAAGGGATTAGGGGAAGGTGACACTAAACCTGTGAATGCACATTTCAATAAAACTAACAGGAATAACCGAATTTTCTTCCCCTTCACTGAGACAGCATTTTCATGCTGGTCTTTAAAGGATGGAAATACAGGATTGAGTCCTGAAAACACACCAAAATGTTAAACCAAAAATTCAGTATGAGAGACACCAAACAAGTACTTAAATTCAAACCTTGTTTCAGCATAACCTTTACTTAAGGTTAATTTAAAAAATATTCACAGAATCACAGAACCACAGAAGGGTTTTGTTGGAAGGGACCTTAAAGACCATCACATTCCAACCCCCTGCCATGGGCAGGGACACCTTCTACTAGACATCAAACTGGATTTTTTAAAAATCAAATGCTGCTGCCAGAATTAATCTTTTCCTTTTNTGCTGCTTACAGAATTTATCTTTTTTTTTTTTTTCTCTTTTTTTTTTTTTTTTTTTTCCCTTTTTTTTTTTTTTTTAAATTTAAACTTAAGCAGCACAGAAAACTGCCTCTCACATTTGAAATCCAACATCACCTTCAAAGAGAAAGCGCAGGAAATGTTTTCCCTGAGCTCTCCCTCCCTTCGGCACAGAGCGAGTCACGCTGAACTCAAACAGCTCCTTCCCAGGTCCTCTTTCTTCAGCAGTTCCCTTTGGAGAAGGGAAAAAAAAATCCCATCAACCTCCCCAAATCTGTTGCAAAACCCTGGGGATGAGAGTCTGGTCAAGGCTGGAGGAAGAGAACAGCTCCCACTCCAGGACACACCCCACCTGTCCATGACAGAGTGAGCATGGGAGATTCCCAAAATCCGAACAAAAGGGCATTCCAGTCCCTCCAGCAGCTCTCCAGTGCCTTCCCAAACTGCTGCCCACCAGGGAGGAGATGCTCTGGCTGACCCTCTCCAGCCAGGGCTTTCCAGAACCCATGGACTCAGCTTCTCCCCCTCTCCCATCCTTTCCAGGCCAGGGTTTTATTCCCAGCTAATGAGTTTGCTTTTTAATTACTGGTGCTCCAGCCGTGCCCCCGGGCCGGGCTGTGCCAAGAGCAGCACGTCAGCCTCGGAGCACCCACAGAAAGCCAGCACAAAGCCAGAGGATGTGCTCAGTGTCCCAAACTCTTGGCTGCTGCCGCCAGAGCATCCCCACTCCGTGGAACCACCCAGCGGGATGCTGAGGAAGTGTGTGCATGGATCTACCCGTCTCAGCATTGTTTCCAGCTCTTTCATCCCTGGGGGAGAGCAAAAAAATCCTGCGTTTATTATTCCCTGACTTTATTCCTCAGGGATGTCCTTGGTGTCCAGCAACAGTTTAAAAACATTCAAATACCAAGATACTGCCAGCAGGAATAACTCTGGCATGTGGGGAGCACGCTGCCGGCTCCAAATCTGTCCAACAGCGTTCCTATAAACCCATCACCCCAAATTTCCTTGGAATCAGCCTGGAAAAGGAGGCAAGCAGCTACCGCTGACTGAGCACAGCCAAGGGAGCACTTGAGGTGGTTTATTCTGGCAGGAAGATGTGTGTCAGTCGAGCATCACTGGATTATTTTGAATTAAATCCATCCCCCCTGGCAGTGGATGGAACGTCGGGATCCCCTCCGCCACCCGGCAGACCCAGGGATCCTTTTCCAGCAGGGCTCCCACTTCCCAAATGGTCAAAACTCCCTGAAAACACTGAGAGACGGTGAGATCAGAACTATAAATAGCACCAAGCTACTGCAATATCTGACTGCAGTGCCAGGATAAAAGCAGCAGATTTTGTGGGGAAGCGGAACGAAGCCGTGGCACAGCACTCTCCGAGCTGGTTTCATCTCCAGCATGGTGGATGTCCCAAATATAACGAGAAATTTATAGGAGATGGGGAAAACAACACATGATCAGCTTTAATTCTCTGGATAACATTGTGCCAAGCTGGGCTAGAGGAGCTCCAGAAGTTGGCCAAGAGCAGGTGGTGGGAGCAGGTGAGGCCAGGGCAGCTCCTGGGACACCAACAACCTCCGGAGCACATCCCGAGCATCACGTGGGGGCAGGATGAAGGCACAGTCCTGCCCTGCTCCTCCCGGGATCCACAGCACCCCAGGGCAGACTAAAGGACTATCAGAGGATTATGGAATGGTCTGGGTTGGAAGGAACCTTAAAGATCACCCAGTTCCAGACCCCCGCCAGGTAGGACAGCATGGGGAAACAACTACTTCTGTTTTACTCAGTCCTTACCTCTATTATCCCATTTGCAGGAGCTCAGGGAGGGTATTTGGGGCCGGAATAACCCAGCAAGCTTGAGCATCACAGCCCAGCTAGACCCAAAGGCAGGCCAGCACCCTGCAGCCCCCGGGAATTTTGGGACAGCCCAGGTGGGTGACTGCAAAGGCAGCCTGGATCCTGCCTGGGAGTAACCAGCAGCCGAGGTTTCCTATGAGCTCCACGCACGCTGCAGCTCAGGAAGGGCTGGAGTCGCTCCCTGCTCGGGGAACATTTCACGCTCTGTGAATGGGAACCAAAATTAATCATCCCATCAGCCATGGAAACACGGCACGAGGCACCGCTCCGGAGGCAACAGATGGAGCTCGAAATGTCACTCACTCATTCACTGCAAGGAAACCTTCCCCTGATTACTACCGAGACCTGGAGACGTCATGAGAGCGCAGAGATTCTGGATTTCTACATATCCAGCTTCTCTGAGCCTAATTCCTCCCATGAAAAGACCTCGTTAGCCTTTAGTAGGAACCTACATGGAAATTTTATTCATGATGATAAGGAATCCAAAACTTGAAGAGGAGACCACTTATCCTACTGTCTCCATCTTAGATTTAAAGCATTAAAAAATGTCTCTTAGCTTGAAGAGTAAAAAAACCCACAAAGCTACATCCACAACAGACAGAAAACAACATTTTTTAGTGTTTGCAAAGAATCCCAGAATGCTTCGGGCTGGAAGGGATCTTGTTCCAACCTCTCTCGCCTCAGAGCAGGACATCAGAGTTTAGAAAATTATAAACTTTCATGGGTAAATATCCACGGGTATTTCCTTAATGAGAATATGGAGAGTTCAAGGCCAGGACCAAACCCTTGATGGCACAGACGTCTCCAACAGAGATGTCTCCACCAGATGAGCCTGTGCAGGACACAGAAGCTCCAAAGGGAGACACTCCAGTTTCACCACCTCCTTTTCAACCATTATCCTGCTTTATCTCCTTGCTGGTTTCATCAGTGACATCTCTAACAAATGAGTGTCTTGGATGGAGCCAGAGCTTTCTGTGAAATTAAAGATAATGGAATGAAAGGAGTCGGCCTCGACTATTTCTCATTTCAGACTTCATACAACTGTCGGAAATCTTTCCTTCCACAGTCTCTTTGCATGGAGTGGATAAGCAAAACCCACCTGAGTTTCCATAGGAAGAAAAAAAGCATTTAAATAAATAAATAATTAATAATAAAACAGAAAACAACAAAAATAAATGTGCATCTCTTCTTAAAAAAAGGCTCAGGGTGCCCAGAGCAGCTGGGGCTGCCCCTGGATCCCTGGCAGTGTCCAAGGCCAGGCTGGACAGGGTTGGAACAACCTGGGACCACAGAAGGTGTCCCTGCCCATGGCAGGGGTGGAACTGGATGATGTTTAAAGTCCCTTCCAACCCAAACCATTCCGGGATTCTGTGATTCCTGGGAATGTAATTTCACCTGCCTCTTTGCTTCAGGCATTACCCAGCACCTGAACCTCTTTGATCCCTCTGTCTTGCTTTCAGAACAGGAAACTTCTCCCCTTAGCAGATCCCTGGGACAAAAAGCAGAGTTGAAGAAAGCTCAGCTGTGCTTCTGCAGAGCCAAACCCACGTGGATTTCTCACATGCTTCTCTCTAATCTCACTCTGAGCTTCCTTCAAGGGAAAATGACACTTTGGAGAAGAGAATTAAACATGGAAGAGATGGAGCAGGAGCCAGAAAGTCTCATCCTGAGATTCTACATTAAAAACTTCCCATGAGAAAAAAATAATCTACCTGGCTGGATCAGGATGGGGGAGTTGAGGGATTCCCAGTGAAGGGGGGGTTAGACAAACACCTGGACATTCCCACTGGTCCACTGGAGTTTTCCCTGGAACCTCCACAGGGATGACCTCTCCAATGGCAGCAATAAAGCCAGCTGATGAGCTGGTGACACATGGCGTGATTTGGGTCCTTAAAGCCACCCAGAGCCACCCCTGCCATGGCAGGGACACCTCCCACTGTCCCAGGCTGCTCCAAGCCCTGTCCAGCCTGGCCTTGGGCACTGCCAGGGATCCAGGGGCAGCCACAGCTGCTCTGGGCACCCTGTGCCAGGGCCTGCCCACCCTAACAGGGTAGAATTTCTTCCCAACATTCAATCTGACCTTGCCCTCCTTCCATTTAATGCCATTCCACTATGTCAAAAGAGAAGGTGAAACAAAATTCTTAGAATTACCTGTCCCACTGTATTTCAAACAGCAAATAAATGGTTATTACTAGCAGGAGAGCGATTTCACTTCTGCCACCAACCAAGAGACTCCCAGCTGTACAAAAAGCCCCAAAATGTGCAACATGACCTCCTCTGTGTTGACAAAAATGAAGCAAAATCAGCAAACCGAGCAGCTAAATAGCAAATTGTAATAGGAAAGCTATTCCACAGCTCTTGAAAACTCATAGATTGCTCAAAGGCTGCAGTTTTGAGTAGAAATCCAGACTCTGGTGCAAGAGAAGCCCATCCAAATGGGCAAGAGCCCACAGCTTCCTGCAGCCCCCGCTGGAAGGGTTTTACTTCCAAATCAAGGGTATACTGAGGTATCAGCTGCATTAGGACCAGGATGCTACTTGTTCTCCATTCAATACAGCGAAGACACACATGAAAACACAAAAAGAGCCTTTTAAGAGAGTGCCAAACACAAGCAGTTTCCTAGAGAAATTCAAGTAACCTCAAACCATTCAAACTCCACGACGGCACAGAGAAATTGCACTGAAGCACCTTTTTATTCTGGCAAAACAGGCAGGAGCTGCCCTTCCTGGAGCAACCTGGGATAATGGCAGGGGGTGGGATGAGCTTTAAAGTCCCTTCCACCCCAAACCATTCTGTGATTTCACGATTCTCCGAATGCTGTTTTTCAACTAATTTTAAGCATCACTTCCTAAGGAAAAAACTGCATAGCAATAAACACCTCTATGAATGAACGAAAAGAACAGCTTAATTTTGTCCCTAGAAGCTCCCAGACTTGAACCTCTCATTTCTTTTATGAAAAGCTCTAAGTTGGGTGGTCGCCTGCTGAGCACGTTAAGCAACTTCCCAAACACAACACACCTACACTGCCACAGCGAGAGGGGAGCGAGTCCTCCCTCATCAATTCTGATAAATTCTGGGTTATCTTGCTTTAAAACGTCATTTCAGCTGTGAAACTTGGACCTAATACAGGGTTTAGGGATTTTGGCAAATTCAATGGTGCCTGCCTCTTTCAGTGGGAGGCTACAACTCTACTCCAGCTACGTTCAGGCACCAAAGTTCCCTGCCAAGGAGTAGACTGCAGCCTGATCCTTCCACAAAAAGAAACAGGATGCTGTGAGAAGCCTGAAGGTGAGAGACATAAAATATCTATATAAGGATGGAGCTCCTCTGTGTACCCAAAATAACGGTGACTCACTTTTCAGAGCACTCGAAAAAGATAAAAGAGTTGGGAAAAGGAGCTGAAGAGGGTTCAGAGATTGAGCCAACCGAGGCTGAAGAGGACACCACGGACAAAAGGCATTGAGAAAGTTGGAAGAAAGAGATAAAAAGGACATCCAGGCAGCAGCTGAGGCACAACTGCAGGAGGCAAGCTGAAGAGGAAGGCTTTTTGAAGCAAGTCTAAGGAGGTTAAATTTGATTCGGTGGTATCTGGAGGCAAGCAGAGATGGCAATGGCTTATCTACTGCCTCCCTAAAGTACTACACACATAACACCCTGGGTATTATCAATAAATGATGGAAATGGGACACTCAGGTCTTGCATTTGCCTCAACATTCCTGCCCAAAACACTGTTTAAAGAATCTCCAAAGAAAACAGATAATCACTACCAAAACCTTCTTTAGATAAATGCCTGCTTGATATCAATACATAGATAATCCCTTCTCTACCAAGCAAACCACATTTTACATCAACCCTATTTGATTTTTAGGCCACTTTAATGAAGCTCTGCTCTCTGCAGGTTCATCTGCAAGTTTATGAGCCCATTCCTTCAAAAGATAACAGAAACAAGTCCTCCTTGCAAGGAAAGCCAGACCAGCTGCAACACTCCCAGAACAGAACACTGTGAGTGAAAATACTGCCCAGAGAAGCTGTGGCTGCCCCATCCCCGGCACAGTCCAAGGCTGGATGGAGCTTGTCCCATGGGCAGGGACACCTTCCTCTGGCCCGAGTTCCTAGATCCACATTTGCCAGATGAATCCCAGGCTACACCTCGCAGCATTCCAGAAGCCCACAGGACGTGACGCCCATGAAAGCCCCTCTGCTCTCCCAGCGGAGCAGCCCGAGCAGCCAACACAGGGAACGGCATTTCCAAAATGCCATTATTACCATTTTTTTGCATATAGAAAGGTCTGCAAAGAGACGGATTCCGGCACACACCTGTGTCAGAGCACCCCTTTTAACGAGGGAGATAACGAGCCAAACTTGAAGCGCGTTAAATCCTGCTTCAGTGTTTCCATCCTGGAATAAAGCTGCCTTAAATCACCACCGCCTAATCCTCCCGTGATTTCGGCTGTTTTCATTTCCATGTTTCCACTTCACAGCCCATTTGCCTCAAGTCCGCTGCGCTCAGGGCAGCGGCCTTGAACTGCAGAGCTCTGCTTTGGCAGGGAGCGTGAGACAGCACCAGCTCCTGGCCACTGATCCCAAGCCCTGGGAGATTCCATAAGGAATTCACTGCCCCTGCATGAGGTGCTCAGGGGTCCAGAAGTGATGCTTGAAAAATGAGGGAGGGAGAAGCTGCAGGAGCTGGACAGGGAGGGGCTGGAGCACATCCAGGGAAGGGAACGGAGCTGGGGAAGGGTCTGGAGAATCCTGAGGGAGCTGGGAAAGGGCTCAGCCTGGAGAAAAGGGGGCTCAGGGGGGACCTTGTGGCTCTGCAGAGCTCCTGACAGGAGGGGACAGCCGGGGGGGTCAGGCTCTGCTCCAGGGAACAGGGACAGGAGGAGAGGGAACGGCCTCAAGTTCTACCAGGCAAGGAATTAGGAAATATTTCATCCCTGAAAGGGTGGTCAGGCTTTGGAATGGGCTGTCCAGGGCAGTGGTGGAGTCACCGTCCCTGGAAGGGTTCAGAAGACTTGTGGATGTGGCACTTGGGGACATGGTTTAGTGGTGGCCTTGGCAGTGCTGGGGGAAGGGTTGGACTCAACCTTAAGAGGTCTTTTCCAGTCTTAGTGATTCCATGATTCCATCCTTTGTAAGGATGGACTAATAGAAAAGCCACTGCTGGCAGATCAAGAGCATAGCATGTTATTTAGAAAGGAAATCGGGCCCTATTTTTCAGAGGAAAAAGAACACAAACTGTCCCAAACCAGCGCTGTTTACCACAAGACACTGAGGTCTTCACAGCAACACAGGCAGTTTTAGTAATAGCTTAATTTACAGACACAACAGAACGAGATAAACCTGGCCAAACCAAATCCCAAGGAGGAAGAAGCAAGAGGCTGAGACACATTACAGTCAGTTTGATCACCAGCGTGTTTTTAGAGGATGTAAAATTCATTCCTGACCTTACCCAAACTTTGACTTCCCTGTACGATCATCACTCTGTCAGAAATGCCATCTCGGTATTTTTAGGTGACGGTACATTTGTTTGTAGTGTACATTTCTGGGGAGAAAACTTGTTATATTTTGTAGGTCACTTGGTTTTACCATCTGCCTTGATTTCTGCTTAAGGAAAGTGTTGTTTCTGAAATCCTCCGAGTCGTACACAAATTGGAAGATGCCGTAACCAGCAGCAGCTCGGTTTTGTGTTGGCAGAGTGGAAATACAGAATACTCCTGGATAATGGGAAAAGGGCTCATCAAAAGCTTGGGGGTGGTCAGTGGGAAGACATTCCCCCTCATCCTGTCAATAAACGTCCCTGTAAAAAGTCCCTCTCCAGCTCCCTCGCAGGCCCCAAAGTTTGGCAATATTCCACAATGACCTTAATAAAAAATAAAAAATATATAACATGTATTAGTAAATTAAACCTGGGGTGGGAAACATTCTTCACTGCAAGGCCTCTCCTCCCATTGCCAGCCCATCTCAGAGCCCTGAAGAAGCTTTACCAGCCACAATGACAGCAACAAAATAAAGCACTGTGACAACTAGCTGATCCTCGGGAGGGAAAACACAAAATTATTCAGTAAGGTCTTGGAATTTCATAGCGGATTTGTCCTTGTTTTGACCATAATCTCACAAGTGATGCCAGCAGCAAACCCATCTGGCGCGTGTAAGACGAAATATCTGCTGCTCATGAAGATCAGCACCTCAAAATTAGCATTTGCGTTAAGATCTGGCTTGCAGTGGCTTAAGGAACAAACAAGTTCAACTTCCTTTAAAATGCTGCAACTCCTTCAAACTGCTTTGCCTGGGGAGTCTAAACCTGTTTATAGCTAAAGGAGAACCCGGAGTGATGGACTTCAAAGGATCACGGGATGGTTTGGGTTGGAAGGGACCTTAAAACTCATCCTGTTCCAACGGGCAGGGACAGCCCCCACTGTCCCAGGCTGCTCCAGCCTTGTCCAACCTGGCCTGGGACACTCGGACACAACCCTAGAGCAGAACCCAGCTGCTGGAATTCTCCTTAAAGCTCCCGTTTATGGCATTTGTGGGACACAAACAGCAGCTCCTCCAGGGTCTCCGGACCTGAGGAAGACAGATGATGACACCAGTGATGAGGCAGGACCCCGCACCAAAGCCACGCTGGTGGCAATGGTTTTGAACCCACGGAGCAGGTGACACCTTTAAGTTGGATTTAACCTGCTCATTCCAAGTCAGGAGCCTGTCCTCAATACCTGCCATATCCAGCCAGAGGTGCACAGCTCAGGATTTCGGATGTACAGCAGCATTTGGACAGAAACCAGCAGTTAATATTTAATTCCAAGGTGTAAATAACCCTGTGCGTTTTACGTAACAGCTCCTCAGAAGCTGAAATTTTCATCCTATGCAAGAATTTATTTTGTTGAATAAAGGGAAAAACGCATTCTGAACTGCACAAAAACTTAATACCCACCGTGCTCCAGCACTGTCTGAATCCCCTGACAAAGCTGCTTTAAAAGGACTAGAATTTGTCTTAATATTAAGGTTATTTTTAAATCACCTGTAATTCTTGTTTTTCTGTCACATCATGCACCTCACTTAAAAGTAATTTTTCTCTTGTATAACAGAATTATGGTGTAGTTCCTGCACAACCATCCTGACCAGCAGCAGGAATTTGGTTAGAACACGTAGCCAAATCTCTGCATCGAAGCATTGAAGCCCAAATTATTTAAAAACAGTAATAAAGAAATAATAAAGTTAAAAAACAAAGCAACAAGGAAAAGTCTGCATTGCTAAGCCCGGGAGAAACAGTGCAAAAAACCCTTTTGCTTGGCAAAAGTCCACGAATATTTGAGTATATGAGTATTTACAAGCTTCAGCAATGTGGTGGGGCTCAGTGATGTACAGACAAGTTGCCAAGTAACTGCATTTTCTGCTTCTCTACTGCAATGAGCCTTTTCCAACCCAGCAAACAGCAGCACAATTCTAAAGCTCCCCCTCTGTGCCAAGGAACACAATTTCTGCCGAAACTAAAGAGAAAAGAGAGGTTATCTAACAGATAGGGGGGGTTTGGATATGAGTAAACCCCACATTATTGACCCTGACAGTGTACAACTGGCATGTATGAGCGAATATTTAGGAAAGGAAGGGGGAAATGGTGTCTTGAATGACTGAAATCCCCTTCAGATTAGGGCAGAGGAGCAGCTTCATCTGCCTGTGCCTTCCTGAAATAAAGGGCAGGGTTAGATGGGATATTGGGAAGAAATTCTTCCCTGGGAGGGTGGGCAGGCCCTGGCACAGGGTGCCCAGAGAAGCTGGGGCTGCCCCTGGATCCTGGAAGTGTCCAAGGCCAGGCTGGACAGGGCTTGGAGCAAGCTGACTTCAGGAGAGGATGGTTAAAAGCAGAGTGGACGAATCCACGTGTTCCCAAATCCAGAAGTGACCATTTTGGCGGTGGCTCCACCAAGCGAGGTGAAATGACTCAGTACGGACACCGAGCACATTTGGCTGCACACGGAGCCCGATGAAGTTTCCTGACTGCTCACCCAGGACACCCGATACTCGTGTCAACACAGCCAGAATCCTCCCTGCTGTGTCATGCCCATCTCTTATCAGCATGGGGACACGGCCAGATCAGGTATCGAGAGTTTAAACAGAAGCTAAACCTTCCCCTGCGCTGCTGTCCTGGAAAGGAAACTCCAGACAATTCTAGAATTTCCTTCTCTGTAATTTTAAGGATTACTCCATGCCAGCGTGGGGTCACCAAGGTAGGTTCCTTGAAGTCCCAAAAGCGATTTTTCTCTTTTTAAAAGAATCTATTCACTTATTTTTTAGTAACAGCCCTTCCTTCTGCCTTTCCACAGTGTTATCTCCTAACTCACCAGCTCTGATGGGCTTTGAACTCCTGAGGCTTTAGAGACTCTATTACAGGCACAGCCAGGGATGGAGGAGAGGGATCTGACTTTTGTTGAGCACTAATTCAAGACATGATAAATCCCTGGGACAGGGATTATACAAGTGTAATACAAATATATACACACATATGTACACATATAAGTATATACAAATCCCTGGATCAGGGATTTACACGGAACGTGAAAGGAATTTTATGTTTTCTGTCTATAAAAATGTTTCATACCTCCAAACACAGTATTAAATGTTTGATGCCATGGTTAGCGGTGTTTTTTTGATAATATTCCACTTGTAGTTTGCCAGCACAACATTTGGCCAAAGGTCAGGCCCGGTGCTGCCCACTAGGAAAAGCTGGCAGCTTTTCAGACCCTGCAGACTATCAAAGGCAGGGCAGGGAGGCAAGGAGCCATTCCCTCTGGAACAACTGGGCTGCCCTTACAGTCAGAAACACGATTTGGGAGGATAAATGCCCTTACACACACAACTCCACTGGAGTGGCAAGCTGGGCACCACGGTCTGGCCGAGTTTCAGGGACAGAGCTGGGTGCTGCTCCCAAGATCAGCTCAGGAGCACCCTGTGGCTCCCACTATAAAGCCATTCAGAAGAAGGAGAGGAGGTTTAGATGGGATATTGGGAAGGAATTGTTCCCTGTTAGGGTGGGCAGGCCCTGGCCCAGGGTGCCNGAAGCTTGCTTATAAATCATATTGATTTGTGTGTCTTGCTTCCCTCACCGTCAGCAACCTGGGATAGTGGAAAGGGTCCCTACCCCGGCAGGGGTGGGCTAAGTTGAGCTTTGATATCCCTCCCAACCCAAACCATCCCAGGACTCTGTGATTTCCAAGTATTTGGGGGTACCCAGTCCATGTGCTCCTGGACCCCAGGACTCAGCCAGCCCTGTTGGCGAGGGGAACCCGTCCGAGTGCTCCAGGATATTGTGTGAAGGGAATTCCTGTCTCTCTGAGTTGTGTTTTACCTGCAAAACTTTGCTCTCAGTTCAGCAAAATCCCTCTGATCCACCCCGGGCTGAGCAGACAGGGCAGGTCTAATGCCACCCTAAGAAAGTCCCCATTTAAGTGACAGGCACAGCAGTTCTGGGATTACTGCAGAGGGCAGGAATTGCCTGCGTCACAAACACCTTCCCAGACCTGCTGCTGAGCCCCAGAGCTCATCTCAGCCCCTCTGGCCAGCAGGACACAAACAGAAAATCCCACTGCTTGTCAGAGAAGGCTTTCAGAAATGGAGGGACAAAACCGCACCTGCCCCCGGCCACATCCGTATCGTCAGAGTCCCAGCGCTCCCTGGGCAAATGCCTCCAATTCTGTCCCATTCATGTGTTTTAAAATACGTTATTGCAACCATCTCATCTGTTTTTAGGAAAATATTGAAAAAAATTGGTAGTATTTACTTAATCTGAGGTACAATTTGCACACAGGTGGCAGATGACTTTCCTCAGTGAAAATAAAAAGGCTCCCCATATGTCACTTAACAAAAACTCAGGACCTTCAGGACCTTCATTAATATCATTACAGTGTGACTGCCTATGAGCAGGCCTATAAATGGGTCAAGAAAGGCAAGTTTTGACCTAAATTTCACTGTTTGGTCATTCAGGGCAACCTGGAGAATTCCTACAGTAGCTTGGGAGCTCCTCTCTCCACTGGGAAGGATCATGGCATTTTATCAGAAACCTTAAAAAAAAATTCAGCATACACAATTCACTGGCAAGAACTGTCAGAGCTTTAAAAAATACCTCGGAGAAGTATCATTAAAATGTGCAGGACATTTATTCTGCATATTACAACTGCAGTTCCAAATCAATGACTCCAAAACCTTTCATTAGATCATAAAAAACTTCAGGCCAGCTTATAATGAAATCTCTAATCAAATATGAATGAATCATCTGATATGACACAATTCCTTGAATGAAAAACAGATGGAAAAGTAGTGATGATTAAGTGGTTTAGATCACAAGATATCAGTTAAGCCAAAGGAGGAGATATTTAATCACAGAATCATGGAATGGCCTGGGTGGGTAGGGACCTTAAAGCTCATCCCATGCCATCCCCTGCCATGGGAAGGGACACCTTCTGCTCTCCCAGCTCCAGCCTGGCCTTGGACACTTCCAGGGATGGGGAATCCACAGCTTCCCTTAATGAGCCCTCAGCAATTCCCCAGGGAGGCATCTGGAGACTGCTACTGTATTTGAGGCATTGCTGCACAAAACATTCACCTGATATTCCCTCCACTGCCCAAAGACAAAGCAGAGCCAAATATAGCCCTGAAAATCAATATACACTGGGGAAGAGCCTCCAGGATCTTGATAAATGCGTGTTGTGCTAGATGAGGAATTCCTAAAATCCTCGGAACGCAGGTGGCTGCTCTTTCCCTTTTGGCAATAAACTACCCCCAGTTAATTTTGGCAGAAAGCACCCTGGGGAGCTCTGCAGTCAGTGCAGGGCACAGCTATGAAAAGGGAAGGCAGACAAAGAAAACACAACTCCTGGAAATAATGAACAGTCCATCCTCATCCTCCAGCCAACGCTCACATCTGCCTGTCAGGAGAAGCTGATGGAAAAGAGGAATCAAGTACAGGATGTGTTGGACCACTACAGCCCCAGGACAAGCATCACCTTGAAAAAGTGAAGGGACCAAAAATAAAAGCAAAACAACAAAGATTTCATCTCAATTACCTCTTTGAGGTTGTAAAACACCCAGGGTGGAAACACACATGGCAGACAAGAGATGGCACAGTCATCTCCAAGATCCCACCTGGAATTCCAAGATTCTCACAGAGAATATTTTCCCCAAAAAACACCTCAATCCACGATCGGTTCCCACGAAACATATATCACTTTTCATTCACCACACAGTACTGTTATTTTTAGCAAAGCCAGAGGCAATGGGAAAAAATTCCTGAATAACAATTCAACGGAGCCTTTCCACACCTGCTCCTATCCTGCCATCTCCTCCTTCCCTAAGAAGTCACAAAATTTTAGCATTCAAAGGCTCTTCCCTTCATCACTGGCTTTTATAAAAATCAAAAGCACAAAACAACCTTTCCTGCAGCAGGGAATCGGTGAGAATTCTTGTTTTTGAAAATAACACTTGGTGAAGAGTCAGGACTAAGAGAATCCAGTGAATTCTGGAGCTGATCAGCGTGAATTAATGAACTAAGCAAGGTGAGGGAAGAATAAAGAAAAACAGCAAGTTGGGGCTTGCAGCAGAGCAAACTTTCCTGCCTTTCATCCATGAAACCAGTGCTGCATTCAAGAGCTTCACATTTAAGTGCTGCTTTCAGCTGTTAAAAGAGGGATAATCATTAATAATTCATCCCACCTCCTCCAATTGATAACCATTTCCTCATGGCTAAGAAAGGAGACAGATAAATCATGACAGATAAATATGTTTTCTGAGACGAAAGACAACAAAACCAGAGTTGAGGAGCTGTGGAAGAGCTCCTGCTCTTCCCAACCCACAGGGATCAGGGTATCCACACTCTGGGTTCCAGCATAAGATCAGATGCCCAGCAAGGTTCAGGATTCTCCATCCCTGGCAGTGTCCAAGGCCAGGCTGGATGGGGCTTGGAGCAACCTGGGATAATGGGAGGTGTCCCTGCCCACAGGACAAGATGGGCTGTCAGGTCCTTTCCAACCCAAACCAGTCTGGGATTCTCTGATTTGCATCTTGGCTACAGAAGTGGTTTAATTCCATGCTGAAGTTGAGGCTGATGGCCAAAAAGCTCATCCCTCTTCCATACATCCCTGCACATGCCCAAAGTGCCCAGAGGCTTGTTAAATTATCCCAGGACCAACAAAAGATGAGTTTGGGGACAGCATCAGTCCAGAAAAGAGGTTCTGAAGCTTGAGCTTCGCTGCTCCTCTGCAGGGATGTGGCAATTCCCTCCCCTCTGCTGCAGAAATAACCCCAAATTTACTGACTGCAAAGGGCTTTTAACAGAAGCACAACAATTCAGCAAATCCCCTGGGGAAGCCTGGGAGCTAGCTGAAGGGCTGTGCAAGGCTCTCCTTGCTGAGGAATGGCTCTGAAGCTGAGCTTCCCGAGGGTCTCTAGCAGGTGAAACACTCCTTTCATTGTCATTGCATGGGCCACGGTTTGCCCTTTCAGCTTAGGGCTGGAAATAAAAAACAAATACTAATAAATCATAACTATTGCAGGAAATGGAATGCTGAGCAGGTTTGAACTCTCAAGGCTTTAAGCTGCACTAACCTGCAGTTTCTCTGCTGCCTTGGAATCATGGAATGGTTTGAGTGGGAAGGGACCTGAAAACCCAACCAGTGCCACCCCTGCCATGGCAGGGACACCTTCCATTATCCCAGGCTGCTCCAAGCCCCATCCAAACTGGCCTTGGACACTGCCAGGGATCCAGGGGCACCAACAGCTTCTCTGGGAATCTTATCTTACACCAGAGCATCTAAATGGTGGCAAAAGTATCACACCAAGCCTCACCAAAAAAGCTGCAGATTTTCAATAACCTAACGAGAGGACAGGGTTGGATCCGCTTCGTGTACAGTTGTGACATCAAACTGATTTTTCTAGAACTCACTTTTGATGCTAATTTTGGGGGTTTGGATGGGTTTCTCCCCCATCCTGGCCTCCATGTATGTATCAATTTTATATATCAGGATGTTTTTAAGATTAAAGGAAAGCCTTTCTGGGGGGGGGCACTGCTGGGGCACGCCAAAACCTCATGCTGCTGCTGAGCTGAGACATCCCAGCGTGAACCAGGGCAGGATCGTGTTGTGAGTGATGAACTCATCACTGCCAGACCAACTGGAATACCCCTCCTTCCCCTGACAGACAGGGATTCATCTCTGACTACAAAACCACGGGACAATATTAGTGCAGAGGCTCGTACAAACCATTTATTCCTGCCTACATCAACATAATGTTTTTTGCAAATGCATGTGGAAGTGCGAGTGGGTAATTAGATCTAGGAAGGAGAAAAAGCAGCAGGGAGCTGAAATCTCCCACTTAATCCTCTGTGTTGGAAAAGACCTCAACCCCTTCCACAGGCAGGGACACTTCCACTGTCACAGGCTGCTCCAAGCCCTGTCCAACCCAGCCTTGAACACTGCCAGGGATCCAGGGACAGCCCCAGCTTCTCTGGGAAATCTGTACCAGGGTCTCCCCACCCTCTGATTTAAAAAAAAAAAAGAATTAAGGAAAGCAAGGTTGCTGAATAACTTTAATTTATTCCTTCTCCTCCCCCGGGCCAAAGGCCCAGTGATATTCAGGAGCCCGAGGCAGAGCAGGCAGTGCTATCAAACTGAAGATTGTACTCCTGAGCAGGATGTGGGCTGGGGGGCTTTGTCTTGTTGTACTTCCACCAGCACCTCAGAAATTCAGAAGCACCAATTACGGGTGATACATCTTTGAAAAGATAAAATGTTTCCCTTCCTCCAATTAATACTTAATTTATACAGAAAAGAAGATAGAAATAATTTTCACTGCCGATGACTGAACTCAGCTCTATTCAACCAAATTCACTCGGAAGAACCGCTTCATAAAAATGCTGTAAATATTCCTTGTTTTGTTGAAATGCTTGTAGTTGAAACGCTCTGCAGGACAGAGGATTTTTAGAACATTCTCACCATTTCACATCAGAGAAAAACAATTAACAGGGGTCAAACCTCTCCTTCACTTGGTTCATGGTGAAGAGAAAAACATTTTGGTTTCCTACAAGCACACCGCAGTGATTTTATCTTAAACAGAAACGTGGCATAAAAGCTCATAGACCACTCCAGTTCATTCAACTTCACCCTAACCAGGATAGGAGAATGTTTTAAACAAAATATCCCAGGACACAATAAAGGAATTTTTTTCTCAAGCTGTTTTTTAACACCATTATTTCAGTCATGCCTGAGACTTGGAACACCACCCAACAATCCCACACACAACTTGTTTTTCCAGAGCAGTGCTTGGTGTTACTTCTTTCTTCTCTCAGAAAGATCTGCAGCAAACTACCAAAACCAAGAATGATAGAAACCAGATATGGCAATACCAGAATGGGTTGGGCTGGGTTGGAAGGACCTGAAAGCCCATCCAGTCCCATGGCAGGGACACTTCCCACTGTCCCAGGCTGCTCCAAGCCCTGTCCAGCCTGGCCTTGGACACTGCCAGGGATCCAGGGGCAGCCCCAGCTTCTCTGGGCACCCTGTGCCAGGGCCTTAAAAATACTCAAAATGGAGTCCAAACAGCAAGAAGTCCCTAAATCCTGAATGACTCCATTAAACAGCATCATTTCACCCGGGGAAAAACAGAACAGACTCTACCATCATCTTGCCCAAGCTCTGAACCACCACTAGCCTTTGGCCTGAAATACCTCAGAAAGAAACATTAAATTTAACCAGCAAACCAAACCAATACCAAAATAAAGGTGTAGAAGATTCAGACCCATTTCTTTCACAATCCTGGCCCATGATCCATGCAGCCCCAAAATCCAACCCGGCTCATGACTGAGGTGGGCAGTAAAACCTGTAAGTTGACCTGTGCCACCACAGTGATTTGAAAATGAGAATCCCTCGGAGGGTTAGGAAAATGGAACCTCCCTTACCTGATGGACACGTTTGGGAGCACACGGAGGGGAGAGAGATTTCTCAGAAACCGGAGCCAAACCCCCATCCCTGGTAAAAAACCATCTCTTCCTTTTTCTCCCCAATGCAACAACTCTACCTCCTTGAAAGTTTCCTTCCCCAGATAGGCACTGAAGTCCACAAAAATCTAGGTTAGGTCACAGCCCACTTTTTTCTCCCCCTCCCAATGTACTGGAGTTGTTTTGAATAAACTTCGTTTACATCTTTCCAACTGGCATTACCAGAAGTGCTCAGATCTTCTGCGAGATCTCGTCCTTAACAGAAGAGGGCCTGAGGGCATTTTGGAATGCAACAGAGAAGGGAAAGTTGGGGGTTTGGAAGATCTGAGCTGCTACCTGCAGAGTAGATAATTTTTTATACCTCCTATCACCCCTGGTACAAATATCTGTTTGTACCTGCAAACAAAACTCCTCAGGAAGAGAGGAGGGGGAAACACAAAAGCCAGCAGCAGATTGTTCCCAGAGAATTCCATGTACTGGGAGCAGAACTTTGGTTTCCAGCACTTGCAGAGCTGCAGCTGTGAGCCTTGAGAGCTCTCCCAGCTCAGGGAGGAGCAGCCAGGATGCAGAGCAGGAGGACAAGCCCCACGAGACACCACGGCAGGATCATTAGGAGAGGGAGAACAGCAAACAGCCCAGAGCCCAGCGTGACCCACTTTGATCAGCCTGGCCACGGCTCCCTCTCCTTCTCCCCAATGAGAGCAGCAGCTCCAAAACCTCCTTGGCTTCCCAGCGCTCCTTCTGGGCTGGCCAAGGACTCGTGAAGATGCTGCTTTGTTCTCCTGTCCCCTCTTTCCTAAGGCAAACCAAGCTTATCTCCCAGCAGGCTCGGCTCTCCTCAGCCCCCTGCCAGTCTCCGAGGCTGCTGCGCTCCCTTCCCGAATCCCACTCTCCCAGCCTGGGAAAGCAGAGGTGTGCAAGTCCTAACAGACTTCGTTCCAGCACTCTGCATTTGCATTCTGCTCTCCCACTTGCAAGGCAGAGCTGCAGAGCGTTTTCCTGCAGCCCCAGAACAGGAAGAAGGTTTAGGAAGAAGTTTTTTTCCTTACCAGAGCTGGGCATGTGGTTCACTCGAGGTGGATTCAGCAGCTCCACTGGCTGGTCTCTGCCAGAAAGCCCATCTGGAAAGAAGGGGAAAAAAATAAAATCACATCAACACTTTGGGTAGCTGAGCTATTTTTAGCCATTCCAAGCAGGAAAAAAAAAAAAAATTCAGTAACTAATTATCGATGCAGAGCAGAAACACAAGTAGCACAAATCAATGGAAACGAGAACATTCCCAGGACAGCTAAAGCAGAAAATAAAAGAGACCGTATCCCGAATTACGCTCAGGTTTTCCTGGTCTGTAAATCCAGTACTGGTACCGATCCCAGTCTGAGGAAACACGCACATCAGCTCACAAACCTTACCAGTGAACAACTAAACTGCAATTCCTTCCTTGCTGGGAGAACTGAGTTAAGACAGAGACACAGCCCCACGGAGCAAAGTTGAGGAATGGCTGGAATATGCCAGGGAGATGTTAAGGAAAACTGACAAATCACTGCAGGAGATTAAAATGCAGAGACATGCATAACAAGCCCCATTTTGCATAAGTTTGGATTTCAGAAAGGCATTAAAAACATACTTTGTAAATGAGATGCACAAATCCATCTTGCTGAAGCAGTTCCCTCTTTAAAATATTTCCAAGATTGTATCTTGCACCCAGGTAGAGTTAAACAGAACAACCAGTGTTGGAGACTGCCACACCTGAGTTTCTAGTCACCCATTCCCCTCCCAGAAAAGCTGAAGCAAAAAATGCTAAATTATGTTTTCAGTGTAATTACGAACACTGGGATACAGAACATTTATCTCAAACCTATTTGTTCCACCTTTGCCAGCCTGTCTCACTTTTCCCCTCCAAGCCCTTTCTGTGCTGCAGCTCTGATAGGATCAAGCCAAAGCCTGTCTGGAGACATCAAAGAAGCCACCCCATCTCTCTCAGGCAAAGGACAGTGTTAGAAAAATGTTAAGATTTGTCTTCTTCTCCCCGTTTTCTCCATTTTTCTGGAGAGAAAGCACAGCTGGGCACTTCTCCATGTCTTGCCTGGGTTCATCTCCAGTGACCATACCCAGACTGAAGGGGCAGAGCAAAACATCAGTATTTAAGATACAATGGAGCCATCAGGTGCTCCAGATTCACTGGAGAGCACAGCCCTGGAAACTTCCCAGTTTTCCTGGGGAGGAGAGCATTTTCAGCTTCTCTGCTGGGTGGTTTCAGATGGGGATGTGCCTTCTCCATAGACAAAACAGAGCCTTGCACCAGCACCCAGGTGCTCTATGAGACAAATCCAGGTCAATTCGAGGGATTTTTAAGACTGGTTTAATTCTAAGAAATAAAGTACATCAAATTTTCCACTCATTAAAAAAAAACCAACCAAACAAAACACAAACCCACAAACCAAGGGTTTTCAACCTTTGTTTTAAAGCGAGCATTAGATTAATCACAGCAGAACATTTAGGAACATCTTTTAAAGCACTGACACCTGAAACACATGAAGCAAAACCAAGCTGTTCAAGACCAAGGTTCTGTCTTTGATGAACTGAGTGATTAAAAAAACAAATCTCTAAATCTCTGTTTGAAGGAAAAAACCCAACCAAACAAGGAGGTTGCCTATCAGGAGGTGTTTGTATAAGGAACCTCTTCCCCTGAGCTACAGGAATGGATAAAAGAAGGTTGAAATGTCCCTCTACTCTGTCCTTTCTTACAAATCACAAACCCTGCTCTGAACACTGAGACAACACAGACAACGTACAAAATATTCCACAAAATATTCCCCGGCTCGCTGCTGGCCAAATTGCTCCTGAGCTATTACAAATAATTGGCAAGAAAACATCCTCTCCAATTGGTTGGGTATGAATCAGTCTGATGATTTCCCCAAAACTCTGCGACAGAGTGCTCTGTCCACCGAGCCTGGAGGGAAGCAGACACCAGCCTGTCTGATTCATGGCTCGAGTTAGGGAACATTTAGCGTAGCTTCATCTCCAGATGGGTATTTCTACTCATTAATTAACAAGATGAAGCCATAATTCATTGATGGAAACTTGAACACTTTGTTTTTATCTTAATCTGTTCCAAAGAGTTGTTTAAGTTGTTCAGAAAATATAGCCAGGACAGGTTTGGAAGTGGCTGAGTTTGCAGGATTTAAATATGTTGAAAATAGCAAAACAAAGGCAGCGTGTTTACAGGTTGGCTCCAGAATAAACCAGAAACATGACAGATAAAAACCCTCGGAAAAGATGAAGCAGCAAAATGAACAATTTTACAGAATCAGAGAATTGTCAAGGTTGGAAAAGACCTCTAAGATCATTATGTCCATCCAGGGCAAAAACAAATGAGATGAGGACAGGGAAATACAACTTCACCACTCAAAAAATACAAGAAATGAAGAAAAAGAGAAGGTTGAAATATTCAATTAGGTCTTAAAGAAAACTGTAAGCAGCCTGACTATAATTAACTCTGATGAGCTTAAAAATGCAGGGCAGAACTGGGAACGAAGAGGTTATTTAAATAGTTTTCCATGTATTCAGATCTTTCAACCTGATGCAAATCACCCTGGCCTACCTGAATGCCTGGAGTGAAGTGATGAACAACTAAAAATTATCTTTAAGGGACACCCAGAGTAGAGGAGAAGTTCTACAGAGGTGTAGAAGTAAAACCTTAGGAGAGACAGGGAGAAAGGCAGGAGCAAGAGGTAAGGAAAATCTGCTTTACTGATTCGGAATTGTCCCTCTGGAGCCTGAAATGCAGAATTCAAGATGAAAAATGGATGGATGGGAGCTGCAGTGACAGAGAGTAAAACCCTCCTGCCTAGATGATGACAGAAAAAAGTCCAACTACAAATGAGAAACACCTGGCCAAGCAAGGCCAGAAGAAGGAAAAGCCAAAGGACTTTCCAAAACCCAGCATTC
This sequence comes from Pardalotus punctatus, assembly GCA_013400915.1. Taxonomy (NCBI): domain Eukaryota; kingdom Metazoa; phylum Chordata; class Aves; order Passeriformes; family Pardalotidae; genus Pardalotus; species Pardalotus punctatus. The sequence goes on along the minus strand of VZTX01030903.1, from coordinate 4,125 downwards.
CCCACTCAGTGACGATGCAGAGGACCCAAGTTCCTTCCTGGATGCCTGGACAGGGGCACGTGCAAGGTCACCACTCGAGGATGTGACACACTATGGTTTGCTTTTCTGTTATTCGTAGGATTTGTGGAAGCAGGTAGAGAGGTCAGGCAGACAGGCTCCAAGATGGCGAAGAGAGAACTTTATTTACAAGAAGTTCTTTTTATACACACTAATAAACAATTGTCTATTGGCCAAAGACAATCCACCCCCAAAGACCTATTGGTTATGGCTCGTACACCTCTAACACTAAACACAGAGATTAAGAAAGTACAGTTTATCTATATTCTCCATGAGAGAGAAAGAAAATCCTAAAACACTGCAACTACAACACACAGCTTTAGGTCCAACACCTGAAGATGAATTGTGGGCAACCAAGGAGAAACCTCAGAGAGAAGAGTTTTAAAAACGAGGCAGAGGGACTGCAGAACTCAGTTTTGCCAGCATCAGCCTGTTCTCCACTGAGGGAAGACAACAGAGTGGTCCAGAGCCTTTTTCAGGATGAGCAATTTTCTGCTAACGCTGCGAGTTTGGGCCCACTCGACCAGCCGCTGTGTCCTCTACTCGTAAATCTTCCAGACAGCACCTCACTGCAAAACAGCAGCTTCTGAGCAGGCAGGGAATTCACCCACAGCATGGGGACACCCTGACACAGGGTGCCCAGAGCAGCTGGGGCTGCCCCTGCATCCCTGGCAGTGCCCAAGGCCAGGCTGGACAGGGCTTGGAGCCACCAGGAATAGCGGAAGGTGGACTTTGAGGTCCCTCGAACCTAAATCATTCTGAGATTCTGTGAGTGCTCCTTTCCCCTTCCCACAGCTCCCTCTCCCTAAGGAGGGCTGCCCAGTGCTCTCCAAGCCCCGTCCCTTCTCACCAGGCTGTGTCCAGAGAGGAACGAGCGCTCCTGGCTCCTCCCAGCGCTGCCCAGAGCTCTGTGCTGTCTCCATGACACGTGTCAGCCCACTGCAATTCCATGGATCCCTTCCAGGCACAAGAACGTGGATGTTTTTTTTCCCTTGCTATCAGTATCCATGAACCACAGCCACACTATAAAAAGCACCTTGCATTTTGTACCTGAGCTGGGGTGGGGGGATCAAGTGCAGACAGGATTTCTCTGCGTTATTTCCTGGCAGGATTTGGGGAGGGTCTGTGGGTGGCTCTGCTCAAACGTTTGGCTGAATTGGAAAACCAGATCATGCACCAGTAACCTTGGGGGATACCAGGCAGCTAAAACAGGCTGGCTGAGGAATAAAAAGTCTCCACCCCTGACCGTTAAGCACAGTCCACTGGAACATCCTGACTTGCATATCAAGCGTGTGTGACAAGTTACAATATTAGTCATGAGAACACTAATTATCATGGACGCATTATTTATTTGTCTGCTCACTCAAAATTTATAGAGGGGGAGAAAAAAAAAAAGAAATCCTTCAACATTTACAAGAAAGCAATTAGGGCAGCAAATGGATTATTTCTCTTTAAACCTATGAGAAAATGCTCAGTGCATATTTCCTCTCTAATTTGTCTGCACTCAAGGATCTATTTTTGGAAGTCTCCCTAGACTGTATTGTAGCACCACATGTACTGTAATGGCATTTTAATTAGCCCAGAGAGCTGGAAGATGCACTCTGCATCCGAAAGAGAAGCAGCCTAACAAAATGAGAGCATCCTTCTCTTCCCTTCTCGGAGATTTACAGCAGCTATCAAGCCGAAATACCAATTATGGTTTCAACTGGAACCGACTGCAACTGCTATAAAAACCCAGCGTGTCGCCCCGGCCCGTGGAACTGCACGGAAACAAAACGAGGATTTAAGCACTATTTACTCATACTTTAAAGGTGGATGGTAAAAATAAAAATGCTGCAGCCACGCACGGGCAGAACGGGGGACAAGAGGACGGGAGACAAGTGGAAAAGAGACGGATCTGTTAGAGTTATCAAAACACCCATTTAGATGAAAGTTAATCCAATCCCATTCATATGGGGTTATTTTGGGCAATTTTTTAGATTACTACAGCTACAGCTAATACTGAAGTGAGACACCTTTCTGTGCCAGGGAGTGACATCGTGCATCACCATCACCAGGATGGTCTGGTATATATATTTAATTTGCCTTCATTGTGACTTCTTGCTTTGGATGCAGTGGAAACTAGGTCAGGCTGGTGGTTTCCTAGGTTATGGAACAGGCTGGCACATCCGGAAGAGCAAACCTCCCTCGTGCCCTTGACAATCCTGATGGACCCAGAGACATTCCAGAGTCCAGATGTCAAGTGGGGGGTTCCACCAAAGCCAGGAGCCCACCCCAGCACTCAGCACCTCGCTAGAGAGAACTAGGATGGGGTTCAAGCTTTTTTTTTTGCATTAAAATCAACACAAATACCTCACAAGCATCTGAAAATACTCAGATATAACATTTACAAGAGCTTGATACTGCTCTCCTACCCTGGACCTTGTAAAGATAAATCCAGCAGGTCATAGTTTGATTAACATCAAGGTAAAAGCATACAAGGAAAAATAAAAATATTCAAGGCTGGGTTGGATGGACCTGTGAGTAACCTGATCTAGTGAGTGGCACCCTGGCCATGGAACTGAATGATCTTTAAGGTCCCTTCCAACCCAAACCCTCCTGGGACTCTAATGCTCAGAAGTAATCAACACAAAAAGCGACATTTAATTTATAACTAGGAAGTCGTCATAGAAGCCAAAATACCTAGGAAGCATTTAAACAGGAAACTGTGGTCCTCAAGGTGTTGACAGACTGATATCCAAATGACAAGACACCACTTCTCAAATGCCAAACCCTGGAAGCATTGTGTTCCACTTCCTATGCCATTATTTTCCTTAATTCTTTGCAGTGGGAGGATAAAGCAACTCATACTAAACATGACAATCTTCAGCCTCCTCAGCAGACTCCGATGACTTCATCCACACAAAACTGAGAAGATGTGTCACTCTGGAAATCCACGGGAATAAAAGAATCCTTTAGATGTAAGTGCGAGTGAGCAGAGGTTTGGAGTAACCCATCCACTCCATCAAAGAGCTAACGCTCACTGCACCTGCTCTGGCATCATTACAGCAAGAAGGACCAGCTGCCCATTCCACATTTTCTTCCTTTCCTTTGGGGCAAGGAAATCCAGAAGCCCCCACAGCCAGCATTTCCAACAAAGAATGCAGGGAAAGAAAAATAAAGCATATTAAAGGAAGAGCATGTATACTACATTTTTGATGCCTATTTTTCCTTTTAAGCGGAAAAAACCTCCTACACTTAGTGCTGGATTTCATTCCATTTTTCATAACTGATTTCAAAAGCAGCTCATTTGGTCCATAGGAAATAACCACGGAAAGCCCCAGTTAGGGCCAAGCTCGAGCACACCCATGAACAACATCTAGGACTGACACCGAGGATGGCCAGGAAAGATGGAAATCCAAGGAACCCACGCGCTCCCATCCAAGCCCCAGCACCCACCTGGCAAGCACAGGCTCCCACCCAGGTGTAGGGGCCCCTGGAGCAGCGGGGTCCGCACCATTCCCGATGAGATTCCGAGCCCGCAGCAGCAGCAGCCGGAGCTCGGGTCCCCAGCACTCCGCTCCCGGGCAGCCCCAGCCCGTCTGCTCTCCCCAGGGTCAGGCAGGAAAGGCTGAAATCTGATTTCCCTGGCAGGCACCGCCCATGGAGCAACATTGCCAGGCACAGAGCTGTGTCCCAAGCCCAGCTCTATTTCAGGCTGAGCCATGTCCCGCAGTCTCTCTCATGGACAATGCCAGAAGGGCTCTGGGGGCGGCCATCCAACACCTCCTGCACAGTGCAACCCCAAAACACAGCTCACGGCTCCCATTGCCACCATTCCCAGTCTGCCCAGGCTGCTGGGAGACTCGGGGTGGGATCTGCAGGGTCCAGTACGCTGTGGTGTTCAGTCAGTCCTAGATGAGATGCTGCCTGCAGAATCAGCCTGGCACTTTGCACAGCACTTCCCATTATCCCAGCCTTATCCAGCAGAGCGTCAGCCAGCGTCAACACCAGGCAGCAGGGAAAACCTCCCAGTCCAGCTGCTCCTCATATAATTTCATTATCGCAAGGGCTGCAGCCCCTCTGCTC
>VZTX01030900.1:0-32350 GCA_013400915.1 Pardalotus punctatus | reverse complement strand
ATCCCATCCCATCCCACCCCACCTTCTTGTGGGTCAGCAGGAACTGCAGGTGACAGTGCCCCCGGTCGGGATAAGTCTCGGTCCGTGGCTCCAGCTGGTACCACTGGTCATTCCAGCAGTGCAGGTCCTGCAGGCACAGAGGGACAAGGGGGAAGCCCTGAGCAGCCTTCCCAGGAGAAGGATCTCGTTCAGAGACCAGGGGATGGATCTTCATCCCACTGCGTTCATGGGAAGATTCTGTATTGGATTAAAAATACAGGATGTACAGCGACCCAGCAAGCGTGTTGGAGTGACTGTGGCACAGTGAGGGACCTGACATCGGTTTGTGGGTCTAAGACGGGATCCTGGGTGTGCTGGGTGCTGCCACGGGATCCCGGGAGGTTTCCCTGGCGCTGGGGAGTCTCTTGGAGGAGCGGATGCACCGCGGCTCTCACCTTCAGGCGAACGACCACGTTCCCCAGGAAATCGTCCTGCCCTTTGTCTTTGCGAGCGTCCTTAAAGATCCTGAACGGCACAGACAAAGGAGGGGGTGGGAAGGTGTCCTGCAGCTGTCACCCGGCCGTGTTCGGGTGGAGAAAGGCGACGCAGACCTGCGCCCTCCCTCCTTTCCTCCCTCCCTCCTTCCAAAGGCGATTTTGGAAATCCAGCAGGCAAATAAGCATTTTCCAGCCCTCGTTCCTCAGGGCCACACCAGCACCAACCTTTTGAGGCCGTGCAGGTCTGTCAGCTCCCCCAGCTTGTGCCGCATCGACTCCACCACGTCCGAGTCCCTGCGAGGGTGGGCGGAAAAACCCACCACGGGGAAAGGGGGAGATCCAGGGGACGGAAAAACAGAGCAGGGAGTTGAGATGATGGTGGAGAAAGGAAAGCAGAGGAGCAGGGAAGTTTCGGGACCGAGGCCAACCCCAAACCCAGCCAAAATCTGCGAGCACGTGGCTTCTCTCCAGAAACCAAACCAGGGTTTAGGAGCAGCCCTGGCCGGGCACAGCCAGCCCGGGCTGTCCCTGCTGGCACAGGGCACATCCCGCACTGAGCTCTGCTCCAAGAGCGATGGGGAAAGGGGTCCCCAGCTGGTTTGTGGAGCTTGTTCAAAGATGCACATTGAAGGAACACCCCAGGGACCCTCCCAGGAGGCAGGACCCCCTCGGAGTGTGGTCTCAGGGTCGCTGGGGTGCTGTCACTCACCACATGTCCAGGTGGAAGCTGGCTGTCTCCACATCTTCAAACTCCCTGCAAGGCACCAGGGGATGCTGTTACTCAAGCAACACACGAGTGTTGAGCCCCCCATCCACACCCAGAGCCCTGGCCACCCCCTGCACCCCCCCAGAGAGCAGAACAAAGGGGTGGGGGTGGATTACAGGATGAACTTCTCGTCCCACACCGGGCTGAGGGTCTGGTTTATGACTTTGGTGCGATGGATTTGGTCTTCGGGGATGAGGTCTTTGACCACGGCCTTCATCCTCTTCTTGTGCTCGGGGTGGGCTGGTTCCTGGCTCCTGGCCTCGATGCCCAGCAGGCAGTAGGGGTCACTGAGCCCTGCGAGGGCAGAGGTGTGGGAATTCCACTCGGGAGCAGCAGCCCCCTTTTCCCATGGGACACCCACCTGTCTCCACTTACCACTGACATCTTTACCCAAAATCCCCTTGGCTTCCTTCACAGTGGCTTTCAGGCAGTAAATGGGCCTCTGGAAAAATGAAAAAATAGCTGTAATGTCACCAAGCCTGTGAGGAAGGACCAGCCCTGCAAGGAAGGCTGGGGCTCGAGCAGGACCATGCCATCACCTCCCACCCAAGCAGTGACAACCCCAGGGCACCCCAAATGCCAAGCACAGGGGCCCCGAGGCACTGCAGCCCCCCAGCACCAGACACTGTACCTCCAGCTCCATGACCTGCTGCATGATGAGCCTGTGCTCCTCTGGGTCCATGCCGAAAGCCTGTGTGGATATTGGGGCTGGTGATGGATGCTGCCCTGCTAAAGGGAGCTGGAGAACAGCCAGGGGCTTCCCTCCCACCCCTGGGAGCAGCTGCAGCCCGAGGGGACGGGAGAGCAGCAAAGAGCCCAGCAGGAAGGCTGGGGAGCAGCTGGAAGTTCTTGAGGGAGAGCTTTCTTCCCACCATGCTCAGCCTAAGATAAACACTTCTCCCCAGGACTAACATTTCCCAGCCCTCCAGCTGGATGCTGCTGCTACATCTTTTAAGGTGCTTGTTAACAACTCCCTCTGAGTGACCCTGTAGGGGACCAAGGAATGATTATTGGCTCAGAATGACCAGACAGAAAGTGTGTGTGGGGTCAGGTGGGATGGGGCACTTCCACACCCCAGTCCCTGGAGCCTCGGGTCCAGTCCAGCCCCTGGCACAAGTAAAGCCCAACCTTATTCAACCTTAATGTTCTCAAGTTTGTGAGTAGAAGTTTGTTTTTCAACCTCCAGAGAATTGTGTGGTCTCCTGTGAACCACCAGAGTGAATCAAAGCCCCTTAAAAAACTCCCTGAGCAAGCTTGGGGCATAACAGACCCCCACTATGCCCTGTAGCTGGGAGGAGGGACAGCTCAGGGGAGGTTTTGGGGAGGGCTCCCACCTTTTGCACATATGAATAGAGCTCCCGGGAATCCCCAACGTGCTGCTGCTCCGGCTTGCCCAGGCGGTGGTGGATGGTGTAGAGAACCTCCTCATAGAGCAGGGCCAGCTGTGGGGGACAGTGCTGTCACCTCCCGTGGGGACAGCCCGCAGGGACGGGCTCCATGCATCCCCCAGGATCAGCAGGATTTCCTCCTCACAGCTCCCGAAGCTCCACTCCAGTCCCTGCCACCCCCTTGCTCTCCGCCCTGCCCGCCCACCCCTGGGAGCATCTCCAGGAGCTGAGCCATGTCCCCACGCCCCTGCAGCGCTGCCACCCCCTCCAGGGCCACCAAGGGACACCACGACGTGGCCACACTCATACCTCTTCCTTGGAGAACCGGTGGGACAGATCCATCTGGGGACAGAAGAGAAGCAGAGAGGTTTCCCATCAAGAAGATGATTTGAAGAGGAAATCGTGGCCGGACAGGGCAGGGCAGCCAGGATGGGGTGGCATCACCCACAGCCCATGAGGGTGGGATGTCCCAAAGGATGCTGTGACACCCCACAGACACCCCACAGCCGAGGGACCACTTCCCCCATCGCCCACCATCAGGGCAGCATGGGGGGGCTTCACCCCAAGCCCCATTAATTGAGGAGGGGGCTGCAAGAGTGGTGACAGCAGCTTGGGGTGACCCCCAGGAGGTTTAAAAACCAACCACCCCCAGATGCACTGACTCCAGCAGCACCAGGCTGGAGAGCAGAGCAGCAGGGACATGGCAGAGGACCTGGGCACAGTGAGGAGCTCCAGGCTGGGCAAGGAGATGCCAAAACCATCAGGATTTGATGCCCTGCTCCAAAGCTCTGAAAGCTGCAGGGAGGCACTGCTCATTGTTGAACTGAAAATCCATTCCCCACTTGAAGGACAACCAGCAATAGCACTGAGTTTCTGAACAGGAATTAAATCCAAAGGGTGGCTTTATCCTTTCCCAGAGGAAGGGGATCAGAGTCCCTGTGCTATCCATGCTGGAGCTGCTGGGAGTACAAGGGGATGATGCCAAAAAATGTAACAGAAGTTTGTGAAATGAGTTTGGGCTTTTCTGTGCTGAGGGGAGTTCACAGAGCATGGTTCCAGCACCCGCTCATCCAGGGCTGGTGGGGATGGATGGATGGACGGATGGATGGACGGGCGGATGGACAAGTCCTACCCATGGGTCAGCCCAGGCCCCAAAGTGACCTCAGAAAACCCCTAACAGAAAAAAATAAACCAACCCCGAGCTTGAACATTAACATTTGCTTATGGCAAATCTAGGGCTGGCATAATCCCCTGGCCATCTGGACTAAATTCAACCCTTCTAGCCCTGGCGAGTTTAACCCTTGAGCTGCTTCTCTCCCACCTGCCTCCACATCCCTTCCTGCCCCCACTGCTGGGCGCTGGGGGCTGTGGTGGCTCGGCAGCCCCCGTGATGGGTGACCTGTTGCACCCAGGAGGGTCCAAGCCTGCCCCTGCCCAGGGACCGTCCACCTCTCACTGCTGCTGGCCGTGCCAAGCCAGGGGGGCACGGCCCCCTCCCAAACCCTTTAGCATCCCCACGGGCAGCGCCGCCCCACTGCAAGGTGGCAAGCGCAGAGGGGACAGAAAAAGGACTTTATTTCTCTGCTGCTGTTATTTATCAGCAAGGCACAAATGTCTGCTCCTTGCCCAGCAGTGAGGCAGCACGAGAGGGCAGGGGGAGGAATCCCTGCTGGTTTTGGGGCAGCTCCCTGCTGTTCCCTTCTGCCTCCAGACACGGCGGCTGCGGGATCTGCCCTGTGCTCCCATGGGCACACGGGACTGGTTAAGCTAAAGCTGAGCTGAGCCACCAGGACGTGTTTACTGCTGCTAATCCCCACGCCAAGAGCCCAGTTCAGATCCAGGAGTGCTGCTTAAATCCGAGTCTGGATACAGCCACCAGCACCACCCCAGCACCTGCAGCAGAGCGGGGAGGCTGCAGGGACAGGGGCACTGGGGAGGGAGGACAAGTCCCTGAGCAGGGGGACAGCACCAGGACAGATCATCCCATGAGTCCAGCACGGGGAATTCTGCCCTCGTGCTCCCAGCACAGGCAGAGCTGTGGGTCCCATCCCACGGGGACAGACACAGGGACACGGAGGGTCGATGGGGTTGGGCTGGTCTAGAGCAGGGCTTTGGAGGAGCTGCCGGCAGCAGAGAGCCCAGAGGGGCTGGGAGGTGCTGGGAAACTGCAGCCAAGCTGAGAGGGGTCCCTCAGTGGGGGCACAGAGCTGCAGCTGACCCCACACTCACCCTGAGGTGCACACTGACACAGGTGTGGTACCCCCATCCCTTGGTCACCCAAACAAAGCATCACACCCAGTCCCTGCTGGTTTTCCCTTTTCCCTCATTCCCCTTTTCCAGCCTCAGCACCCAGAACTGCACCCCAGGGTCCCCTGGGCACAGCCACCCTGACCCCCCGCTGCCATCACACCCCAAACCCTCTCCCCAGCCCCAAACACCCTCGCCAGCTCCCCGGGCTCAAGGCCACCTCACCTACCTCGGGGCTCTCCTCCCCAGGGAGGGTCCCCGGGGGGGTCTCACCAGCAGGATCCATCTCGGGGGGAGGCTGAGTGTGGGGCAGGGCTGCAGCTCTGCCTGAAACTGCTGCCTGCCCCAGTGCCTCACTCGCTCACAGGAGGAAACCACAGACCTTATCACGGCGTGGCCATTTTAGCAAAGCGGAAATGTGCTCAGGGCTCCTTCCAGAGCACCCCAGGGATGCAGGCACCCCGGCCCTGCTTCCCAGCACCCCTTCGGCCATGGGGACAGCATGGCCCACATGGGGTGGGGACAAAAGGAAGGTGTCACATCCAGTCCCTGCTATCAGTTATGAGTAAGGAATTGGGAGCAAGTGGAGAGAAAGAGTCCTGAGAAGGCAAAGCCCAGCAGGGGAAGGGGGTGATGGAGAGGACTGGTGGAGGCAACACGAAGGATCTCTGATGTGCCTTTGGGATCCATCGTGCCCTGAGAGCACAGACAAGGACCCTGCAGAAAGCACAGGGTGTCTTCAGCCCCGGGGAATGTGTTTGAAACCCCCCACAAAACCTGCAGGGTGAGAAATCCTTGCAACACCCAGCAGCGTTGCACAAGGTTGGGCTGAGAACACATGCAGTAAAGAGCCAAGAATAGCACCGAGAAAGGGCTTGTGACCTTTTTCCCAAACAGGCTGTCCAGAAAGAGCTGGTTACTGAGAAAAAAAGCAGCAAGAAATGAAGTTAAAAACTTAAAAACATTAGGTTTCATTCTTGTAAACCCTTTATCTGATTGCAACTTTCCTGGCACAGACCAACAGCAGTGCCCTCCCCTCGCAGATCCCTATCAGGATGCTCTCACTGATAACAAACTGGGTGGAGAAAGGCTTGGCTGGGCACCAGGAGGTGGCCAAGGGAAGAGCCAGCTCGCCCCTGGGTCTCTGCTGTGTCTCCAGGCAGAGCTGAGAGCAGCCTGGGCTTTGGAGGAGCTGTTGAGCTGCACAAGCATTTGCTGCTCAGCTGCCAGACCCACAGCCCGGGGAAAAAGGAGCTCAGACCGTGCTCAGTGTCACTGCAGGGGTTTGGTGTCACTGCCAGGGCTGCTGAGGAGCCACAGGCCCTGTGCAGCAGGGCAGTGACTCCAGCAAGGGGAGGTTTTATCTTCCCAGCCTCTTTCTGGCCCCCGGATAGTCCAAAACCCATAAAAAAGATGCTTCAGATGCAACACAGGAGGGAGCGGCTCCACATCGGGATCACTGGCACTGTGCAGGCATTCAGGGATGTGTGCTGGATCCAAACAGGAAACCATGACCATGGAAACTGCGCTGGAAAGTTTGTCTCCTTAACACCAGTGAAGGAATCCCAGTCCATCAGCACAGAGCCCCACAGCTCGCTGGCTCCAGGCAGGGCTGCAGGAGGATGCTGGCAGCATCCCTGAGACAGGATGAGGGCAGGCAGCCAGTCCCTTCCAGCCCTGCACTCACCTAATCCTTTAATTAAGGCAGGTCGCACTGTTTTAGCTGCTTTAGGAGAGGCACAACCTCCCTTGGCCCTGGAACCCTGTAAGAGCAGGTTATAATGGCAAAAGGGGTTCCCTGAAGTTGTGGGACCAGGAGATGGAAAAAATGGTTGGGGGCATGGGCAGGGGGTTGATGTGAGGGGAAGATTTTCTTTATCCAGGTCAGCCAGCACAGGACTGGGGCCAAGAGGGGCTGTACAGCCTAAACACAGGGAATTGGCAGGGGCAGGGGGATGCCGAAGTAATCTACAGAATAAAAATCCAGAGATACAGAGCAAGACACCAAAAAGCTGAAATCCAGCTCTGAGATTGTTCAGCCTTTTCCCCCGAGGTCTGAAAAAGCTGCTTGTTACATTTCTGCTCTCTCCCCTGTCAGGAGGGCTCTGGTAACTGTCCCCAGGAATTGGCATGGTACCCCCAGGAACCAGCACCCCTTCTGCGCTCCCCAGTCTGGCACTGGAGCCACCTCCTCACCCCACACGTGGTGAGGGTGCCCGTCCCCTCTGCTGTCAGAGATGCTCAGAGGTGCTTATCCAGCCCTGCTAGCCTCAGCCTTGGCTTTATCCAGCCTTTATCCAGTGGCTCACCTTGGGCAAACTGCTTAAAAGCATCTCCTCCCTGGCTGATGGAGGGGGACGTGGTGGAGAAGCCGATTCCTCTCCCGTGACACACACAAATGCAGTTTATTGATCTGGGACATCAGTGCTGTGCTCCACTGCAAAATGTCCTCAGTGGGAAGTAGAGAAAAGTGCATGATGGCCTTTGGAAATGATTGCTGTCATCTTTGCTTTTAGCTTTGATTGCAGAAGTAAAATCTGGCCCAGCAAAGAGCAACCCCAGAGGTACAGGCAGGACATGGACAGAGCATCCTTGAGCTGCTCACACCTTTCACTGCTTCTTGCCAACAAAAAATAACAGCAGTCAGGGATGTCTTTTGCCTCAAGCAGCATAGAGAGAACAGCTGAAAGAGTTTAGTCAATCCTTAAATCCACTTCTTTCCTCCTTGTAATGCTGAAGAAGTAAAATCCAGTAATAAATATTGCCCAATATCAGGCAGTCGCCCTCCAGCCAGGAGCTGGTGGTTGGGCTGGGGTTGTGCAGGCTTTACAAAGGAAAAGTTCAGCTGCACTGTGGGAGGGTTTGTTAAAAAGCACTTTCCCCACCAGTTCCCCAGCTGGCCACTGCTCTGGTTTGAGATACCCACTGGAAATGCACCGGCACAGCCCGGCAGGGTGGGCAGCACACAGCTCCCATCAGAGGCCAGCACGGTCCTTAGGAAGGACTCTGTGCAGGGATCACATGGATTTGAGCCTCTGTGTGTGCCAAGGGGAGAGCTGTTTGGTGGTCAGGTTTTAAGAACAGCAAATACCCTTTTTCCCCCTGGGTTTTACCAGCAGTCACCTGTTCCACAAAATAGCAGTGACAAAAATCACTGAGCTCCCGGATTTGCACCTTGAATTACTCCTTGTCCAGGAAACAATAAGAGAAGCCCTAAAAGCAGCTCCAGAATGAGCAAGGATTTCTGATTAGTAGAGACAATCCTGATAAACTCTGTTCCCCACACTGGCAGAAAACTAGCAAAACATCCAGGCACTGAAGCCAGGACTTTTCAAAGGGAAGGGGTCAGCACTCCCCAAAACAGCCCCTCCTTCCCACACTGTCAGTCTGCCCCCCAAAATAACCACCACATAAGTGCACGATATGGAGTGAAGCCTTACATTCCTTTTAAAAACAAGTCATTCTATAGGAAAACCTTTTATATCTGTCCCCGGTAAAAATAAAGTCCATAGTTCACTTCTGAATGGGGTTATAGTACTGCTGAGAAAAGAGATCTCCAATGAATAAGCATCATCATCCTCTTTATAGGGAATCATCTTCCCCTTAAAGGAAATCCTGCTAGGAAAGGACCTGCCACCAGCATTAACAGCAGTTTATCTCCTACCTCTTGTCTTGATCCTGAAGCCGCAGCCTGGCCTCACCCTTATCTCTCGGATGGAAATGGGCAAATAGTAAAAAACTGATTTCAACATGTCCCTCCCTCACTTCTCCTTTTAAGCACGGGGTCCGATGACTCTGCAAAAACCCAGTGGTGCCTGCCAGGCATTGGAAGGTGGACAGAGCAGGGACCAGGCAGGAGAGAGGAAGGTGGTTTCAAAATGAGACATCCCTGCTCCTGCTCTTTGGGGCTGCCCAGGTGGGGTATCCCCCTGGAACCACTGGGTTCTGTGGGGCCAACAATTCCATGCCAAGGAGGGATGTCAGTCATGCCCCCTCCCTGTTTCCTGTGGGGTCTTCCAGTTACTCCTGCCTTGACCCCACATCCCTCCTGCCACAGGCTCTCCTGAACACTTTGGGGGCACCTTACAAAAGATGGTGGTACCTGGGCAGGAAGTGGGGGAACACACAGCACCTCCCACCTCATTTGGGGCATTTTAGGAGAAGGCCAAGGCAAACTCCATCCTACTGAGAAGAGCAGAGGGGAATTCCAGCCACCCACACAGGACGGGGCAGTTGTGAAAGCTCTGTTCCCCTCAGGAGCCCCGTGCAGGAGCAGGGGTTTGGCACAAGAGCTGTGAGCCCCACGGGAGGGATGTGCAAGGATGACTCTGAGGAGGTCACAGACTTCATGTACAGCTCTGGAGGTCCCTCATTTTCCTCACAGCACCTTGTGACCACTTTAAAATGTTTTCGCCATCCCTGTCATGTGCCGTGTACGCAGCAAGTATTTCTTCCACTTCCCTCTCCCAGTGAGATAATTCCATTTCAGACACTGGATATATCACCCCCTCACTGCAGGGCTTGGCAGTGGCTGCTCTCTCTGCAGGGACAGAGAATGGGGGATAGAGATTTCAAAGCCATTTTATCTGCTGGTTTGGGGGCTGAGTTCAGAGCAGCAGGACCTACAGCTGAGGAGGGACCAGGGGGATGCTTGTGAAGCCAGAAGAACTTGGGGCTGACACCCAGGTATTTCCACGTCCCCATGGTGCCCATTAACCACATTATTCTGGAGCAGAGATGCCAAATTATTGATCAGTTTCAGCACCAAAGCACTCCCCCCATGGCTTTTCCACCACCAATTCTCCCTAAAGCCCCTGAGGAGCCCACCAAGCTCCACAGAGCCACATGCTTGGATGATGGGAGGAGGCTGCAGGCCAACCCCTCCCACGGCCCCCACATTCCAGAGGGACACGCCAAAACATGGAATATTATTGCAGTCAGTCTGTGCTGCAGGGAGAGCCAGTGTATCCCAGCCAGAGCCCAGCCCTTAGGGAGCAAAGTACTTGGAAAAGGAAGAGGAGGAGAAGCAGGAGGAGGAGGAGACACAACTTGAGCAAGGGAAAGGAAAAGTTTAGAAAGACAGGATTTGCTGAACCAAGCTTGTAAATGGAGCCGAGCTGATACCTTTTGCTCCAGCGTCTGGAAACCATAGGAATTGTGTAGGAAATGGCAGGCAGGCTGGGAACACTCAGCAGGGAGGGATCCTGGTCCGTTTGCCCCCTGAGGTGGGAGATGCAGCAGCCCCCACAGCAGGTAGGAGTCCCTGTTCCTGCTCCCCGTGACGTGCGTCCCTTCATGTCCCACTGGGGCCCCTTTTGGTGGCACAGGGCCAGCCCTTGAGCAAGGAGGGTGCTGAAATACTGGTTCCAGTCTCTTGGAGCTGAGCCACTCCAGAGAGCTGGCAGGTGAGTAACACCTGCTACGGCTGCAGAGAGAACCTTGACTGAAATAAAGATCCCCACCCTGCACATCCCAGAGTTTCGTCCCAACCCACAAAGCTCACATTTGTCACTTGGGCTTACCTGTGCAGCTCTGACCTGAAACACCCCCTGATCACAGCCTGCCTCAGCAAAACTCACCTCCAACACACCCCTGGCTGTTCTTTACAGCTGGAGGTGCCTGCAATGCAACAGGAGCTGCTCACTGGGGAGGGCTGGCTCTGCTCCTGGCTCTGCTCCTGGATGCTTTGGGAAAAGCTGGATCCAAACTTCACTCCACGCCTCCAGCCACCTCCAGTGGTGCTTGTGAAGGCAGACAGTGCTGTAAAGCCAAAACTCATAAATCGGTGTCCATCACACGGCAGAGACACAGTTTGACCATCTACAGCTCAGAGTGGTGGGAAGTCCTCATGATCTCCAAAGGAAGGCACACACAGAGGACAGGGAGGCACTGGCCACGGGCTTAACCCTGGTCCCTATGACTGCTCAGTGCATCCCCCCAGCTAGAAACAAATTAATACAAAATAATGATTTTTGTGGAATAGGTCTCATGAAGCTGCAGCAATTGAGGTAAAACCCGGACTGAATGGAGAGGAGGAAGAGGAGGGCTCCATTTCTGCCTTCGTCTGGAGGCAACCCTGGGCAAGCACACACAGGATGGGGTAACTTTTGCAGGGATTTTTAATCCCTAAGGATGGGGTAATTCTTCCAGGGTAAAGACCTTCCCCAGCCCCCAGGGACAGCACCAGGATTTCAGGGCTGACAGAAGGAAATCTGTCAGCAGCACCTGCGGTTCCCACAGCAACACTTTGCACAAGATCTCCAAGCACTTTGGAAATACCCAGTTACCCCACACTCCCCAAAGCGGGGAAACAGCCACATTTCCCAGCACCAGGGGCAGGGAGAGACTGTGGGGCCAAAGAGCCCAAGTTACATCAAAGATGCAGAACTGTACATGGTGGTGGAAAAATCTGCCTCTGACAAAGGACCCAACACTAATTGTTCCCTATGCCTCCTCTTTTCCCTCAGTGTTATAATACCATCCAAATATTGGAATTTAATGGTACCAAGCTGGCTGTCACATGGCAGCCTTCTGCTGCAAAGCTGGTTAATCATTGAGGCAGGGACCAGACCTGGAGACGTGTTAATGCACAACATTTCCTCCTGCCCTACTCAAACCCCGCTTCCAGAGCAGCAGCAGACTTCAAATTGCACTTCCCTGCTTTAATGTTTAAAATCTTCTGCGTGGGCAGCGGGACTGGCTGCTCCTTCCACCCTCCCTGAGCCCTTTCCCAAGCAGGGACAGCTCCCAGTTTCCATCAGGGAGATGGCAGCGAGCGCTGAGTACCAAAGCCAAATTTGGGGGCTCTGGCAGGGATTCTCACCAGCACCCAAAAATCTGGATTCCCAAATCGTGCTGCTCCACTCAGCCCCATACCTGCCTGACCCTTGCTGGCTGTGTGACTTGCCCAGCCTGTTGGCCCCACAGCTTCAGCATTCCCAAAATCCCCCTCACTTCCCATCAGCGCGCTTCAAACACACCAAGACCACGCCCAATCTCTTTTTTTGGCTTGCTCCTCCTCCCCTCCCCACAGACCATGCCCAGCTCCAGCCTGGGGGGAATGGGAACATCCAACCTCAAACCGCTGTGGAAAGCCCACAGCTCCAAATCCAGATTTAGCCACTGACACCCGTGCTAAGGAATATTTCATTTATTCCAGCCTGACTCATCCTTTGAATGTATTTCCCTTTTGCCAGACAGAAACCTCATGGTGTCTCTGCAGGTCTTGCCTCTTCTCCACTCTAAGGGAAGTGACTCAGCTTGAACCATGGAGCTGAGTTCCCATGGGAGCTGATATCTAAATATTTCTCTCTCAAGCACACTTATTTGAGGAAAGGTTTTTAAAAAACCCTCATGGATTTGTTCTGGTTGTTGGCCTGAGAGCTGCACAGGGCGTGGGGCTGGGCAAGAGATCTGGAGAGATCATGGAATTTGTGTTTTCTAGGATTCTGTCTAGGAGTAGAGGGTAACTAGGAACAAGCCAGAGCAGAAAGGTTTCAGCAGCATCTAACAGCTGGACAGACATCTAACAGCTGGACAGATGCTGAAGTAATTTAATTCACAAAACCGGATTTATTCAGTTCCTACAGGACTGTAAAATTTTATCTCAAAGCTTCCCTCACCCACCTATTTTACAGAAAACAAACCCAAGTGGCTCAGCCAGCCTTAAAATGCAGTAAAACAGCCATGTGAGAGGATGTGAGAGGCAAAAGGGATGTAAAAACGAGCAGAATCTGGAAGATGTCCACCCTGGCTGCTCAGAGAATTCAAGAGAATGAAGGCAGCCAGCAGCTGCTGGGAAGAGGAATAAGCCAAGCAAGGTTTGGATGGTACCTGGAGAGCAGCTTCTGGGTAACTCCTGTTTGACAGGGGTCAGTGTGAGCCAGGGGGACTGACCAGGACCTGATCCCACGTGGAACACTCTTCTCCTGCCCTGCCAAGTGAGACTGACACACCTTGTTCGGTGCAGAGAGAGGAACAGCTCCAACCTCACCAGGCAGAACCACCCAGGCACCTCAGTACAATTACAAGGGAAAAAAAAAAAGCATAAAATTGTAGATTGCT
Organism: Pardalotus punctatus; assembly: GCA_013400915.1. Taxonomy (NCBI): domain Eukaryota; kingdom Metazoa; phylum Chordata; class Aves; order Passeriformes; family Pardalotidae; genus Pardalotus; species Pardalotus punctatus. The sequence continues at coordinate 19,409 of VZTX01030900.1, read as the reverse complement.
TCTAATTAGAGACATATTTTAGAGGTATTAATGATGCTGCATCCCTCAGCTACTTCTTGCAAAGTAGAACAGTAAAACTGGTTGCAACTTCTACAAGGTCAATTGGTCTGGAAAAAACACCTGTGTGACACATTCTGGGTAAAGAGTAAAGCACCTGCTGTACCAGCTTCCAACAGGAATTGTGAAATTGGAGTTTGCTGAAACATTTTAACATCTTATTTTCATTTCACAAAGTCATCCAACAGAAATCGAGCAACTGATGTCACCAGGGAAGAGCCACAAACCCAATCCAAGTGATTTTGCTTCTAATTCTTCCTCTCCTCATCCAAAGCTACCAACTCACCAAGTCTGCCCACTCACACACACACAAACACCCCAAGTTTTGAGCTGATTTATCTTTACTTCACAGTCTTGGCAAAACAAATCTGCATTCAAAAGTCATTTCACATTAATATATTAATCAAATGCTTTCAAAATAAATATATTTTTTTAAAATAACCATTTCTTTACATCACCGCAGTAGCAATTCTAGAAAAGTCAGTGCACAAACAGTAGCAATTTCATCAATCAGCTAAACTCAAACAAAAAGAAAACGAGAGGTGGACCTTTTTTCTCTCCGAGCAGGCTGCATGCAGCAAGTCTCAGCAGTTCCCTAGCACAGGATCTTCTGTCACACTTTGCTGGGAAGGATTTTCTCTCTCAGCTGTCAGAAGTCAGTGAAGTGTGACTTGTGCAAAGCTTTGTACAACGCAAAAGTTTCACAGCCCAGATTCTGATCTGCAGAACTCCAGAGGTTCTGCACTGGAGTTGTTGCTAATGAGACCAAGGAATCAATGCTATGAGGAGTCCGCGTTCAAGTGGCTGGGAATTCACAGCTGGACCAGGAACACAAACAGCAAAAAACAACACTTTGTACCTTACAGCTTATTCCAATGTTTTGCATATTCTCTCAAGTGCTTCCAGGGCAGAAGTAAAGCAACTACTTTCTGCCATTAACTGTTAATTCACCAGGTAAATCACAGCAGGAGGATGTTTCACTGGCCAAAAAGTGTAACTCGTGTTACAACGAAGGAAAAACAAAAGTGCATTATAGACTATGAGGAGAGTATCTGGGATTTAGTGAACTCACATATCTAACTGGAAAACAGAGACAACAGAAACATTAGTGTTCCCATGGGATCTAAACTGGTCAGATGCTACAGGAAAACCCTGTGAAGAGCAGTGTGTCTGAGGAAGGGAAGTTGGTCAGCATTGTCACACACAGTGCGCAGCAGGAAAATATGAAAGGTTACCAGATCTTTTGCTACGATTGTCAGGAATGATTTAGATTTAAAAAAAAAAAGAAACCCAAGCAAGTTGAATATGTATCTGAAAAATGTCATAGGTGTGTATTTCCTTTGAGATTCCAAAGGTTCCCTTCGAAGACCTTTCTCGGGAGCAAAGAGTTGGATGTGACACCCTGGGTTGAAAGGAACAACCAGACGCAGCCCTGTGTCCAAGGAGCTCTTGGATGCACACTAAGGTAAATTCAGGACACCCCCTACCCCCAAGAGCCTTGTTTCCATCTCATGATCATGTTAATTAGCAGTTTGGAGCAGATGCTGACTCTTAGAGTATAATTTAAGTACGAAAAGAAACAGAGCTAAGGGAAGCAAGCACAGATGAAGAGAACCCCCAGCTGCAGCAATGCTGCACACAAGGAGGAGGGAATGCTGCAGGACAGCAAACCCTCAGCGCTCCAGAGGTGACCCAGGCTGCCAAAATCCCTCCCCTTACTCTGCACAGATCTACTACTAGAGCCCCTGAAAGCAGTGTGCCTTGGGGGAAGGCTCTACTCCTCAGTGCTACGGACCGTGCCCCAGAATTCTGCCAAAATGGAAAAAAAGAAAGCAACGAGTTGTGGAGAAGTTCTGTGTCAGCTTATTGGTTTTTCTTGTCCTCTGGTGGGAAGTATGGAGGCGGGGGTGGCTGGTCCTGCAATAAAGATAAAAGAACATCAGCGCATGGCTAAGAATAAAAAATTAAACTCAAACCCTCCCAAAAAACCCTTAGACACCAACACCAATTTAGACAAACTTTGTCACTGAGAGAAGATCTGCCAGACACACACTTGGGCTCCCCCTGCAAACCCAGAGCAGCACAGGGACTCACCGTGGGCATGTACACGTTGTGGGGGTTGCCTGGGCTGTAGTAAGCACTGGCAGCAGCTTCAGCAGCCTTTGCTTCAGCTGTCACAGGGAGAGAAGTGACAGGTTAGGGACACACAGAGAACTCTTGCAATGAAACAAGAACTCCACATATTCCTGGCCATCAAGAGTTACTAACAGAGCACCATATGACCGATGTTCAAGTTGCAAAATAGCTACAACAGGCACAATTGAGCATTATCTCTTCCAGCTGCCACAGAATTGTCAACTCCCAGTGAAACAAACCAAGATTTAGTTTGGAAATGTCACCTGGGACTTGCCTGTCAGCCATAAATAAATGCTTGCTGCTGCCTTGCCTAAATACTGACAATACCCTTTATAAACAGGCAGTGAACAAACCATCCTTCCTGGGAGTGGAAACACAAGGCAAAACAAAAATCAGCACAAGTTTATAGCAGTGCAGGGGATTCATGTATTAAAGATGGTAATTTATAAGGATAATCCAGATCTTCTATTTCTGCAGAAAAATCTTGTACAACCCTCTGGAGCAGTGCCACTTTCCAAATAATAGTTCAAAGATGAATTTTTGTTTATTCAAACCAAAGAGAAAAGTTAAATCCTTATCCAAACAAATATGCTTATCTGCAAGAGATCTATGGCTGTGTCCAACCACAATGGCTCCTTTTACATTTTAATAAATCCCAAATGAGTGAAAAATGAGGCTGATATTTCCCTAGCTCCTTTCCATCATCTCTTCCTCTGTCCCATATTGCTTAAGCAAAAATAATCAGAGTGAAACATGGGAAGGAGAAGTGAATAATGCCAAAACCACAGTTGTGAACTAAAATGGACCACAAACATATTCTGCTACCAATTTCTTTCTGGGTCATCCATTAGGACATGATTACCACCACAGAAGAATCACGAACTGTATTTTTTCTGTCAAAAGAAAAATAAATCCAGCTGCAAAATGCCCACTAATGGTGTGTACCCTGGAGAGAATCAGGCTGGCCTCCAGACTGAGCTGGATATACAAAGCTGGAGATTAGGGGAGCCCCCTGAATCCCTTTCCTAAACAATTTCTAAGTTGAGCTTCAAAGTTTCCCAAAAGACAAGAAACAAAGTCTGTTTCATCCATAACAAAACTGTTTTGAGTTCATTCACCTGGACACAGCCCTTACCTGCAGGAGTGGAGGGCAGGTCCGGGCCGCTGACAGGGGGTTCCATGGGCCCTGGGTACGGTGGGGGTGGAAGCTGCATGTAGCCCATGCCTCCATCTGCCGCAGGAGGACCAGGATAGAAGTCTGTGAGGAAAGGGAATCACACAGCAAGAGGCTTAACTCCTCTGGGTGGAGTTATCAACTAAAAGAAGCCAAGGCAAACATAACTGAACTCAGGAACAAAAGCTACACAAGTCATCACTAAAACACTGTGTGAAATCTGTGTTTCTTCACCTTTTTACCTATTTTAAGTCTTACTAACCAGAATAATTCTCAGCCTCAGTTCCCAGACTTACCTGGAGGAGGAGGTGGGTATGGATAGCCCCCGTTAGCTGCAGGTGGTGCAAAAGCATAGGATCCATTTGGCATGTAGGAATAGCCGTAAGCTCCACTGGGTATTTCACCTCTGGAGACTGGAAAAGCAAAGACAAGACCCCATCAGAACATCAAGCCTGCATCAAATGCAGGCCAAGAAATCCAACAAACTTACAGAGTCCTTATCAGAAAAACGAGTAAGTTTTATCCCCCAATAATCTGCTGCTCATTGGATGTGAAAAAAGTATTTTTTAAAGCAAGCTTCAGGCAAGGGCTCCTGAAACCATGAAAGTGGCAGACACCATCAGATTTCCATACCTTGTGATGCCACCTGCAGCATCCGCTGCCCAAATTCAATTGCACCCCCGGCTGAAAAGGTCATCTTGAATGTGGCAGATCCCTCCCAGCCACCTGAGGGAGGAAAGACAGCACTGAGGAGCAAGGAGAAGCCATTTCCATGCTATTTAGGTTACATGCTGTATCCACAGATGCTCTGTATATAATTCTTTAAAGAGCTTATCCCAAAAATACAAGCTAAAAAAAAAAAAAAAAAAGCAGAGGAAGTGGCAGGATTATGGTATCATCAGAAAAATTCACACTGGGGTATTGTCAGGTCAAGAGACACCTGAAGAAGAAACAAACATGAGGAAGAGCTTCAAAAACTTTCTGTAGTTGTGGCTGTGGCCACAGCAGCTGCCACAGGCCAAGCTATCAGGAGTGCTGGATTTGCTCTTGCTTTGGATAAGATTAGTACAGAAGACAGGGATTTGGTTAATCCCGTTTGCTAAAAAGCCTTTGCAACTACACCTAACTGAGAGCTGCAAATTAGTTTGGGAGTCTGAGTGTCCAGTGAAGCAAAGAGCTTAATGAAAAACATGGTCCACATAAATCCATTAGAGTCCATGGAAGATATTTTAAGTCAGGATAAATGATAATTAAAAAACAAATAAATTAGTGACATCTCACATTACAGAATAAAAAAAGAAACACATGCACAGTCCAGAGTCCCAAGAAAGCATCAAAGCAAAAGCAGAGCTGAAACAGAAACAAGTAGATTAAAGAGCCTTTTAAGCTAAACCAGACTCTCATGGCTGTTAAGACAACATCATCATTAAAAGAGATGGCCTCTGGGGAAAATTCACAAAGATTTAGCTAAAGCCTTTTTCCTTTCACACAGTTTAGTTTGCCATTACTGCTCAGGCTCCCTCTCATGTTGGATGGTCCCACTCAGCTCCCATGCAGAAGCTGCAATGCTGATTTCAGGATTCCAGCTGAATGCTCCTAAACCCTGTACTGTGATTTCCGTGACTACTACCAGACTGAATCAAGCTGAGGATGAAAGTTTGCTGAACTCTGTGCCTTTGGTAAAAAAACAGTCAAAACCAGTATTATTCTTGAAAATATGTGCCACAGCCTTCTCATTGAGTTTAATGTGAAACAGCCCCTTAAATTCCCTGATTTCAAGCCAATCCATTCCCTTTCAAGTGCCATCTTCACTTGCAGGATGCACTACAGCAACAGTTCACCTGTCCTTGAACTGCACAAGAAACACGATGGAGAAAGTGCTCTGGGGATCTGCCCCCAAGAACACAAAGAGATCCAGAAAGGATCTGAGTTTTTGGCACAGGAGGACCTGGATGCAGGTGGGACAGGTGACCCCAAGTGACCAAAGCAAAATTACATCCTCATTCTTGCTGACCCCACTCTGATGTTTATTTGCTGAGATCACTTGGTTGATTGAACTTTGTATTTTGCAGAGGGCAGGAATGAGATGGGTTGCAGAGCAGATCTGCTCATTGTAACTGAACAGGGAGCTGATAAGGGGAGTATTTTTAGCTGCCAAAGAAAGAAACACATTTTAGCAGGACTGTGAAAACCCATTTGGTCAGTGTCAAGTTTTGGTTAGCCAGGATTTTACTATGAATTGAGCAGCTGAACTGAGACACAGAATACACACTATGTGATACTCACCTCCTGCCTCTGCTTTCACTGTGCCCTTGATATAATTTGCTCCAAACACTGGCTGCTTAATCTCACAATCCTTCAACAAATAAAAGGGCATCACGAATGACTGCATAGCATCCTTCCCCTTTGACACAAAGATAACCTGAAAAGAAAATAACATTACAAGAGCTATTCAAAACAAACAGGAAACACAGCCCAGATTTATTATCTGAACAGACATCTCCATGGACTGAAACTCCTCCCCACATCACCAGTTCTGCAAGCCAAATCTACACAGAACAGCCACAGGGGTAAACCAAATCCTCAAGGTAATAAAGCCTTCCAGGAAGTCCCTTGCTCAGATAATACTCCTCTCATCTTCCAGAGAACTCACTGCTCACACAGCTATGATTTAGTAGCTGTGCTGTTGCATTCAGTGTTTCCACACCATTGCTAATTTCCAGTCTGAAGATGCCTGATGGACTAAACAGCTGCCTGTACAAGAACTAATCAGATTTATTATCTGTTGACAAATAGATGGGATATGCCATGAATTCATAATGCTTCCCAGAGGGAGAGGATGAGCCACACTTCAAGCAGGAGTAGATTATCCTGACTTTTGTGCATTGAGGACATTTAAATACAGACTCCAGGGTCGTTATCTCCTTACCCAAGATAAAGCCTTTCACCGCTTACCCGGTAGGGAGTCAGGAAAACACTCCCTTTCTTGGTCCCTTTGAAGGCCTCTGGCATCGGCTCCAGATCACTGAAGGAAATTTCTACATGGTCATAGGTCATCAAAACACTGCAAACAGTGACAGAAGAGACAAGTGTTATAGCTCAAGGCAGAAGTGCACCATGCACAGAAGTATACTGACCTACCAAAACCACCTGTAACCTCAGGCCGTGCTGAGCAGACAAAATCAGTGCTGGTTTGCTTTTTTTTTCCCTTTTGTTGGCAGCAGCAACTGAAGGAGCACTGGCTGCTTGATCCCTCCTCAGTGTGCTGACACAGCTGTCTGCATAACCAGGCAGTGAACCCAGTCAATTGACCTGATCAAGATTTCAAGACATTTTTATTTTAGTTTTAAATTGTTCTGCATTTCTGCTGGATTGGTTGCCTAATTCAGTTGCCCAAAAGCAACATGACAGAGGAAGGACTGCAGGAGAAGGAACTACTCAGGCTGGCTTATGCAACATGACTGTTGAAGGTCTCACCACAGCTCAAGCACCCGGACACAAGAATGTGACCCAGAGGAACTTTCCTTCCTTGCCACAAGACTTTATTAACTCATGCTGCTTGCACTGATTCCTTAATTCTCAGTTAGAAACTGACCTGATTAAAACATGGGCACAGCAGGTAACTTGTACGGACATTACAGCACCCACATTAGGGACTCTAATCCCTAAAGCTGCAGAAACCTCCACCACCTCTATCTTTGGCAGCTGACGTGTTTCCATCCTCAGTCACTTGCCTTTCTCTTCAGCCCTTAAATACCTGTCCCTCCAGGAAAAGCTGAGGAAGGGCAGTGGGACCAGCTCTGTTCAGGCTGCAGCATTTCAGCTGGGATCAACCCAGGGACAGGCAGGCCCTGATCCAAGGCAGGCTGGCAGCTGGGAACAGCAACACCTTCAGCTGCTGCAGCTCTCTAAGGGAATGCAAATTTAAGCAACTGAGTCGATCGTACTAAATCCTTCTAAGAAAGGTCACATCCCAAGTGGAAGTCAGGCGCAGAATTCCTACACCAATGTTTAAGTGGCCCCGTGGAAAGAAGCCCTAAAGGATGAACCACTCCTTTGTCCCCGAAGCAGATGACTGCCACGTCAGAACCACGATGGCAGACAGAGGGTGCGGACAGCCCTTTGCCATGCAGACAGAGGCAGCTCTGTGCAGGCTTGCCGTTTCCATGGTTATATCCCAGCACCTTTTTCCAACACTGTTGCTCCTTCCCGCACACACAGAAAGGGGCTGTGCTCCAGGAACCCGGCAAACCACAATGGGCAGCCTTTGAGCTGAGGCACGATGCAGGTGCAGCATCCCCGAGGGGGGAGGCCTGGGTCCTGGACAGATCACCTGGGCGGGAGCTGAGCTCTGCCAGCCCTCCCTGAGCCCACGGGGGATAGGCTGGGGACAACAGCAAGAGCCAGCAGCATGCTGGATGCTGAGGGAAGCGGTGTAGGGGGGTAACGCCCGCGGTGGAAGCCAGCAGAGCTCGCCCCGCAAAGGCCCTGGAGCACGGACAAACGTAAAGCCCCAAACCCATATGGAGAAGAGGGGAGGATGAGCAATGCCGGCACGAGAGGGTTAAACCACCCCCTTTACCCGCCTCTCCCCCTCAGCACGCCCCCCCATTCCCCACACAACCGCTCCCCCTGAGGGGGAAGGCAGGAGGAGAGCGGGGGGAGAAGGCAGCTCTCCGCTATCCCCCGGCTCCGGCGGCCGGAGGAAGGGAGAAGGGGATAGCACCTCACTTCTCGCTGTTGTTAACGATGACGCCGCCGCCCTCCGAGTGGTTCTTGTTGAGCGCCATCGCCGCCTCCTCCGCCTCCTCCTCCTCACAGCATCGATGCCGCTCTGCGCCTGCGCGGGAAAACAATGCCGGCGTCACTGGGGGCTGAGGGGCACGCCGGGAGTCGTAGTCATCTCCGTAAATACATTAGCGCACGTCTGGCTGGCTGTCCGCGCGGTGCATGCCGGGAGTTGTAGTCCATACCGCCCCTGCGTTAGCGCTCTGCCATTTTTTTCCGTGCATTCTGGGAGTTGTAGTCCGATACGCACGGCCGTAACGCCCTCCGGGTTGGCCGCGCAGTGCATGCTGGGAGTTGTAGGCCGCCCGCCATGACACCCCTGCGAGCCTGGCCCGCTGACTATGGTAGTGATGTTTGGTAGAGTAAAATAAAAATAACCCTGTATGTCTGACGTGAAATGAGGTCTAGCCTCTTAAACAGAGAAAATGCTCTGTTTCCAACGATTTTTAAAGTTCCTGTTTGATGCGCTTTTCTTGTTTCATACATTTGCAAACAGATTTTTGATCCTGTTATTGGCTGCTTTCCGGGATGGACTCGAGCACATTAAAAAAAATTACCCCTTCATATTGGAGTGTATTAAACTGGAAGGGCTAACCGGTTGCCCTATAAACAAGCCAGGACTGTGCCTGTGTGTCTGTCAGGAATCTGGGAGCAGGAAAATACATGTGGCATTTGCAGATTTGCAGAAAGGGTCTAAACTCCTGCCTCCAGGTGTGCAAGTAGGAAGAACTCCTAAAAAATTAATGATTGCGTAACTTAAAAATAGAAGCCTTGCAAAACTAATCGACTCTTTTGTAGGGCCTCCTCAGATCAATAACTAACAACTGTATATCACTAATATATGAATAAGAGCATCTATTACCCTAAATTATATATTTTAGATGGATTTGAGCTTTTCCCTGGATTTGCAGCCCAGCCCTGTCTGAGTGCCTGAGAACCAGATGTGGTTGGGGGGGGGGGAGCAGAAAAACGACATAATGGAAACCAGATTTAAATAAATGCAGTGACATAATCTGTATGGTTTCTTGGCAAGAAATGAGCAAGTTTGTGCTTTTCATATCCGCTTTTTCAATAAGCAGTAAGTTTCCCTTTTAAGAAACAGCCATAACAAACAGTCCTGATTCTTCTCCTATTAAAGTCAGGAGCAGAATCCACTCAGCTTCCACCGAAACGCCCAGATGGAGCATTGGCACCTTGCACAAACTAAGACTCACCAAATAATATTTTTATCCTAACTCCAGCTGACATTTGGAATTAAGAAAAGCAGCCTTCACTTTAAAAAGATGCTGCTCTACTTCCCAGTGTGTGTGTGAAGCTCTAGACCTCCTCATCACATAGAAAAACCTTGGAAATTTATACTTTAAAACTTGAAAACACTGAGGAAAAAATACCTAATCTGTTAATCTTTTTTATTTGTAGGACAAGGACAGACATAGAAGAGAGAACTGGGACAATTCATTGTTTTGAATTGCTCAGGGCTGACAATTGTTATTGGATTTTAAGATTCTTCCGCTCCTTTTGCAATAAAAATGTGTATATGGCAGAATTCCCTTGGACACACTTGGAAAATAAAATCTGTGTTATTTTATGCCAGATGTACAGGACACAGAAAAGTAAACACGAGATAATGGGACAACTCAAATGGTTTGGTATTTAAAGGAAGGACAACCCAGGGCAACGTCTGTAAAATATTTAATGGTCAAATCATAGTCTCTAACACCATTATATTATTCTGTTACAGTTTCTTCACACACTGTAAAATATTCTACAGTTACTGTATTTAAAAAATCCTAATTAAAAAGAGGAACACTCTGTGACAGCAGAAATAACCCAAGGGAACACAGGAAGGCTGTTTAAATTGCCAACTGAGATCAATCCATCTAAACTCATCTCACCCTGCATTTAACCCTTTGTTTACAGCAAAAATTGGGGATCCAGAGCTGGTGCGGGGCACATTCCCTAATCGTTCCAGTTTCACCCCAAGTTATGGGCAGCACAGAGCAAACTCCAACCCAGCTCCTGGGGGATCGCTCCTGTGTTAAATCAGCCCCAAACCAGGAGGGTTTACTGTGCTCCCAAGCAGGATAAGAGCAAGCAGCAGGGAAGAAGAGAGGGTTGGGCAGCACTTCCCAACTGCAGCACTTCCCAACTGCAGCACTTCCCAAATGCAGCACTTCCCAACTGCAGCACATCCACAGGAGCCCCCCAGATGCTCCATGGAGCTGCATCCATGGATTCAGCCAGAGCAGAGGCACAACCAGGAACAAAGCCCAGACACCCCAGTGGCCTCCTGAGCTGCTCCCACGTGGTGACAGGGTGGGAAGAGAGGATCCCAAGCCTTGAAGGAGGTCAGAGGTTTGTGTCTGTGGACTGGGAAATGTGGAGAAGGGCGGGATGCGTGGCTCCAGCGTGGGTTTCCCCTCAGAGCAATCAATCCACCCACGGTGAAACAAAACAGGGCAAAGACCCAGATCTGTGGTGTTTACTCTGGCAAAACTCCTCGCTGCAAACAGTGGGAGTTTTGCCTGAATAAATGAGATTTAGGGCACAGACGGGGGCCCACATGGGAGATCTCTTCCTGCAGAGATGAAGGCTCCTTCCCTTCCTCTTCCCCCCGGGACGTGACCATGCACGGGTTGTGGCACAGCTCTACCTTTCCCATCCCACCAGGAATTCCTGACACCAAATTCTCCCCATATGCACGGAGCAGCGGTGATGCCAGCACCAGGGCACAGCTCTGCCTTTCTCATCCTGTCAGGAATTCCTGACACCAAATTCTCCCCATGTGCACGGAGCAGCAGACGCCTGCTCTGTGTCACTGCTGACATCTCATGCAAGGGCTGAGCTCTGCAGGGGCTGCTGGCGCCAGCCAAACAAAGCGGGTTTGGAGCTCAGGACGCGGCGAATGAATTCCCATCCGGACAGAAGTCTGGGCAGCATTCCCACCAGCCAGGAAAGGCCAAGATTTCAGCTGAAGATTTCACTCTGGAGGCCCTACTGTTCCTTTTCCCACTGCTTGCAGTAGTTTAAGAGGCACCTCATGTGGAGGAGGAGGAGAAGGAATTTGCAGACAGATCCCAGCAAGCCCCTTCCCAAACTGACTCACCAGCCTTGCCCCAGGGAAGGGGTGGCTGTATTCAGACCCTTCATCCATTCAAATATCCCAATTTTCTGGGGACTGGCAGCTCTTTCTGCGCCAGCAGGAATTGGCAGCACTGGCAAAGGAGTCACATTAAAGGAGCTCTTTGAGCCTCAGTGTGTAAACGTGGCTTTACATGTAAACGTGGCTTTAACTTCAACCCTCTCAGCTTTGTGCCTGCCTTTTATTCACGTTCCCGTTTTTCCCTTGGCTTCACATGAATATAGCACTATGATTTCCAGCTTATCCTTTGGGGGGGAAAAAAAAAAATATACTATATTTAGCTAAATGGGCTGTTTCCTATCCCTGCTGACTGTTGTTGCATCATCACTGACTCACTCATGCCAGTGAAGAACCTGACCCTCTATACTTTCTCTCTCTGACCCTCTATATTTTCTCTCTAGGTGTACATTACACAGCACTCTGGTTTGGTAAAGCAAGCTTTGGGAGGTAGGTGGCAAAATAACCCCTGAAAAAATAAACTGGTGGAAAGCTGCGGTGTGCTGAGACAGGGGCTGCTCTGTGCTGCCCTCACAGGCAGTATTTCTGTGTTTTCCTTCTGTAAAAGCTCCCTTAGGACATATGAACTGGGAGTTTGGTCTCTCAGCCTCAAGTTTCCAACTTTCCTGAAGGGAACTGTGTTCCCTCTTGCTTGAGAGTACTTTTTGTTAATTGTTACTTATTCCCAGAGTCTAAAGGGTCATTTAGTAACTGACTGATGCTGCACCTTTATCGAGACAGTCACAGCTGTGCCTAAAACACTAAACCAGACCATTTATCTCTGGGACATATTCACAGCACCTCTGTCACTTAAAAATCTCTAAGCTAAGGGGCAGTTTTCAGCTCAAGTGTGCCGAGGGTTCTTGAAGAGTTGGGAGTTTAACAGTACTAAAATCCCCTAAAATAGTCATGTCATCAAAAACATGGGGAAATCAGGCTGTAAAGCTTCAGCAAGAGTTACTAAGGAATGTAGTTGCTGAAAGCACATCCTCAAAATTTGGTTTGTGCTGTTCCTTCCCCATCTCTGGGTAGGAACAGTGCTGCTGCTTCTCAGCAGGAGGTTTCTCCCTTTCCCAGTGGGCAGAGATCCTCATTTCACGTTTGCAGCACTAATGGGTAAGCAGCCCTGCAAGGAGAGGTGCTAAATCACCCCAGCAGCACCCCAGCAGCCAGCCAGGCTCCTCCACATCCCTCTCCCCGGAGCACCGGCTCATCCAAGCCAGGGCACAGCGGTGATGTGGCACCAGGGAAGTGACCACATCTGCCTTGGGGGTTCACCTGGTCCATGCTGGGCTTGCTCTGTCAAAGGCACTTCTTGAGGAGCAGGCAGAAGGCGTTGATCAGGCAGCACTTAAAAAAGCATCAGCAACAGAGCCCGAGATAAGGCACAAAGCATCTGCACAAGTCGCTGGGGCAGCGCGAGCAGAGGTGAAGGAGAGGGACTGGGCAGGTGGCCAAGGCACAGCTCCAAACCCGTGTGGCACTTCTGAGCAGCACGCTTTACCAAGAAAGGCTGTCGCAGTCCCTGATGCCCAGAAAGGGAAGCTGAGGCGCAGGGAGGAGCACAGGGACTCGCCCAAGCTCGCTCAGTGGCAGAGCTGGCACTCGGATCCAGCCCCATCCTGGCCCCCAGCCCTGCCCCTCAGGAGGCTTCGTCCAGCCCTGGGTCCCCAACAGCGCAGAGAGGAGGGAGGGCTGCCACAGAGACAGACAGGGCTACCAAAGAGAGGTGGCAATAACCTGCAGGGGGGGCTTTTGTGGACCTGTCCGTGCCCCTCTCCCCTCCCGGGCAGTCACCGGCGCTTCAGCACCGACACACAATCCTTCTTCAGTGGCCCGATCTGCAGGTGGGCATCCACACTCTCCAGGAAAAACGCTGGCTTCAGCTTGCACGAGAAAAGAGAGGCAAACTGGTGGTTGATCTTGTTCTGGAACAGGTCAAGCTTCCCCTTGGCAGAAGGGGAGGCCTTGAGCTGCTGCAGGCAGGTCATCTTGGAGTCCTTGACTCCGTAGAAGGTTAAAGCCTTTTCCGAGTACTCCAGGAAGACGCCGATGGTGTGGAAAAAGGGCTGCTGGATGGCACACTCGAAGCCACCAAACCAGGCCACGTAGTTCTGGCCGTTCCACTGCAGGCAGCAGGACCTGTCGTTCCTGCCCAGGCGGCCGTGGTTGTAGGCTGCTCGCGGGTCGAAGTCCTCGGCGATGACCCCGATGCTCACCCAGCCGTCGATCAGCTCCACCTCCCAGTAGTAGTTGCCCCTGTTCATGAGGTTCAGCCCCAGCACCTGCTCGCAGTTGATGAAGCGGGTGGGGCTCTCTGGATAGGGGATGGGGCACAGCACCCGCTTGGCGCCCTTGGTGCCGAACAGCTGGATGAACTTGTCAGCTGTGTCACTGTCCAGGTCGATGATGAAGGCAACTGTGTGGGGCAAGAGGGAGAATGAGGGTGAGGAGGGAAATGCAAGGAAATCCTCCCAGCTCTCCCTGCTCTGATCCTCCTGCCCCAGTCTTTCATGATGAGCGTGATCCTTTCTGACCTGTCCCATCACTCTGTCCCCTTGCTTTTTAGTCCCACTGCAACTTTCAGTCGATGAGGATGAGGGGCTGAAAGAGCTGATACTCCCATAAGCAGGATGAATACAGGTAAATGGGCAGAGCAGAGAGCAGAGGGGCTGCTTGGTGAGCTCAACCATGATACCAAATATTGGAGAATCCTCCTGAAACAGTGGTGATAGGAAAATCCCATGTAACAGTGGATTTCAGGTAACCACAGACAAATGCAGCAGAGTGGGAGCCCAAGAAGACAGGAAAACAGGCCAGGTGGGGCCATGTGAGAACCACTGATAGATCCTAAACAGAGGGGACGTCCAAGGAAGTTCTTCCAGGGAAGAACCCTGGGCATGGATCACTATCAATTGCACTGCAATCTGAGCCATGGCATGTCCCAGCCAGACAGCAGCAAAGCACACCCTCCTTGAGCCCAGTCTTTGCTGCCTTGTGCCACTGAGGCAGATCTTGTCCCCTATGGACATGTCAGTAGGTGACCCCATATCCCCTCTAAGGCTGGGGACACACGGGTGGGGTGTGGGAGCTCAAGCCCAGCCCTGCACCCTCCAGCCTCAGCCCCTCCTGCCCCACTCTGCTCAGCCACTGCATGATCCCTCTCATTCTGCTGCTGCAGATGACCCTCACCAGCCCAGGGTCCTGCAGCAAACAAAGCAGACACACAAACTCTGATCTAATTTAGAGAAGATCCAATTTGCCAAGGGCTGGAAGGCGGCAGGAATTACACAGGACGCCTGCAGCCCCCCTGGGGCAGCTGAGCCGGCAGAACCAGAGACAAGGGAAAAAAACCATCACCTAACCAGGCTATGACTGTTGTCAGGAAAGCCAGGAGGCTTCCCTGTTAGCCAAGCAATATTTCCTCCGGTGGTGGCAGCGCTCCCACAGCCGCTGGATCAGCGCCGGCCGGGCAGGCGGGGAGGAGAGGGGAAAGGGAAGATGGGCCTTAGCAACAACCACCACAGCAAAATCCCCCGCTTACATTTCAGGAAATAATCACGGCTCTCCAGGCAGGCAGGATTGTTTGACTTCTCTGGAAATCGGGATTCGGCCAGTGCTGCGGAGACAGGGACAGAAGGGTTTGAGTCAGCAAAGGAACCAAACCACCAACAAGGGGTTACTGGAGCATCGTCCCCTGCCCCTGATGGCACCCAGCTGTCACAGCCCCAGCCAGCATCCCCACTCCCCCTGCACATCCCCGATGGCTCCCACACAGGAAAGGACAGAACACCACTTATGTCACACCAGCAGGGCAAGGAACCAGTTACAATTCCCACAGGCATTCCAGAAAGTGAGAGAGGAGAGAGCTCAGTTTAAATGAGACAGCGCAGGAGGGAGCTGCCACATTGGTTCTCCAACTCTGGCAGGTTTGGGAGGCCACAGCCTGCTCCCGGAGGATTGTCTGTCCTGGGAAGAAGAGTCCCCTTTCACGGGAGGCCACTTTGGCCACTTGCCCCCTCCCACAGGGCCCTGCCTAACTCCCAGGCTGTTTGTTGCCTCTCCAGTCCCCGGTCTCCGTGGAAAAATTCACAAAACCTCAAGGAGGCGTAAACCCAGACAGGAATTGTGCAACGTGCAGGGAACCCGTGCTGAGCAGCTTCCAGGGCTGGAGCGACAGGGGCCAGCGGTGATAGGGGCTGTGGAGCCTGCAGCCACCTCCCACCCATGCAGGGAGGAGGGAAAGGGACAGGGAACCATCTAGGAAGAGGAGCCAGGTGAACACAAACCTTCCTCCATCTCCTGGCAATTCAATCCATCAATTCCTTTCCCCTGCAAGTGGTTCCACTGGTTTTTGCAGGCAGTGGACAGCACATCCTTCACGGCACCCACGACTTGAGTGCACTTGGTGAAGTTCAGCTCGTTCTGGAAACTCAAAGCTGGAGAGAGGTTTTCTTCCATGGCTACTTTCAAGGCCTGAAATTCCTGAGGCAAAAAGGACAGAGTTTCAGGAGGTTTCAAACAAGCCAAAGTTGTCTCTTGTTCCACAACCCCACCCAGCCCTGGAGGATTTGGGATCTGGCAGCTCTCGGGACTTGGCCCAAGGACAGCATAAGGGAGGAGAGCGCTTTCCCAGCCACGTGTTCCTGGCACCTTCTCTTCACTCCCTTTCAAACCTGGACCCAGATTGTGTCCACCTCGCATGGAGCACCGTCTCTGCCCCAAAAGGTCTCCTCTTGCTGGGCTGTCAGGGAGGGGGGGATGCTGGAGGGCACAGTGGGGCACCCCAACCTCTTGCTGTCTGTCCCCCACACCCCGGTACCCACTCTGGGCAGCACATCAGCCTCTCCTGAGTCACAGACAGCACAGAGGTGGGGGTGATGGAGGGGAAAATCTTGGCTGCCTGGTCCCCCTGGAGAGGGGAGGGGAGAGGACTGTGTTGACAGGAGTGAGACTCTGCAGTCTGCATATCCCAGGGCTCCTGGCCCCCAGCTCCATGGGAAAGGAGACCAAATCCCAAAATACAACATTTTCAGCACCTCTTGCCCCATCCCACCTGGAGGAAGTAGATGGTGTCGGTGCTGGGGACGTTCTCCAGGTTTTGCTTGCACTGGGCCAGCTTGGCTCGTCTCTCCTCCTTCCAGCGGAGATGGGCCTCGGCCTCCCCCAGCATGGAGCGCTCCCCGTCCTCGATGAATCCTGTCACCTCCTTCTGGAAGGTCGCCAGCACCTCAGAGGCTTCTGCAAAGAGCTTCTTGACCCTCTCTTTCTCCTTCGTGGCAGCACCCTGAGTGCAGGGGGAGAGGGGTCAGGTCCTGCAGGTGACGGTGCAGGAGGACACCCTTGTGCCCTGACCAGCACCCCGTTCTCAGCTCTGTGGGGTCTCTCTGACACCCCATCACACCCTTTACCCAAGAACTCAGGTCACTTCACAGCCCAGCTGTCAAGGAACCTGGCTGGGCACTGCCACTTACTGCTGCACCAGGTCTGGTGTCCCCAGGAAGGGAAATGACAAGGGCCAAAGGGGACAACACCCCCCATGAGCCTGGGGAGAGAAGGTGCAAGAGCCAGAGGATGCCCTGGCATGGCCCTTGCCCTGTTCCTTCTTCCATGTAACAAATGAAAGCAACCAGAGATGCCACAAGGGTTAGCAGAAATGAGGAACAAGAATCCTCAGGGATCCTTCTCAGGATCACCAGTGTTTTATGGTGCTCCTGTGAGCACCGACTCTACACCCCAAAACCTCACAGCCCCTTCTCCTCTGCCCCCCAGCCCAGCAGAGCTGTGCTAAAAAAGTGAAGCCATCGCAGAGTCACCTTAATGAGCTCCACCATCTTCTTGGCCTGGGCAATGGTGACTGCCAGCTCCTCCAGCTCGTTCTCCACATCGCTGAGGAACTTGGCTTGTTGGGCCTGCAGAAGGACAAACACTGAGCTTTACCCCCAATCCCAACGGGAGCAGCAGGGCATCCAGCCTCTCCCTAAATTCAACCTACAGACCCTCTCTGACTGTGACCTCCCCACCCATCCTTCGGGTGAAGGATGCGAGGGGAACCACGAGTTCTTTTCCTGTTTTCCTTCCCTGCAACATCCAACCTGCAAACTTCCCTTCCTACTCAGCTGGAAAATGAAAGGAGCAGCCTGGGCTGCAAAGGGTCATGTCCAGCTCCACGTTCCCCACCCTGGTCCCAGAGGAAACCAAACAAAACAGGAATTTGAAAGCAAACCCATCAGGCAGTGATTGCAGCTCAGCGAGAGCTCTTAGCGAGTACCCAGGGCTGGGAAAAATCCACCTGGGATTGGTGTGGGAGCTAAACGGCAGACCTGGAGCACTCAGAAACACAGCACAGAGTCCCCTGGAGGTTTCTGTTTAGGAGCAAAGCAAACCAGCCCCGGAGCCCCGGGAGCTGCGTGGCTGCAAAGGAAGAACCTTCCGAACACGGCATTTCCTGACACACTATTGTTGGCTCGGCCATTGCCCATCACGAGGACAGGTCCCTCGGGAGCCCGGAGGGCACTGCCCTCCCCAGCCAGGGCAGCTCCCAGCCGATGCTCAGCCCCCTGGCCCTGCTCCCCGCAGTGCTAGTGCCCGGGGAGCAGATAAAGGTGTTTTCCCCTGCATCCATCCCAGCCCGCAGAGCGAGGGCGGTGGCCGAGGGCAGTCACAAAGACTGTGCAGGCCACATTAAGCAGCGCCTGCCGCGGTCTGACAGCTCCTCGGGGTTGGGATTACGCACACTTTCTATTTTAAGGCACCTCATGACTAATAATGCCGATAAAAGGGTTTTCCTGCAACTCTAACAGCCCATCAGGAGTGGGGAATAGCTTGGGGCTTTTCCTGTGCACCCTGCCAGACCCCGGGCTCCTCCTTGGAAAAGGCAAACTTTCCCAAGGTCTCCAAATGCCTCATGGCCATGCGAGGTGCCACCACACCACATGCTCCCATCTGCCTGCAGCCCCATAGAGACCCCACACTCTCAAGGCAGCAGTGCCCAGGAAGGCAGCACCACGTCGGGGTTGGAGCCCCGGCTCCTGGGAAGGCTCGTGGGTGTGAGTTTTAGGAGGTGACTCAGTCACATCTGGGAATGGGAGTGATGGAAAACCCCCGCTGCCAAAACGGCAGGATACAAAAGGCTGGGGGAGCGGGAGCGGCGGCCGGGCCGGCTGCCAGCGCGGCCAGAAAAACCGCCTTGACGGAGCTGTGGGAACGAGACGGAGAAGGCGGGTGCCCCATGACCGCGGGGGTGGCCACCGTGGGGTGTCCCAGGCGCCCTCGCCCCGGCCCTACGCCCACGGGATTGCGAGTTCGGCTCCGCAGTGGGAAAACTCCCCACGGGATGCCTGGCGGCGGCTCTGCCCCGATACTCGTCCCCATCTGCCCATCCTGTCCCAATCCCACGGGGTTCCCTGATGGCACAGCACCCTGTCCATATGCTGGGGTGGAATCCCCCGAGGGGCGAGAGTACAGCATCCCCCCACACACGGCATCCCACCAGTGCTGCACCTGCACACATCCCGAGCTGGGATCAGGCTCCCCGTGGGGACTCGGGTGCTGGATGAACCCCTTTCAGGGCACGCCGCACCTCACACCTCACACTCCCCAGGACAACCCCACACCAGGGGCAACCCCCGCGCGGGGACCTCCGCGCCCCCCCGCACCCCACGCACCTGCTTGTGCTCTCGCTCCTGCTCGAGGGGCACCACGTCGTGGGCACGATGCTCGTGGGCGCGGCAGCGGGCGCACACACAGCTCTGCTCGGTGCGGCAGAAGCCGTCGAGGGGCTGCAGGTGGCGGGGGCACAGCCCCTCCTCCAGCCGGCGCAGCGGGGCCACCAGCCGGTGTGCGCGGAAGGCCGGGGCGCGCCGGTGCGGCTCCAGGTGCGCCCCGCAGAAGGACGCCAGGCACACCAGACACGAGCGCTCCGCCGCCACGCGTGACCCCGGCGGGCACACATCGCACAGCACCGCCGCTCCTTCCTCTCCCGCCGCATCCTCCTCCTCGGCTCCCGGGGCCATCGGGGACGCGGCGGCCGGGGACGGCGGGGACGAGCCGCCGGTGGCGGCCGCCAGCAGCGGCAGGAGCTCGCACAGGGCGCGGTTCTTGCAGAGCCGCAGG
>VZTX01030892.1:542-32183 GCA_013400915.1 Pardalotus punctatus | reverse complement strand
CCCGGCCCCGCGGGGCGCTGGGGAAGCGGGACCCCCGCCCTGCCGGCCCCGAGCGCCCCGCTGTACTTACTGCCTTGTGAGGCTCCTTCCCCTGAGGCAGCTTCGGTGTCTGCAAAAAGAAAGAGCTGTGATTAGATCCGCCGGTCGCCCTGCCCCGGCCCCAGCGCCGCCTCGCTCGCTCCCTCGCTCTCCCCGGGATCGCGGCCCGGCCCGGCCCGGCCCTCACGGGACGGATCGGGCGGTGAGGGGCTCACCGGGGCTGCGGGGCCGGTCACGGCCAATAACGGCCCGTTGTTAAACTGCAGCTGCCCGCGGCCACAGAATCACACAATGGTCTGGGCTGGAAGGGACATCAAAGCCCATCTCCTTCCACCCCCTGCCATGGGCAGGGACACCTTCCTCTATCCCAGGTTGTTCCAAGCCCCGTCCAACCTGGTCCTATAGAAGACGCTCCCAAAACGAAGCTCTGGTTCCCCAGGCTGTCACTGGGACATGGAATGGCTGAAGGGATCCCGGCTCTGCTCTGCGGGACTTCAGGGAGCCCCGAGAAGACTCTGGGGATGTGGGGTGTGGGGCCCCCTGCTCCTCCTGCCCCAGCCCGGCCCCTGCTGCGCCTCCAGGCAGAGCGGCCCCGGGTGAGGCACGTACAGACTGGACGGACACATCCAACAGTCCCACTGCCATTATGGAACTCATGACGATGAGCTTTGTCATTTCTACTGAAGGCTTGTTGAAATCCCTTATGTGCTTATTTTATAGATGCCCAGACTGGCTGGTGTTGGAAGGGACCTTAAAGCTCATCCAGTCCCCCTGCAATGGACAGGGACACCTTCCACTGTCCCAGGCTGCTCCAAGCCCTGTCCAGCCTGGCCTTGGGCACTGCCAGGGATCCAGGAGCACCCACAGCTTCTCTGGGCAACCTCTGCCAGGGCCTCCCCACCATGACAGGGGAGAATTCCTCTACATTATCCCATCTATCCCTGCCCTCTGGCAGTGGGAAGCTGTTCCCCCTTGTCCTGTCCCTCCAGAGGACACTCTTTAGGCACTGGAAGGGGTCTGAGCTCTCCCTGGAGCCTTCTCCAGGTGAGCACCCCAGCTCTCCCAGCCTGGCTCCAGCCCTCAGAGCATCTCTGTGGCCTCCTCTGGACTCATTCCAGCTGGCAGTTCCTGGGCAAGTGCTGTGAACCCAGGAAAGGAAGCAGTGAACAGTGCACCCTGCTCAGCTTCCATGGAATTTGGCACAGCCAGCTCCACCACTGTGCCTGCCCTCCACAGGCAGTGATGACAAAGCCTCCACAAGAGATGGGCCACACGAATTCCCCCAGGGCGAACCTATCCTGGTCTTACTGAAGGCAAACGTGAAAAGAAAGGAGAAAAAGCTCCCTCCACTGCCGTGTGTGGGACTGCAAGAAGCACAGAGCAGAGATCATGTTCAAGCCCTAAATGAATGCAACAGGCAAAGCTGTTAAAACAAACCCCAACGTTACAAGTCAAGGCTCATAAATGATTAGGATTTCCAAGCCAGTCTGAAGTGTTTCATATTCATCCTAAATTGCGTATACTGTTATGTCACATTATCTAATAACGTAACTGCACTGCAAAATATTCCATATGTCTGTTGGAATGATGCCTGTACTGTGCTGGAAACCACAGCTGCAGAATGGCACAGCATTTTTGAATTTAAAATTTGCAACCTTAAGTAATGAGTGCTGTTTGCATTTAATTTCTTTATTTCTTAAAAATAATAAATACAAATTAATTTGTACATTTCTACTTGATTAACCTGCCTGATTAGATCATTTTTCTAGGCAATGGTATTAATTTGGCACAACTTCATAAACTCAGGGGCCAGATCAGAAACCCTCAGTATCAGATGCAGAACCTCGACAGCAAAGCCCTGGATTTTTCCACAGCTGCTACTTGTTTGAATTCCCGCCCATGATTCAAGGAAAAGCAGCTATGGCACAATGGATTTATGCAAAATGCTGCCCTGGTGTTCACAAGCAATGGCATAAATAAACCATAAAAGATATGCGCTATTTAAATAGCTTTAAAAAGTACTTTAGTCAAATTTAACAAGAATCGGGCAACACATAAAGGTTTCAGGAACAGACATTTCTGAACTGCATCAACAAATGTTACTCTTAGTCATAAGACAGACTGAAGTATTCATGAATTAAAAAATGACCAACTAAAAATCCCCTTACAGCCCACTCTACATCACCTTTGAGCTCAGACCAAGTAATTACAGCTGTGAAACAAAAGATTAATTTCTGGGAAAGTTGCAAAAGTCAGTAAGAACAGGGAGGTGGGCAGGGAAGCTGGAAAATCAACCAGTTAACTCCTGGGTCCCAAGAAACACTCTGCATCTCATACAAGTATCTGCTGCAGACTGGGAAATGTGCACAGGAAAAATGGATCTTTGGATGCAGGGCAGAGAGCAAAGAACCTCCCCAAAATCATCTGATTTTTTCAGTAACAAATAATCAAACAAACAAACCCCAGCTTTCTACAGCTCAGGAACACCATCTCTCCTCAGGGATGGTTATTTCTCTATTAGTTTTCTACTCCTCACCTCAAAATCCTTTCAGTGACAGAACTGCTCAAACGCAGACTCCAAAAAATGTGCACTTTGGAAAAAAGCATTTTTCCATATTCACCATTTGAATGAGTCATCTTCCTTTTCATATTTTTTGAATTGAGCAGAACCCATTCTTGGAAAACATTAATCTGAAACTTTAAAAGCTTTGAGAAGTTTTTTAACAATTGGTGAAACTTGAAACTTGGCCTGAAGAAAGCAGTCCCACTCAGAGCATCCAGCATCTGTTCTGGTGCGGGCAGCTCAGCCCACAGCTGGCACGGCCCCGTGAGGAGGGCATGGGGAGCTGATGGGCTTGGAGGGAGGCAATGCAACAACTTATAATGTAAATAAATAATAATGAAAAACAACTTGAGCAAAACCATCATTCAGCCCAGAAAAGCTTATCTGGAAACAGAGAACTTCCACCAATTCTTGGGCTAGAGGCGATATATCCTGCGAGGGTTAAACTTGAGCCTTGCTGTTTTCTTTCTTTGCTTTTGGAAGAATTCTCCTTTGGGTACAAATCTCCCTTGCTTGGCCTCAGCCCAGAGGTTTATAAATTTACTGTTTGAAAGTCTAATAAAGCAATTTCAGCCTTTTTTTTTTTTTTTTTCCTTTGGAGTTATCAAAAAGTGAAATAATTTTCCTGACTCAAAACATGCAGATGTTTTGCTGCTCATGTTGCTTAAACACGACCCAACCATACAAAGCAGAACTTTCTAGCTGACTAACTCCTGAAGGCAATCCAAACCTTTTAATGACCTGAAAAACCCCACACAGCTAAAATAAAAGCACCGTAAGCAAAACATTTTTAAGCCCTGGGCTGTGTGTAGGCGAAGCGCTAACATTTGGGACAGAGCCTCCCATCAGCACCAGGAATGCCCAGCCCCTCTGCTCCAGCTGAACCCCAGCAGGACGAAGGAGCTGTGATCCTGCAGGGCTGCACAGCAGCTCACAAAGGAGCCTTTCAGCTCCACCACGTAACTTTTTTGTTGGGTTTCTTTTTAATTTCATTTGTGAGTTTCGGGGAGGCGAAGGGGAAGGAACACAGCCTTTTCCTTTCTTCCCTGATAAAACAGTGAGGAAATTTCTTACCTAGGTTTCTGGTTCTTTGCAGAGCCCTTGCACGGGGATTTCCATGCCTGCAGCTCGGCTTTCAGGGGAAAGCAGAATGGGAACTTGTCCCTGCGAGGCAGCACAGCCTGAAGCAGAGCTGCCTCAGCCCTTCTGCAGACTGCCAGAGCAGTTACTCCCTGAAATTCCCCAGCCAGTGCTCAGCACCACATGGAAGGCTCAATAAACTAAGAAAATGCCCTGTTTTATAATATAAACTCCTCTGCTCCTGAAGGCAGACAAGAAAAGAAATCAGTCTCAAGAACACAGGTCACCTCCAACGCAGCTTGTCTGCCACAGAGAGCTAGAGTGGAGGCAGGTGCAGCTATAAAAAAAATCCAGAAAACTTCTCAAAAAAATGATCATTGCAAAGAAAAATGTGATGTTGCCAAGGTGAAACTCTTCATGTGGAACTGAACAGCTCAAAGGATGAGAAGACATGAAGTTCTGCACAGGGCAAAACAAGCAGTGGATAAGGACGGATCACTACATGAGCACAGAGGGTGACAGACCTTCCCCTGCTGTAAGGCCCAGGCTCCCTGGCCACAGCTCCAAAGTGGGCACTGGACACAAAAACCAACTCAGAAATAACCCAGGTCAAAGCAAGGACAACTAGATACCTCCAAACCTCCCGTGTTGTGTCACTGAGTGGTGACAGAAGGGCTGGTGACACAGATGTTTTGTTCTGCCCCGAAGGTCCAAAGCAGATCAACACCAGTTTCTCTGCTCTCCCATGGGCTGAACCTTTTGTATCCTCTGCTCTGTCCGTCAGCAGGATCATCCCAGGGCTTGGCCATGGCCTGTTAGTGACACAGGATCTACAGCAACAAGCAGGGAGCAGAGTCCTGTTCCAGGGGAAGGGGTGTACCCTTCAGAAAATCACAAACAGCAGCTATTCCTGCTGGGATGGCCAAAAAGGCCTGGAAGGAAGCACCTAAAGAGAAGAAGGGGGCCTCAGTTTGCTCTAGCTCCTCTGATGCTGAGCTAGTGAGTCTCCCAGGATCAGTCCAACTTCGGGAAAGGCAAATGTCATGTGGCTGATGGGTGGCCCAGACCTTGGGCAAGCCATGGCTGACACCCAGAAAATCCATCCTGCAAAGAGGGAATGCCAGGTCCTGCCATTGCAGTCCAGCTCCTCCCTTGCCCAGCCAGAAAGAAACAACTGAAGGATTCAGGATTGGAGTTTCTGGCAGCTGAGTCTGGCATGGAATGGGCCAAGGGAGCTCACATTCCAGTGCTTCGAGGAAAGCAGCCCTGGGAGAGCTGGCTGCCAGTGCCTTGGCACTTCATCTGAGACACGGACTGGAGTGACAGGCACAACACAGCATGTGCAGAGTGACACCCTCGGTGCGGTGATCCCACCACGTTATCCCACATTTGTCACCACGGGGCAGCACCAGCCTCTTCTCCTCTGTAGAGCTTTGGGACAATAAAAGCATCTTTCACAAAATTCCCTTCACTCCTGCAGTCTTCTGCCATTCCAGCGTTGTTCCTGGTCCAGTCCATGCACAACTCACACTGGATAATATCCCACAGGGCTTTCCTCCAAAGAATCCTTCCTTCTTTTTTCCTACCCATCTTTAACCTTTCTCTGGCAGGCTATTCCTCTGTAGATGAGCACACGCTGCCCAGCGCTTCAACTCCCTGGGAGAGTCCCACTGCCACAGCTGCATCATGTTTGCAGTTTAATTTCTTGCTGAAGAGTGTAGATGAATAAATATCCCATTTGTATTTTTATTGTCTTTGGGCAATTTAAATGCACTTTAAACGTTACTACTACATGCATCCATTTACAGTAACAAAAACCAACACTTTCTAAGTATCACAGATACAAATTCTGCTTCTCCACCACTGATGGGAAAATTACTGATAAATTTCCACATTTAGAATTTTGAAAATTTCCATCTTCTACAACTACACACGACAAAGACTTTGGAAATAAAAGGTAAAGTCATGTTTCCACTGAGTTAATGTCAAAGCTATGGTTATCAACTGTACAGGACTATGTTGATGCACCCATATAATTTAATATACAGCTTAATTTCATTATCAAAATATAAATAAATACAGAAGAATCAGATCACCCACGGAGGTGACTTCATACTAATAGAGCTCCTAAAATTCCAGCCGAATTAAGGATCCCATAGTGCTTGGGAAGAGAAGTATAATAAAAGCAATCCTTGTCCCAGATTTAAATACTACGATTATTATTGCAAAATTATTGCAATGCTGTGATGTAGTGGTAAAGCATATCCCTATTATTTTAGGGATTTTTTTCCTTAAGCTGCAGAGCGAAGCTACTTGAAGCTCCATTTAAAGGACTTTAAGAAATTTTGTTGGTATTTAGAAAAGAAATACCAGCATGGAAAAACAATTCTGTGTGTATCCAGGGGTACAGAAGCAGCTCTGTGATATTAAACAGCACACAAGGAATATGCAACCATGCAATTAAGGGCTCTGTTATGAGACTGTGACAAACTCTGAGCAGTTAAGGACACGCGTTCACTTCTCAGCTGTGCGTGTGCTGACATTTCAAAGTTTGAGCATTTAAAACTTCATACTAGCCTTCATTATTCCTGGGTTTTCAACCACTGGCTACAGCTGAGGAGCTCAAGCAGATGCTCCAGCCAGCCTGGCACACTGTGCTCACCTCAGGTGACAGAAAACAAACCCAGAGAAAGGCTCAGGAGCTGGCTTCCAGTCCCTGCTGTTCTGGCATTTCAGAGCTCCAAATCCTGCAAACTACACTTTGAATGAACAAACCACCTCAAACTTTCACATTTCTGCAAATAAGCAACATTGGATTGTGCAGTCTTACAGAAAACTCAGATCAAGCCACTCCTGACTAAGCATGAGACATTTCACCCACACAAGTGCATTTGGGAAGTGACCTCAGCCGACAGCAGAGGAACAGGGGGAGCTCAAGGAGCATTTTGATTTGAACACAAAAATACAGCAGTCACAATGCCCGTATCTGATTTCTATCCTCCGTGCTGACTTCTCAGGGAGGGATGGAACACCCAGCTGGGCAGGAGAGCACAGCACCTCGGGGAGATGCCAGCACACTGCTGGCACGTGGGACCTGCCAGGAGAAACTCTGTGATTTGCAGCTCCCCCTGCATACAGCGATGCCCCTAAGAGCCCTGGGCAGTAAATACTGCCCTGGACACAGGAGCTGCTCCTGGCCTGGAGAGAAACATCTCTGGACAAAGAACCACAAAGCTGAGCCAGCCCCAACGTTTATCAATGGGCCCCTCTCAATGGGCCACCCCAAAGAAAAATTATTGGTGATCAGGGAAGCAGCAGAGCAACCTTCAAGACCTTCCTGAAAATAGACATAAAATCATAAAATATCCTGAGCTGGAAGGGACCCAAGATCATCCAGGAGTCCAACCCCAGCCCTGCCCAGACCCCCCAACAACCCCACCCTGTCCATCCCTGGCAGTGCTGGCCAAACGCTCCTGGAGCTCTGGCAGCCTCGGGGCCGTGCCCATTCCCTGGGGAGCCTGGGCAGTGCCCAGCACCTCTGGGGGAAGAACCTTGCCCTGATCTCCAGCCTGACCTGCCCTGAACCTGTGTTATCCCAGGATTCCCAAATTTCAGCAGGAGTGAGATACCTCTGTGTGCTCGCACATGGGTCTGGAAACAGTTGTAATACTTGTATTTCTTCCCACATATTCCACACTCGTAAGACCCTGGAAAACAAGAGAGAGAAGCACACATCACCATATTAGATCAGGAAAAACAGCCTCTCTGCACACCGATCCATAAACTGCGGGCTAAAGAATGCACTTTGCAGCAGAGTAATTTTTGGAAGGTTCATGGAGATAAATGCAGGAAATCACTATCCCAGACACTATTCTTTGTTTCAGTCTTATTTAAGATTCCTTGGCATATTACCCTGAACTTACATTTTCAGTGTATCTTTTTTACTTTGCTAACGTGAAAGGGCCACTCTCAAAATAGCCTGACTTATAATTTTATAATAATGACTAATGCTTCCTATGGACAGAAATAACCTTGAATTACTTTTCAGTAAGTTCCTAGTAGCTGGGAAAAAGTCCTTTTCAACTGAAAAAAGCAGGCAATATGTTATCTTGAGGCCAGGAGTTTTCAAAATTTCTCAAGAAATGTACAATGTACAAATTTCCCAAGAAACCCACAGAGATTTGGTAAATATCCACCCAGAGAAACCAAATAGATACAAATAGAACTTTTGCCCTTTTTAAGGAAAAGCACATGACCACAGTAGTCTCTCTTCTCAATTTGTGTCTCTAATTCCAGAAAATACACATCTGCAAACAGTCATTTGAAATGAAACCAGAGGAAAAGAGCTGGGAAACCATTTGTAATGATGAAGTTATGCCATGAATTTAGACTCTTATGTTATTGAACAGGCAGACAGAAATTTCCTTAGATTTGTTATTTGAGTTGTGACAATCTCTTTTTTCCCACTTCACTTTGTTGCACAGGCTATAAATTCACTTTCCAGGCTCTGATTTGCAGAATGCACTGCATTTCTTAGCTGTCCACCAGAGCTGTGGAACTGGGATCCCCTTGGTGCTCTTTGGGAGGCTGAGAGCAGCCCTTGACCGAAGAGGAGGTGGGAGAAATAAGGGCTGAATTCATTTAGTATGAATGCAGAATTCCATTTCCATGGACCCTGCCTCACGCAACCCTGAGACAATCTTTTCCTGACCATGCCAAACAGAAAAACTCAGGAAGGAGTCACAAATGAGAACAAAAACATTCACACACATCCAAATAAACATCCCCAAACAGCATTTCACAGCAACACTTACCTGGAGCTACTCAAAGTGAGCTCTTGGAGGGCCAAACCCGGTGACCTGTTTGAACACACTATGCCCACGGTCCTTTTTCCCCTTCCCATGTCCCATTCTTATAGCTTGGGAAAAAAAACACCCCCCCTTTCAGTGTGTAAGAGCCCTGAATTCCCTGTCCATCACTGATAGCACCCCTTGGGACTGTCTTCTGAGCTTGGGAGGCTCCTTTGTCACTGATGCTGAAAGAGGCCATTCGCCACAGTCTGATACACCAGAGCACCCATCTGAAAAAATACATATAGCACAGGCACTTGGCTGTGTCTGATCTGCTCCAGGGCATTTTTATTATCAGAGCTCACTATATTTTATATAAATACACATCTGTGGGACAGTCACCACCTGTGGTCACTCCATACAGGCTGCCCAAGTGAAATTCTGGATATCAGCAAGTCAGCAGCATTTTCCAGCCCTCATTTTCCATGTTCGAGGACTGATTATTTTCATCACCAACTTCTAGAATTCTCTTCTGAAAACTCTTCCAGCTGGAGCCCCAAAGCAGCCGATGAGTGCTCTCACCATCAGCTGGGTCCTCCAAACAGGAGCCCTGAGCACAGCTGAGGTTCAGCTGAACCAACAGCACAACGTGACTGATGCCCACCCACATCCCAACAGTGCTGGCTGCCCACGGAGATTGGGAAGAGTTGGAAGGAGTCCAGAGGAGGCCGCTGAGTTGATCTGGGGGCTGGAGCCCCTCTGCTCTGGAGCCAGGCTGGGAGAGCTGGGGGTGCTCACCTGGAGAGGAGAAGGATCCAGGGAGAGCTCAGAGCCCCTGGCAGGGCCTGAAGGGGCTCCAGGAGAGCTGGAGAGGGACTGGGGACAAGGGATGGAGGGACAGGACAAGGGAATGGTTTCCCACTTGCCAGAGGGTAGGGATGGATGGGATCTTGGGAAGGAATTGTTCCCTGGGAGGGTGGGCAGGCCCTGGCCCAGGGTGCCCAGAGCAGCTGGGGCTGCCCCTGGATCCCTGGCAGTGCCCAAGGCCAGGCTGGACAGGGCTTGGAGCAATCTGGGATAATGGAAGGTGTCCCTGCCATGGCAGGTCCCGTCCAACCCACAGCATTCTGTGACTCTGTGAATTGGTGAACACAGGTCAAAAACAGCAAGGGGCTCTAGGCTGATTTTTCCCCCCATTTTTGTTATATTTCCTACTTCCTCTGGAGATAGTCTGTGGCACATAAATGTATTCCTGTGCAGGAGTTCTCCAAGAGGGTCACCTGTCCAGGTAACTGTGCAGTGCCTTCCTTCTGCACTGTGAACCCAAGCAGGGGCTCAGCCCTCGTGCAGGGGCTGTGCTGGACACCGAGGGCAGGAGCTGAGGCAGGAGAGGGACCACGTGTTTCAGGCCAGGGCTTTTGTGCAGGTGCCCTGAAGCTGCCAGGTCTCAAGTGGAACCTGGGGAAAGTTGGAGTCATCTTGGAGGGGAGCACGTCAGAGCAGTGCCCCAGGAGCACAGGGAGTTTGGGGAGGGAGTGAGGGAGGTGTGTTACAGACCTGAGGCAGAGACACAACTCAGCAGCCACAACGGTGTGCTCAGCTCACCACAGATCTCCAAATTAGAGAAGGGAGGGGTGACTTGCCACAAAAAATGTACTGTTAGAGTGGAGGAAAGGTGAAGTGGAGGAAGAAAGACATCACTGTGTGTTAAGGCCTTGCAGAGAACATGCCCACATGGCCTTGGACACCAGCAGGGAGGTCATCATCTGCCTCAGGCTTTGTCCACTCAGGGTGTGTCATGCAGGTTACAGCTGGTGACAGCAGGAGGGGAGATGGGGAAGGTTTGGGGTTAGTTGGTGCACTCAGTTTGGCCAGGATTTACCTGAGCCTCGCAGCTGGACTTTGGGCAATGCACCCATTGCTTCCAGAGCTTTCTTTGCTCCCTGAGCCCTGGTTAGACTTTCACACCCTTCCATCACATACCGGACGTGTATCTCAATGCATGGTCAAAAATCCAGGTCCCTGAATATCGATTTCGTGTATATCCAACGGGAGAGCCACGTTCCACTGCTTTTCCATCTAAATTGTGCAAAAAGAAATCAGAAAAAAGCCCTTAAAGTGGGTGCATTTCCAAGGAATAATGATGGCTGAAGCCTATTAAAAATTTCCAAGACCCATCTGTCCCTGTGGCTTCTTGACATGATGTCAGAGGTCACACAGAATTTCTTAAGGCTTCTGCAGTACTATTCTAATTCACCAGTGAGAATCCAAAGTACTCTTGAATTTCATATGCTGAGCAGCTCAGCAAGAGGCATCAGCACCATGGCATGAACCCAGCCTGTGCATGGGAGATGGACAGAGAGGCTCAGAGCAGAAGGATTCTCTCTTCACTCTGTCTCAGAAACATTTCTGATTTAATGCATTACTTGAAAAGTCCTCTCCAAAATGTTCCTCGTAAAGCACCAGATTGGTAGAGCAGATTGAGATCTTAAGGAGTCTTGTATCAAACTTTGCCTGATCAGCTTGCAGATAACTCAGTCATCCAAAACACAAATACTGACCTGATGCTATTCCCAACAGGAGGAAATTATGCACATCTGACAGTCTCCCCCTCTTTCCCCTGAATTACAACACAAGAGCCCTTTGCTTTTCCTCTCCTCTCCAGACAGCTCCATGGTGGGACCTCTCTGCCCTGAATTCCCTGCCCTGAGAAGTGTCCATGTGCTGGGGCTCTTCAAGAGACCCTGGCCTGGGTTCAGCACGTGAATCTTGCAAGAATAAAGAAGAGAAGAACAGGAAATGTGGCATCCCTGAGCTGTGCAGGGCAGGAACCCCCCTGGGGCCAGGACACCCAGGGGTACCGCTGGGGTGCAGGTGGATGTGGGGGGGACGGGGGGATCCGCAGCATCTGCAGCTGACAGGACCCAGATTAGAGCCAGCCTCTCCACTGGCTTCCTCTGCTTGGGATGCCAAACGGGGATCCCACGGGATTGCAAGACTTTTGTGGAAAAGCAGCTGAAAGGAAAACGGTCCAAACCCACAAGCAGGACCAGCCCTTCAGCTCGGGGACTGTGGCCACTGTCCCCAGCTGTCCCACCCGGTGCAGCCCCTTCCAGCCACCAAGGGGTTTGGGATGCTCCACATGGATGGAGGCAGAGTCTGGAGTAGTCCAAAGTGCCAGGAGAGACAGGAGCTTGTGCAAGCAAACAGGAGGCAAAAGACACAAGGTCTGATTTGAGGAAAACACTGCAAGGGAATAGCAGCAACTGAGCTGGGAATCCCTGTTATAAATTGCTCCAAGTAACAACTAAAAATATAAATAGAGCAGATGTGTGACTCAGAAAAAAGACATAAATGTTGCAATGTGCATTTCAGCCAAGTCCCAAGGCTGAGCCCTGCAGAAAAGCTGTCACTTGGAGCCACGTGTGCCCTGAGCCTTCAGCACTGTGGTCCCAGCTCAGACAACACATCCCCCATTTAACCAACTGTCCCCAGCACCCCATGAGAAGAGACAGGCTGGGGGCTGGCAATTCCACAGAGGAGAGGGATTCATTCACTCCTGATTCACCATCAGGAATTGCTATTAAAAAACCCCATTTTTGACACCTCCAGTCTCAACTTCCCTGATGAAGGTGAATAAAATCCTACCAAAGCCTTGCCTGTCTGTACTGGAGGAAGGGATTCAGATACAGCTCCCAGATCCCAGGGCAAGGAAAACTCCTGAAGTGCTGGGGAGCGGCAGCAGAATCACAAAGCCTTTGCTCCGGGGGCAGGAGGCACCAGCAGCATCAGCGGGTCCCACTTTTGGGCTGCTCCAGTGCAGCAGCCAGAATGGCCAGTGGAGCAGCTGAAATGGCCAGTGAAACAGCTGTAAAGGCTGGTGGAGCAGCTGGAATGGCCAGTGGAGCAGCTGAAATGGCCAGTGAAACAGCTGTAAAGGCTGGTGAGGCAGCTGGAATGGCCAGTGAAACAGCTGTAATGGCTAATGGAGCAGCTGGAATGGCCAGTGGAGCAGTGGCACACGGGGCACATTCCCGGTGTGAGGCACCCTGGTGTCTCCAGAGATGGGCACAGTGCCCCTGTGGGATTTCCATGGGGGCATAGAGGGCCCAGGTGCCAGAGCTCAGCAAACACAAGGAGCTGCTCTCTGGGCACTGCAGGAGTGGCCACACAGGAGTTATTTAGAGCCACCGCCCCAGTGAGAGCTGTGTGAATGGCAGACAAACAGGGCACTTCCAGAGCTCTGTTCACAGAGCAATCAGCACCAGCTCCCATCACCTCTGGACCAAGCTGCCTTTGAAGAAGCCCAGCACCAGGCTGTGAAGTGCCCAATCCAATGTGTGTTTCGTTGGAAAAGACCCTTCCAGACAGAAGCTCTCAGTTTATATGGCTTTAACCCCCACTTGCTCACTGGCCAACAAATCTGTCCCTCTCCCACAGTGCCCATACACTGAACTGTGTCCCCCTCACACCAGTCTGTCCCCAGTGCTCTCCATAGGGACAAGACAGAATCACAGAACCATGGAATGGCCTAAACTGAACTGGACCCACCAGGATCATCGAGTCCTGACCCTGCCCAGACCCCACCAGGATCATCGAGTCCTGGCCCTGCCCAGACCCCCCAACAACCCCACCCTGTCCATCCCTGGCAGCGCTGGCCAAACGCTCCTGGAGCTCTGGCAGCCTCGGGGCCGTGCCCATTCCCTGGGGAGCCTGGGCAGTGCCCAGCACCTCTGGGGGAAGAACCTTGCCCTGATCTCCAGCCTGAGCTGCCCTGGCCCAGCTCCAGCCGTTCCTGGCTCTGTCCCTGTCCCAGAGCAGAGATCAGAGCTGTCCTCGGGAGGAGCTGCAGCCCCCGGCGAGGTCTGAGCTCTGTCTCCTCTGCTCCAGCTGGACGATCCCAGTGCCCTCAGCTGCTCCTCACTGCCTTCCCCTCCAGTCCTCCCGAGTCAGCCAAGAGCCAAAGCCCTGTCTCCACTGCCCAGCAATGCAGCCAAGCTCAGCTGGAAGCCACCATTCCCAGGGGACACTGACTGCAGAGCAGCTGCTGCCCAGCCAGGAGCTGTGGGGAGAAGAGGGTCCTACAGGGAGAACACCCAACCTGCAGATGCTTCCACCAAGGCCTGGTGACCGTGGCTGGAGGAGAAGCTCCCATTGCTGCCCATCAGTCATAGCTCCACCCCTCCCTCCCAGGGCACCAGGGATGCTTTTCAGGTTAGCCCATGATTAACTCCTCAAGAGCTGCAGAGGCACAAAAACTCTGAAAATTCACAGACTATTTCTTCCAAATTGTAAAATCTTTATGTCAGAAATAGTTACGGACTTCTTAGGATTTCCTTAGACCTGCAGAGACAGCACTGACTGTTCTTTGAGCACTCTGCTGTTCTTGGTGGCTGTCCTGTGGTGGAAAGGAGGGCAGCAAGAACAATGATGCTTCTGAGACAATCACCAGCTAAGGACATCTCCCGGCTTTCTTTCCAGCAGTGTGCAATAATCAACAAAACCCAGGAGAAAATCCAGCATTATTTCCTCTTCTCTCTCCCCCTGCAGGACAAACCAACCCCAACTGCAATGCTGGGCAGCTCAAATTAGCTTCCTTATGAGTCCCTTAAAGGAAACCTGGGCCAACTGCTCTTCCTTCTTTTTATTAGCAACTGCCCTTGGATCTCAGAGACACTGCAGGGACCTGCTCCATGGTGGGGACAACAGAGGCAGTGCAAGAGTGGTGCCTTGCCAGGTTCCCACAGGAAGCCCCTTTCCCTGAAGCAGGAGGAGAGGACAGTTTGATGTTCATAGAAAAAAAGAAAAAACTTCTTCTCATCACAGCTGGAGGTGGGGTGGGGACAGGAAGCACTGTTTGGAACAGGGCACTCCACAGCCAGCCCAGAGTCAAAAGTATTCCCACAACATGACGAGTGATCAGAAAAACAAACAAACAGCAACCTGTAAAACCTGCTCTTGAGCTCAGCCTCATTTGCAGAAAACATCCACATTCCTCAGAGCAACTTTCCTCAAAACATCTCAGGCTTTCCTTTCCAAATTCCTCATCTATGTCAAACACACCCCCAGCCCTGGGCTCACCAGGAGCTGCAGATGACTGATGGGCAACTCCCTGAACATGCCAAAAGAAAAGGAGATTTTTTTTTCTGATGTTCACTGAGCCTTTAGAGCCGACCAGATGCAAACAGACACAGCAGGTCAATAATCCTGAGCCAGGACCCTGGGACTGGTGTTCACCCTGGCTCTGGGCCCTCCAGCAGAGCTGAGTGTCCAGGCACAGCTCTGCAGAGCCCCTGCTGTCCCCACACACCCCCAGGCCGTGGTGCCTCGTGCTGGGTCTCACCGAGCGTCTGCTGGTTGCGGACGCCGCCGATGACCACGCAGATCTCCGCAGGCACATCCCCCGGCCCGTCCTTGATGCTCTTCTTGGAATCTTTGGTGTCGTCCTGCCAGATCACCTCTTCGATGTAGTCATCTGGTACCTCTGTTTTCACTTTCACCTCAGTCATCATTCCAGCCTCTTCACTGGGGGAGGACTGAGATGTGGCCGAGTCGGAGCCCTCGGCTTTCGGGCTCCGTGGGCTCCTCTTCAAACACTCCCTGAGGGGGGGAAAAGAGGAGAGAATGTGAATCCTCAGTGCCAAGTGCTTGTTTTCTCATCACCAGGACCTAATTCTTTGGTTTATGCAGGTTATTGAAAATAAGCATATTATTAGGTATGTGTGTCTGTCATACATGATAAATAATTAAAATTTAACTGGAAAAAAGTAATAAAATTATTTGCTAGTAAGGAAAATAACCTTTACCATGACAACACTGGTGGTCATAAACACACTGCAGCCCTAAAGAAGAGCACAGAACTCGCCCTGGTTCCTGGCAGGCCACAGGCACAGCTCCAGCAGTTCTGACTGCAGGTATTACACCAACACTAGTCCATGCATACAAAGCCACATTCTCTGTGGCACTTGGGGTCACGGGTCACTGGTGGACCTGGCACTGCTGGATTAAGTTTGACTTGATGATCTTAAAGGTCTTTTCCAACCTAAATGATTCTATGATTCCCTGCCTTTTTTAATTTGGAGCTATCTCCACCCTCCATTGCATCTTCTCTTTTATGCCTTTAAGCAACCTGACATCCCATGGTATTCAGAGGCTTTATTGAACATACACAGTGCTGATCAAAGGGGATCATCTGCAGGATGAGGATATTTAGGGAGACTAACATTTTATGGACAGATACAACTACTGGAGATGACAGGGAAAGCCTAATGAGGGGCAGAGGTAAAGGGGGTCCACTGTGCTCAGAAACAGGTTAGGAAATAGCACATGTTTTCATCTTGGAAAGTGAAAGCTGGGAATTTGTGTGAGAAAACATCTAAACAAATATTCAAAACCCATTAAGAAAAGGAAAGTGGACGCCTCAAAGCTGTAGAACAGCATCAACAGGTGCTGTGGTGGCAAAAGGCAAAGGGCCTTTGAGCCCAACAGACAAGGATGTGGGAATAAGCTACTGGAACTCCTTTAGCACCATTCTTTATGGATTTCTGGTTTTTAATACTGGTTATTAATACACTCCAACATGCAATGCAAACATAAAATAATTGCTGGTTCAGTTTGCGTAGAAATCAGAACTAAATATATAATGGCTCAGACTACCCAGAAACAGAAGCCACTGTGACATATTCAGAGTCATGTAAACACTGGGACCAGCCAAAGGTGGTTGAAAACAGGAGTAACAAAGGTTTTAGGCAGGAGTAACAAAGTAAAGTGAAAAACAGGCTGAACTTATGGATAATCAGTAGATCATGCAACAGTGACAAAAATCCCATTGCTTGGAACATCATAAAGTCAGAACAAAGTCTGAATTACAGTGTTAGAGAACCAACACCTGCAGTGGTGGTGCATAACCATGGACATAACATAACCATGGAGCTCACAGAGGAACCAGGATGGTGCCACTGGAGGTGAAAGTGTGGAGCTCCTGGGAGGACAGGGATGAGGGGAGCACAGGAGCAAAGAGAAAAATCCTCCAGTCATTACTGCCCAATCTCCTGCAAGGACGTGGAGTCGCTATTTCAGACTGGGTCAGGCACATCCTATCGCCAGAGATTTTATTATTCATCCCTTCATTCTCATTATGGAATGAAATGTACAATTAATAGTCCCTAAACAGAGAGAATTAGCCTTGACCTGCCTTCCCACTCATTTCCTGCCTCCTCACACACACTCCCCCCGCCAGGCTCCCAAAATCATACAGGGCTCTTACAAGTGAAAAAGATGGATTAAGACAAGAGAAAATGTGGTTGAAAACTGGACAGTCTTTATGGTAGTATTATTGGGTGTGCCAGAGGCCCATCAATCTTAGCCACAGCGTGGCTCAGCACCGTTCCAAGGGGAAGGCAGCGAGTACTGAACACTCAGGGATCAGAAGAAAGTGGGATTGATTGCAAATCAATCAAACCCAGAAGGTGTGAAATGCAAAACACTGATAAAGGCAGCAATAGGGTAGATAGGAAAACCTTCCGTTCCTTGGTGAGGACCGTGGTGGAAGATCAAAGTCAGCCAGTGCTCCAGCTGGGAGGCTGAGAGGTGGAGCAGGCAGTGGGAGAGCTCCGTTATCAATGGCACAGCAACCTGGAGCTGCCAGTCCTGGGCAAGGCAACAGGAAAAACCCAGAAATGAGCCCAGTGTTTTGGGATTAGCAGCTGATACAAATGGCAGCGAGACTGAGGCTTCAGCCTTCTGAGGAGATGATAAATGGGGCAGGAATATAAAGACTTTCTGATCATGCCCAGCTCTGCATTGGTCCCATTCAAACACAAACCAAATCTGCAATGGGCCCTGTGCTGCGAGACAAAGCTGTTCTCCATGTGCACTGTCCTGAACAGAGAGGCATTTCCACAGGACTCCTGGAATGGTTGGTGTGGGACAGATTTATTCATGCTCTGGAATTAAACTAAACACCACTGTTGCTAAAAATCACGGGTGGAGCCATGGAGGGGTGGAGAGCAAAGACTGTGAACGGGACACGCCACCAGTGGATCCCTCTCTCCACAGCTGGCTCTGCCCCAGACCAGTGGCTCTGGCACAGTCAGACAAGTCCAGGACTGTGGATGCACCCACGTGGTGCTGCAGCCACACAGAGCCACGCTCTGAGCTGAAGGACTGACCAAATTTTCAGATGCAGGTGCCTGAGGTCAAACAAAGAAATAATCTCCTCCCTGTCTGAAGCTGTGGTGAAGCCACTCCCCATGTGCTGCCAACAGAGTGAGCAGCTCCAGGTTTCTGAGGTGATCAGAAGAGCTGAAGACGGTTCCAAAAAGCAGCACTGAAATGGTTCAAGACTGGGAAAAGACACTTTATGACTTTGTGAGACCAAACTGCTCCAATGTGTTTCTCATGCCAAAAGGAAGACTGGAAGATGATTTGATTGCAGCATATTATCATCTTCATGGGGAGAAAATGCTCTCTTGCCTTAACTTGGCAGGAAAGAGTAGAGTAGGAGCTCACTGCTGGAAGCTGAAACCAGTTGAAATGAGGCATAAAACATTAGCACAGATGGTGGTCCACTGGAACAGCCGTTTTCCAAAGGATGTGCTCAGGGAGAACAGATCCCCCCAAGTTTTCAAACCCAGAGTTGTGTATCTGGCTGGCCCCAAGTCCCTGAGCTCAGTACAGATGTGCACTGGCCACACTTGGTGGCCTGGAGCTGCAGGAATATATAAATTATTAAACCAAACCAATGGACCCTCAGAACTTTTGCCCTTCATGCATGCTGACTTTGTGGATCCATCCCTGCCAAGGAAGTAACTTCCCAGCTGGAGTGTCTGCTCCTGGGTGGGACCCAACCCTGCAAATATTAACTGAAAGCAATTCACTGCCCCATATGTTCTAACCCTGAGCAGGTACCTGATGTGCCCAAGGACACAGCCCCAAATACTTCAGCAACTTTCTTCCACATGCTTGCATGGCTCACCAGCCCTGAAAGGAGCCTGCTGCTCCCTTCAAAAACAAGTGAAACCATAAAAACAGAGCATCACCGACTTTTTACAACAATTCCACAGCAAACAGACACCTTCTGTGTCTTTGGACACGTTCTAGGAGGGATGGAGGCAGCAGCCAGCGGATGTACCCAGGCTACAGACCAGGTGTGTCCGGGAGCTGAACCCACATCCCCACCCTGGGGCACTGGGAGGGGACCCAGCCAAAACCTGCCCTGAGCCACACCCACTCAGATCCCAGGGAAAGAGCTCCAGTTGGGTGAAAAGGGAATCAGCTGTAAGCACTAAGGTTGTTTTCCCAGTTCTGTGCATCTCTAGCAATACATGTCGCTGGGTGTTTGTGCAGCTCAAGGAAGGGCTGATTGTTGTGTCCCTGTCCCCTGTCACAGCCACCCCCTTCTCCCAGGCAGCCCCAGGACCTGCATCTGCTGCTGACACCCCGAGGTGCTGGGGTTTCTTGCATGAGCCAGATCATGTTCCACAGGCCCCAGTGAGCCAAAATGCAGGAAAAGCAGCCCCTGAGTGCAAGCTTTGTGCCAGGCTGGCCCTGGTCCCGTTCCACTGGGGCACTCTGTGCTCCCTTTCCACGGCCGTTGCTGTTTTGCTCCCCAAGGCAGAGCTGTGTTCTCACATTGTTCTCTGTATTTCATACTTCACAGAGGTATTCCAGCCACTGGCTGATGTCAAGCTTTAGCCAAACTTCAGCTGCAGCCTTTCTCCAGCTCAGTGTCCAGAGGGACATCATGGCTTCGTAGAGCACCTTAAAATAAACGTAATCAAACAGCAGCACAGTCCCAAGCCCTCCTTCCTCGTCTGGATGTGCCACAGGGGGCAGAGGAGCCAGAAGGCTCTGATTACTTCAAGTGATGCACAAGAGGGGCATCACCAGCTGCTGGCAATGGCAGGTGAAGGTGATGGACCCTCCTACCTTCCCTGCACGTGGAGAACATCTCCCTCACCTTGATCTTGTATCAGGACTGACGGACAGACCACGGAGAACTTGTCAGGACACCGTAAAACAAGACGCTGACAGGCAGTGGGGTGGTGGAATGTCACAGGGCTCTTGGGAGTAGTGACACAGACAGTTGTCCCCACAGCACTGTGATCATCCAGTGACAGATCCATCTCTCATTCTTCTCAGACACTGACATCAAAAAACTTCCCAGGCACGAAGGTGGGTCCCTGTCCAGGCCAGGTGACACAGGGCTGGCAGAGCAGGTGGCAGGAGCCAACAGAGCAGCACTGACGCTCCTGGGAGCAGGGCTGAGCTCTCCAAAAGTCACTCAGTGCCTCTGCTGGGGCTGCACAGCTCTGGAGAGAAGGAGGAGGCAGCAGTGGTGGAGTTCACTCTCCCAGCCGGAATGAGCATCACTTTCCTGTGGTTCCCCGTGAAATCCAGGTCGTGCACCTGTGGCTAGAGCAGAACCAGCATCAGCCCAGGCCTTTCCGAAGCTCAGTTGATGAATGGGATACAAATGTTCCCAAGGGTGCAGGGGAGAGCTGGGCTGAGGGAATGATCCTCATGGAACAGCAGTTTGAAGCCTCCTGGTTTGGCTGGGGAAAGAGCACCAACATGCCAGAGCAAAACAGGAAGGAAATGGAAATTACTGACACTGGAAAAACTTCGGGCAGGATGGAAAGGAGAGTGTGCAGTGCCCCAGCAGAACCAGTTTCCCTTGGAAGACAGGAGTCACCACAGACTCCACCACGCACAGCATCAACCCACACATGCACTGACCCAGGGGAGGTGACCCAGTAAAGCATCATTTCTTTCCCAGTCCTTTGGTCCTTGGATCATCCCATGATGCTGCACTTGCTCGGTGTTGTGCCGAATTTTGCCTCCCCTGCTACTGAGCAGCACAAAGAGCCTCCACTTGGAGATGAGGATAAAGCAGCAGGAGATCCAGAGTATACTTTTCTCCAGAAGTTCCCTGAGAGACACAGGGACAGGGAACGTCCTGCCTGGGGGAGGGAAGAAATCAGGCCTCAGCACCACCGTGTCCAGGCCTGATTCTGCCACTCCTGTCCCATTGCAGCACTTCTGGCGCTGAGGCAAAGCTGCTGGAAAGGCTCAGAAAGAAGACCAGTTAAGGAAAGGAGTGAGTTTTCAGTTCTGCAGTTCACAAGGCTCCAAGCAGGTCTAGCTGGGTTTGGGTGAGGGCACAGAGAGGACAGGACTCAAAGCTTTTGGGATGTCAGGTAAGCTCAGGATCAGCCCTGGGTGCTGGGAGCAGAAGGACTCCCCAGCATGGTCCAGGCAGTGACCACATCCCCAGGTCCTCAAACAGAGACCTGCCCAGATCCCTGCAGGCACTGCTGGGGCTCTGCTGGGGACACACTGGGACCAGTGATGGTCAGAGCCTCCACTTGGTGGAGACAGCAGCGCACAGGAGCCAAGGGAGAACCTGCCAGAGCCACCTCCCATGGCTGGGTCCCCCAGCCACCCTGTCCTGGTGGCTCTGAGCTCAGTCCCCAGCCTCATGTCACCACCTTTCTGCATGAAACAATGCGGGTTCAGTGTTCCAGTGTGGCTTTGATGATCAGCTGCACCTCCCTGTGCAGCTCCAACCTGCATTTAAACATCCATGGGCTGATGTTCCTGGGGAAGAGGATATTCTCCAAACACAGCACTGCTCGCACAGGACAAAAACTGCTCAGAGACATCAGACTAGAGAAGCAGAGTGCCCAGGGACAGCTGGCTTAAACCCTACCTCCTTCCACAGGGGGGATCTAACTTCTTCTCCATGACTTCGACCCTTCCTGGGAAATACCAACCTCCTTCAGTGTTTTATGTCTGGTCTTTACTGAACTGTGGGCCTGGCAGTCCAAGAGGCTCTTCCTTGCTGAGGAGAGGACGCAGAAGACTTGGGATCACGCAGTGCTCACTCGGTGCCTGGTTGCTCCTACAGGTGAGGTCCTGTTTCACTTTCCAGAACAGACTCTGATTTCCAACATGAAAGAGGCAAACAAACATTGCACTTGCATGTATCACTGCTCTCACTAAGTAGGCCACACAGCCAATTACTGTAATACCAGCTCTGCCATCTCACTATGCTCATTTCAACATTGCTGCCTGCTTTGATCATCACACTTTCATCTTCTGATGACGTTACGGCCACTTTCATGTCAGACACAAGTGTGTGAAGGCAGAAGAGATTTTAGAAGGCCTTAATGAAGCCTCAGCATGGAGAACTGGAAAGGCAGGGGTAAAAATGGGTTCCTGGACCCATTTAGGTGCAGCTTCCTTGGCCCTACACCTATGGCAGTTGGTGAAAGCCTCAGGCTTCAGCAGAGCTCGATGATGCAGCACAACCAAATGTGCCAGAAGAACAGCTCTGGGCATGAAGCTGAGCAGCCTGGGGGAAGCCTCACCAGCATCAGTGCAAGGAGCAACACGAGGGCAATGCCAGGAGCTCTTCCCGAGGGAAGGACAGGAAGGAAAGGCTGGGTGCTCACAGCAGTCCCCTCTGCACGGTAACACCACCCACAGATCCAGCAGCGCCTTCCAGCTGCTCTCCTGTGGCAGAAGGGGTGAAGGCTGCAGGGCTGCAGTGTGGTGCTGTTCTGGTCTCTGCAGCTTCTCCCTGGCTGTGATGAGCAGAACAGCAATGAGTGAAAGCAAACGGGGCCAGTCAGCTGCTGCAGCCACAAGAAACTCGCTCTTGCAGTTTGCTGTTTCTGATCTGGAGTAGCATCCTCATAAATAATGAAAGTGACTAAAAGCTACTTAAAAAACACACACTCCTCCCTTCTGAAAGAATGAGAAAAAAACCCCAATTATAAAAGGACATTTCTTCCAGCTAGGAATAATTTGTCATGTAATTCTCTGAAGACAGCAACAGAAACATGCATGCTCCGTGCTCCCTTTGAGTCATCTGTGATTGCATATGTACTCAGATGCCTTCTAATGAGGCTATTTTTACAGCACACATCCTGCTGAGTTTTTGGGGAGGGGCAGAGTGAGATCAGTGAAGTATCAGTCTTCAACATCAGCTCCTCAAAAGGAGAAGAAAAGGAAACATGTGGAGGAGGATGTACCACTGAACCAACACCTACAAACAACTCTCCCACCCCAGCAGCGAATGTGGAGCACCTTTTGGTTTTTTCTAAACAATACTCAAATTGGAAAACCCAGAGATCATTAGTGCCTTGATGACATCAACAATGGCCAAGTTGCACAGGACTCTGCACAGCCTGGTGTGGTGGAAGGTGTCCCTGCTCC
The DNA here is from genome assembly GCA_013400915.1 of Pardalotus punctatus. NCBI lineage: Eukaryota > Metazoa > Chordata > Aves > Passeriformes > Pardalotidae > Pardalotus > Pardalotus punctatus. Next base: position 9,488 of record VZTX01030892.1, on the reverse strand, counting down.
TGGCAGGGGGTGGAACAAGATTGGTCTGCGAGGTCCCCCCAGCCCAACCCATTCTGGGATTCCATGGTGAGACCCCTGGGTACAGGGGAATCTCCCACTGTACCTTCCAGGGTGGATTGCTGCCTCTGGTCATTGGGCATTTGCTGGAAAAGAGGTTTTCTTACTGGGAACCTCCCCTCCATAGGAGAAAATCCCCCTGTGCTCGAGTGAACAACCCCCTGGGTGTGCCCAGTTAGAGTAAAACTGAAACACACTTTGGGCAGTCCGTGGAAGGCTCTTGTGGTCTGCAGCACACAGAGGCTCAGTAAGGACTCCCAAACACCCATGGGGACCATGCAAAGGGCACCTTGGCAGAGCCAGCAGGGCACCAGCATCAGTGGGATGTTCCTGCTTGTCCTCGGGAAACCAATGTGCACGTGGCTCATCCCAGGCTAAATCAAAAGGCCTCAGCTGCCAGAAAGCAAAAGAAGCAAAAAATAGGGGAGGCTGAAACTGGGCTCAATTTACAGATGTCTGCCATGGTTTTACAAGAACCAGAAGGTTCCTGCCATGACTGGAGCTATGGGAAGCAGAACAGACAGAACAGATGTAAATGAACTCTCATTTTACATGGAGATGATGAAAGCAGAGACAAGAAAAAGAAGGATGTAAGCTGAAAATCTGCTTGTTTGATAAATGAGCTGTGGTGGCCTTCCCACCCCTGCCCATGGCTCTCATCTGCTCCCTGGGGCAGCCCAGGGTGGGCCCTGTGCCTTACACCAGGAGGAGGAGGAGATCAGGAAGCAGAGAAACCTCCTGGTGTCCTTCACTGGGGACATCTCTTCTGCAGACATCACCACGCAAGAAGATTTTCAAGCACAGGCTTAAAATAGAGAAAAGCAGGAGCTGTTTTCCCAGTGTTACAATTGAATTCTTTGCTCCTCGGCTCCAGGCTCCAGCTTCAGATGTTCTCTCACAGCTTGAACAGAAAAGACACCACCCCAAGCTCCTGTGTCAGTGTCCAGAGCTGCTCCTCTCCAAAGGGACTCAACCTCCTCTCCCTGTCCCACCTCACAGAGCCTCTGCCAAAGCCCCTCTGCAGCCTGAGCTGCATCTTTCAGAGGTGCTGGTGTCTAAAGTGCTGAATAAACACCCCATTTCTGGGTCCCTCCTCTGAGGGATTATTTTCCGTGTACTTCCAGGGTGGATTGCTGCCTCTGGTCATTGGGCATTTGCTGGAAAAGAGGTTTTCTTACTGGGAATCTCCCCTCCATAGGAGAAAAACCCCCTCTGCTCAAATGCAGCAAAGCAAACACTTCTTTAATGTACACTTCATGCACACTAGAATTCCTTCTAATCCTTGACTCTTTCCATGAACATTTGGGAGCCTGTCCAAGTTCTGGAGCACAGACACCCAAGCAGGATACCCAAGTGTGCCACCAGCACTCTCGGTGACACACATGATGACAGCACATGCTGGTGCCCGTGTCTGAAACCCAAATTTTCACTCGGTCACAGAAGGGTACAAGTTCATGATCATTTGTCCACCGGGAGGTTTCAGTTCTCTTCACAATTTTCCATGATGCCACTGTGAACTCCCAAAGTGGGCGTTTAACCTCTGAAAGCAAAGGTTGTAGGAAAAACCTGTTCACTCGTGTCCTGACATTATTTTGGGGAATGGGAACTCCCTCCTCCATCAGCAGGAACGAAGACTTGCTGAAGAACAGAAAAAAAGCAAAAGCAGCTCAGAGCTTCTGGGCATCCCCCCCAGGCATCACATTCTCACGAATCTGAGGATTTGAGGACCTCAAGGTCCCTGAGAGGTTCCAAGTGCCACTGCAGTCTGTGTGGTTCTGTCCATGGCCCAGGAGCTGAATCCTTGGGTGCTTGCTTGGGTTTTTCATGAGGCTGCTGGGTCCCCTCTGTGCCATCCATGACCTTGAACACACTGGTCCCTTCTGCTCTGACCAAGGATGAGGCTGCAGCTCCTGGAGGCTCTGAGGCTCCAAGTCAGTTTTACCTGGGGATGTCAAACTAACTGGACACTCGAAGAAAATCCCTGAGGCAGGAGAAGCAGCCCAAACCCTGCCCTATCTGGGAGACATTGACATTCTCTGCTTTCTCCCTCCAAAATAAACTGAAATCAGAACATGAGGCCGCATCCTTCTGCAGGCAGAAGTGTGACAGTAGCTGCCATTCAGGTTTTCCTGGAAGGAATTTGCTCAATAAATACCAATATTATTAAGGAGTTCATAAATTTAAAAGATGTGAAGGTTTTGTAGAAGAGAGATGCCTCAGGGAAGTTCACTCCGAGGCTCTGAGGGCAGCTAGCTCTTAAAACAAGAGGTAACAGCTTTCAAAAACCCCAAAACACATAATGCAGCACTTGGCGGTGTGTGTGGTGTCAGTGCTAAAATCTAGGAAAAACAAATAAACAAAGGAGAATACTTAATTTTTCCAGCTATCTGGGTCTAGTAAAACACACAACCTTTCCTGACAGCAAACTCTGCTTCAGGAAGTCCAAGAGGAATTTAATCGTGCGTTCATTCCTCAAGGGACGCTCGGCAGCTTCGAATCCTTCAGAGAAGGTAAACTCCAGGACCAAATCAGGCTGCCTCTCCTCTGGAAATTAAACATTAAAATACAAACCAGAACAATAGTCAAGAGCCACAAAGAATTCCTAAGGTATTAGCAAAACAAATTCCCTTCAGTCCTTATTAGGAATATCTTGAGGATGGCTTGAAGAGGAAAGTCTAACCAAATATAAAAAAAAAATTTGGCTTATCCAACAAAAAACAACCGCACACTCTTTGCCAAAAGCAAAAGAATTCAGTCAGATAAAAAATGCGACACACAAATGATGCAGGTTAAAAACTGAATTTAAGATGATAATGGAATAGCTGCCAGCGTCTTTAAATTTTCAAGCGTGGAAATGTCAACAGAGACAAAGAAATTCAGGGAAAAACAAAGAGAATAGATTAAGGGTTTATTTATATCAGTGAAAGAGCTCTGTGTTGCTTGACTAAGAAATGACTGAGGGGGTGAGAACTGAAATGGCCACAGGTCCCCAGCACGCCACGAGGAGTGAGGGGGGGACCCAAGGAGAACGAGTTCCTGGTAGCTCAGCTTTCCTGGAGGCTTTCGAGCTGCCAAGTCTTGGTACTTGAGGGCTCCAGAAAGGGACTTTTCTCCACCATCCAGAGCTCTCCAGGACTCTGGCATTTGGCAGACTGGTGTGGTTTACACAGAAAATATTCCAGTCCCTGGGAGCTGGGATGTGTCTGAGCACTGTCATCTCCTTGTACCTGGACATTTGACCTTCTTTTGAGTTTCAAGGAAACCTGCCCAGGCTCCCCACAGCTTCTGTGCTGGCTGTGGGGCAGACCTGAACTATCCACTGCTCTTACACTGGCCAGAGGGCACTCTGAGGGGTTCTGCTGGGTGGTTGGTTGGCTTCCTTTTGAAGATGGCTGGTGAGAGCACTTCAGAGAGCACCAAGGTTTATTAAATTCCTTGCCTACTTAGTAAGAGTTTTCTCTTTTCCCGATGCAGGATGAGTCAGAAGCTTCTTCGCACCCTGGAACTGAAAATCCCACAGGTTGCCTCTTAAAGAAAGGGGGGACAATTCAAGTAATTTTGCTTCCTGGAAACACCCATCCCTAGGCCTGTCCCTCCACAGGGTGTAGAGCCTTCTCCTGAGGTTCAGAGGACCACAGCCTCAGAAATTGTCCTCCCCCAGTGCTGGGGACCGGGTGAGCTGGAAGAGGAGCCTGAAGAAGAGCTGGCACCATCCCAGAGCAGACCCTCCCTTGGGTGACAGGAGCTGCTGGGTGTCCACAAAGGCAGAGCAAGTGGGGAGGAGAGGGGAAGATGTCACCAGGGAGCCTGGAGAAAGGCCAGCTTGGAAGGAGCCAAGTGAGTACAACCACTTCTCAACACCTTCCCCTCCCAGGCTCCCCAGGGAATGGTCCCGGCCCCGAGGCTGCCAGAGCTCCAGGAGCGTTTGGCCAGCGCTGCCAGGGATGGACAGGGTGGGGTTGTTGGGGGTCTGGGCAGGGCCAGGGGCTGGACTGGATGGTCCCTGTGGCTCCTTCCCCACTCGGGGATCCCATGATTCCATGACAGTCACACCTTTATGGCACGGACTGAAACACTCAGACCCCTGAAGCACCACTCCCCTGCTCCAGAGCATCCGGGAAAACGGCACCACAGCAGAGCTGGGAGACTTCTGGCACCTCCTGGGATCACTCCCACCCTGCTCCCACCCAGGCCAGCACCCAGAGCCCTCCTGCTGGACCTGCACCGTCACGAGCCCTCCCACTCTTCTCAGGACCTGCCGCTCAGTGCTGCGGATGCTGCAATAAATGAGAGCCACCCCTGCCCTCGCCAGCAGCTCCCAGCCCCAGCAGGCCTGGATTTCCCCATTCTGGGAGCAGAGCTCTTCCACAGCTACATCTGTGCCGTGAGCGGGTTCCCCGGCTGGTGACAGCCCTGCTGCAGACGGGGCTGAGCTTCCAGCTGGCTCCGTTCCCTCCGCAAACAGATGCAGCTCCTATATCAGGGGCTGATTTATTCAGCAGGAGTCTCGCACATTAAGTGTAGTTAAGTCTGAAAACAAATCTAATGACTTTAAAATAAATAGCCAACAGAGGACTTGAAACTAAAATTCCTCCTTCCACTGACACCCGCCATATAAACAATAATAATTATATAAAACCGTGTCTAACACATGACTACACAAGGCTCTGGTGACCAAGAAAAGCACACGCTGCTTGTCAGACATAATTGCACATTTGGTTTTTCAATTATTTCTTGTCAGGATCCAGAGCCCACCATCTGAATGCTGACATTAATTATTGGGAAGTAGTTAGTACTACAAAAGTCTTGTGGAGACTCCCAGTGCTCACCCCGAGGCCCACAGCTCCCAGTGCTGCTCCCACACTGCCCTCCTGTCCCACCACCCCTCTGGGACTGTCACACACTCCCGCCAGACAGGGACACCCAAACTGGTCACCTTGTGCAGAAGGGGCTTCAGAAGCTTCAGGAAAGTCTCCAGTGCACATCAGGACATCAGCAAGGAGCTGAACTCCTGCCATGCACTCACCCACACGATGGGGTCAGACCATGTCCAGCTCTGGGGCCCCCAACACAAGCCATGGACCTGTTGGAATGAGTCCGAGGAGGCCATGGAGATGCTTTGGGGGCTGGAGCCCCTCTGGAGCCAAGCTGGGAGAGCTGGGGGTGCTCACCTGGAGAGGAGAAGGATCCAGGGAGAGCTCAGAGCCCCTGGCAGGGCCTGAAGGGGCTCCAGGAGAGCTGGAGAGGGGCTGGGGACAAGGGATGGAGGGACAGGACAAGGATGAGTGGTTTCCCACTGCCAGAGGGCAGGGATGGATGGGATCTTGGGAAGAAATTCTTTCCTGTGAGGCCCTGGCCCAGGGTGCCCAGAGCAGCTGGGGCTGCCCCTGGATCCCTGGCAGTGCCCAAGGCCAGGCTGGACAGGGCTTGGAGCAGCCTGGGACAGTGGGAGGTGTCCCTGCCGTGGCAGGGGTGGCACAAAATGGACCCTGGGGTCACTTCCAAGCCCAGCCAGTGTGTGACTGTGAATCCCAGAGCCCCAGGCAGCCACTGCCACCGTGCCCCAGCTGAGCCCATCCCAGCCCCTCTGAGCACCCAACTCTTGGCGTCGTGCTCCCATCACATCACTGCCCATCATGCAGGAAAACATCCTGCCTTTTACTGGCTTTTAATTTGCTGCTTTTTAATTTTGTTGACTGTCTCTTTTTTCCTTGCAAAAGGAAGAAAGAAGCCTCTGATCTACCTTTTCTGGAGTGTTCAAAAACATGCACAGCTTTGTCAGGTTGTCTCTTAGTTGTCATCTTCCCCAAGGCAAGCAGCCATCTCTCTTCTGGCTGCCTTAAAGGAAGGGGGTTTTTCTGTGCTCCTAAGAATTCTCTTCACTTTTTAAAATCTCCCATTACTGAGCACTCACAGAGGTGCAGGAACCACACAGGAATTAATCAGGGAGGAGAAGAGTGAGCGCTCTCTGCCACCACGAGCTGCCAGCTGCACACACTGACCCCTGTTCTTCCAAAGGCAGCACCAGGCCCATGGAGCTGGGGGTGCTGGGATCACAAACCCCTGGGCCTTCAGAGCTTTCAGTGTTTGCTTGAAACAGAAAAAAAATCAATTCACTGCAGTAAAAAATTAAAAATAGGATCGACCCTATGGTCACCACTTAAGACCAAGCCTGTTATTGTGAAAAAAAAATAGTTGCAGGAAGATAAAATCCAGGCAGCTTTACTTTGATTATATTAAATTAATTACATTATACTATATTATATTATACTATATTATTTTGGCTTATATTTTTACTGATATAAATTAATTGTTAAAAGCTTCCTCGATAGTCTGCAATTAGCGAGGATTTCAAGCAGCAATGACTTTGAGAAACATCCATCTTGTGTCTCAATCCACTGATGACCTCGCAGATTCAGTCCAAGCCACATTCCTACCTTCAATCACTGACAGAGCTCTCTTGAAATATTACATTTTGATTCTATTTTATTATTTTTAAATGGACTTGGTCATTCTCCTTCCTTTGACCACCTTTTGTTCAGTCAGGTGGATGATAAAGTGGGTTTTGTTTCCACTTTTCTACAAGGTAAAACGTGATTCCGAGCCTCACACTCCTCTGTACATACAAAGGAACAGTGAAAATGGAAGGAAGTGCTCCCACCCCCCTGGGAGCTCCATCCCTGCCCTGGGAAGGGCCATCACTCACTCCCAGGAGGATGTTCAGGCAACCCTGGGCAGGTGAGATGGACACCCCAAAGGGGAGGTGGACACTCCAAAGGGGAGATGGACACCCCAAAGGTCAGCTCCCACATGGAGCATGCACTCACTCACCTGCTCTGGGAAACCCTTCAATGAGAGCTGAGAAATTGAGTTAAAGTAGGAATAAAGAATCCAGGGAAGAAGTGATGCCTGGGTCCTCTCCCCTGACTCCTCAGCCTGTGCTTTCTTTCCAAGACTTCCTTCAGGCTAGCTCCCAGTGTGAGCCACTGCTGCTGGACTGCAGAAAAGCCACCGCCAAAGCGACACAGAGAAGTCTTCCTCTGTGACAGACACCCAGTGCTCCCCTTTGCCCAGCTCAGGGGCACCCCAGAGGTGTTCAATGCCAGGCAGTGCCAACTGGACAAAAACTGCCAGAAATGAGAGCATTTCATGCTGAAATGCCACTGGCAGAGCTGGGGTGCCAGGCAGGGAGCAGCCACCGCAGTGGGAGCATCAAGGCAGGCAGGGACTGTGCACTCCTCCCTGAGAGGCAGGAGAGCATCATCACCACAGCAGTCTGGAGATCCCAGTGGGGTGGGGTTTGACGGGGAAGGATGGGTTTTATCCAAGGAATAAAACTTCCACAGTGCTTTCGAGACCCTGGGGGTGGTCCAGCATCTGGTTAGTGGGCAGATGGTGTCACTGGGAGGGCACAAAAGGCAAAGGGGGCCAGCAGTGCCGAGGGGATGCAGGTGCTCTGTGGTGCTCCCTGGTGCTCCCTGGTGCTCCTGCTGCACTGCTGAGGGAAGGGAGTGGGCAGGGAAAAGCCCCGTGTCCCACCAGGCTCAGCTGCACGGCACAGGGGACCTGCCTCGGGCAGGGGAGGTGCCAAGCCCCAGGACAGGGACTGGCAAACCTGCTCTGAGTGCCCAGGGGCCTCGTCCCACGCAGGTCACATCCGTGTGCAGGCAGTGGAGAGGAACTTGGGACAAGGGGTGGAGGGACAGGACAAGGGGGAATGGCTTCCCACTGCCAGAGGCAGGGCTGCTCCTGTTTCCAGTCTGCATCCCTAACCTACATTTCCACCTATTTCTACCACAAAACCTTCTAAACCTGGGAGCTCAGTTTGCCCCTTGGCTTGTGGATGGGAGAGAACCAGGAATGGGCTTTGGGCACACGTGGGACCAGGCAAATCCCACTGTCACCAAAGCACACTTTGCTCGTGGCTCCTGCCACCGCCCCAGCAGAAACCCAACCTGAAGGAATTTGTGCCTGGCCAAGGAAGGAAAGGTTCCACTTCTTCCACACTTTCACAGCTGACAAGGGGGAATGGCTGATAAGAGATGGAGAGGGACCAAGAAGCACAATCTTAGTGCATCCCAGCAAGGTGAGACATCCCACAGCACCACCAGGAGCTGGAGAGGCCACAGCCCAGGGCAGAGCCCCCTCAGCACAGCTCTCTCCAGAGTGGGAGCAGCAGAGACGCCCCTCGGTGGGCTCAGAGGGGGCTGGGGTGCTGGGACACCTCTGTCCTCTCCTGCTGGGTGGGAGCAGAAGGGTCTGCACTGAACTGCAGGGCCCAAGGTCTCCAGCCAGGAGCCTCGTGCTGGGGGCACTCAGCTGGAACACCTCACCCCACCCTCAAACCACCTCTGCCTGCAGCCCCAAGGCCAGGGCGAGCCCTCCCAAACCCATCTTTCCAGCTCAATCCAAAAACGGCTGCACGGCCACTGGGCTCTGACAGCTCCCACTCATCCCTCCTGCCAGCCCCCCTTGGCCAGCCCCTTCTCCAGGATGGAGAGCACACCTGAGCAGAGCTGCACCCACCCACCAACCCCACCAGAAACCCAGCCCCTACCTGCTGGAAGAGCTCCTCTTCCCACTGCTGTTGCTCTCGTCAGCCTAGGACACAAAAAAAGAGGCTGTTTAGGTGAAGAAAGACAAGGCTGCTCTCCAGCCCCTTCCTGCTCCCAGCTGCACCCAAAAACCGGAGATTCTCCAGGAGTTACACACACCCCGTGCTGAGCTCTGGGGGCACCTGTCGGGCACTGAACCCGGAATGTCGGGCACTGAACCCGGAATGTCGGGCACTGAACCCCAGAATGTTGGGCACTGAACCCGGAATGTCGGGCACCGAACCCCGGAATGGCGGGCACTGAACCCGGAATGTCGGGCACCGAACCCGGAACG
>VZTX01030885.1:0-10319 GCA_013400915.1 Pardalotus punctatus | reverse complement strand
GGGGCGGGGGGGGAACCCGGGAATCTGCGTGAGCGCCGGGGGCGGGGGCGGACGGGGTCACTGGGGCCCGGGCCGCGGTCCGGGGCCGCCGGCTAGTGGTCCGCGGGTCCGGGGTGATGGTCCGCGGGTCCGGGGCAGTGGGCGATGGTCACTTGCTGGTGGCCCGTGAGGCCCGGGAGGTGCTCCGTGGTTCCCGGGCACTGTCCGTGGGTCCGGGGTGATGGATGCTCCGTGGGCGCTGGGTGATGGTCAATGGGTCCTGGGCGATTGGCCACGCTCCACGGGCACGTGTGTCCCGGGCAGGCTCCGTGCAGCGGTGCCGCAGCCAGTGGGCGAGTTCCCCCGCGAACCCCGAGCCCTTTGCAGAAGCGCTCCTTCCCCGGGGGTCCCGCAGTGCCCCCGCAGCTCGGGGCGGTCGGGCAGCAGGATGTTCCTGTGCCAGCCGCAGCAGTGTCACCCATCCCCATCCCATCCTATCCCATCCAATCTCATCCCCCGGGGGTCCCGCAGTGACCCCGCAGCTCGGGGCAGTCGGGCAGCAGGATGTCCCTGTGCCAGCCGCACCAGTGTCACCCATCCCCATCCCATCCCATGGATCCCATCCCATCCCCATCCCGATCCCATCCCATCTCAGCCCATCCCCAGGGGCTCCCGCAGTGCCCCCGCAGCCCAGGGCGGTCGGGCAGCAGGATGTCCCTGTGCCAGCCTCATCAGTGTCACCCATCCCATCCCCATCCCATCCCCATCCCATCNTGGCCCTGTTCCAGCCACAGCAGTGTCTCCCAACCCCTCCCATCCCATCCCATCCCATGGATCCCATCCCATCCCATCCCATCCCATGGATCCCATCCCATCCCCCGGGCCGAGCTGACCGCACCGTGTCCCCGCAGTCCCCGGCAGCACCACGGTGCTGGTGGAGCTGACGCCCGACATCCACATCTGCGGCATCTGCAAGCAGCAGTTCAACAACCTGGACGCCTTCGTGGGGCACAAGCAGAGCGGCTGCCAGCTCACCAGTGCCGCGGCCGGCGCCACCAGCACCGTCCAGTTCGTGTCCGAGGAGACCGTGCCCAGCACGCCGGCTCAGAGCACGAGCAGGACCATCGCCTCGGAGACACAAACCATCACAGGTACCGTCACCCAGTGCTGGTGGCACTCAGCCGTGCCCCGTGTCCCCAGCACACCCAGCTCCAGCCGCGGTTTGCACATCAGCCGTCGTGTAACCAAGGAAATGAAACAGTGCCGTGCTGCCTTCTTGGGTTTATTGTAACAATAGTTGCTTAATTTGCTAATTGAGATACAAGTTCTCTCAGAGAATTGCTCAAGTCTATTGTGTTGTATAAGCAGCTTGCGCAAATTAATTAAAATTGTCAATACTTATGAAAAATACTGAAATTACTATGCATTTTATTTTTTTTTTAAGAGTATTCTTGACAGAAAACAGACACAGAATTGCTGTCAGGCACCATTCCAGACCTTTTTATGTGAGAACACTGCATTCCCTAGCATTGCTCCCACAACTAATTGGCAGGAAAAATATTACTCAAAATTTCTGCCTGTGTGAAGATTCAAATGAGGTCCCGATCCTGGAGACATTTAAATGAAATTAGGATTTGTTCCATGTATGAAGGTTTGCCCTTCTATATATAGTTTTGTTTTATTTTGGTGTGGGACCTTACTAAACCCCAAATTATTTGACTCTAATTTGGATAGACAGATTAAGGCAGAGAATCTGGAAGAGTGGTGAAACAAACTGAATTCAGGGCTTAATTCCAGGAATTTTTGTATTATAATCCCTCAACTCAGTGTGGGTTTTGGGTGAGTCATTTTTCTGCTTCATATTTACTCATCTTTAAAATGAGGACAGTTCTGTCCATTTGCCCTTTTGGGGTATAGTGTTGTTTAATTGATTTAAAAGCTGCTACTTTGGCTGAGATATTTTCACCTGTTATTCTTGTGAGTAACAGCTAAAAACAGTAGACTTGAAAGAGACTGAACTTTTTGAACAATTATAAAAATAATTTGTGTGATGCCTTTTCACAACATTTGCCACATAAATAACGGTGGGTTGGTTTTTTTTTTTTTTCTTTTCTGGGCTATAACACAGCCAGAGTTGAAAAACAAATATATCTTTATTTGGTATTTGGAAGAGAAAAAGATTTTTCCTTTCCTTCTCCCCTAGGTAAATAGGAACCCAGGAATGGGAATGTTGCTGTAAAAATAAAAAACCAGAATAGAGAATTCATGAAACTAGACAATAATTAGACTTTTTTATTTTCTGATTAGAAAAGTTAATGCTCTTAAATGAAGTTTTTTGTTTAGTTTCTGCCCCAGAGTTTGTTTTTGAGCATGGCTACCAAACCTACCTGCCCAGCGAGAGCACGGAGCCTCCAGCTGCTGCTGTCGTCTCTGCACCACCAAAAGCAAAGTCCAAGAAATCCTCCTCCTCGCTGCCCCTGAAGAAACTCAGCTGCCTCTACCCAGGTGAGATGGGGATTGTACCTTCTGACTTTTCATTTTGACATGGAGAGCTTTCCTGTGGTGACACACACAGGAGATTTGATACCTGCTGTTCATTTCACAGAATGCCGGAATCATTTGGGTTGGAAAAGCCCACCCCAGACTGTTGAGTCCGACCTGTGACCAATCCCCACCTTGTCACCCAGCCCAGAGCGCTGAGTGAAAGGCACATTTCAGGTGCTGAGATTCATTTCTGTGCTCCAGAACTGCAGCACTTTCCCTTGAGCAGAATTCCTGAATGGGGAGCTGTTCCCTGAGTTCCCGGTTGCACTAACTTGAAGTCTTATGTGGAATTAATTAGTTCCTCCAGCATCCTGGAGGTATAGAGCATCCTGGTGCTGTATAGAGCATCTCAGACCCTAGGCAGGGATTCCAGAGAACTTGTTCCAAAGCTTGCAGAAAAGGGTAGGAGTGAGTTGCCTCCAAGGGGAAGCGTCAAAAAACTCAAGTTCACTGGTAAGCTGGTCACTGTTTTAAGCAGATGTGAGTAAACAAGATTAGGAATTAATTTTCTGTTAACACTGAATTTTAAAGAAAATGTTGTTGAAAATTATGTCCAGAATATGGTAATATATTTTTATTATTTGGTTAGGTTTTCCTTGCATTTAATGATCTTTATCTACCTGTTTTCAGGTTGCCAGTTCAAGACTTCCTATGGTATGAAGGATTTGGAACGTCATCGGCGAACACACACAGGTTGATGTAGTTCCTATATTTTCTTTTGGGTTGGTTTCCTCCCTTTACCTTTTCACAAAAGCCATTTTCCTATGAAGTCATGTCTCTATAAATAGGCTGTACATGTCTGTACCTTCTAGTGTTGCCCTGGCCTGTGCCTGAGGAATTGCCCTGTTGGGGACATGCCCCGCTCTGGGCAGTACCAGGCACAGCTGTGACACTTGAACACTGGAGGCTGATTTGGGGCACAGTTCAATTTCTGAGTGCACACCCTGTGTTTATCAGGGTGCAGCATGGTGGCCGTGTATAAACCTCATTTGCTCTGAGGAATTCCATGATTTCACCTCCCAGTTTGAGAGCTGCGAAGGGCGGCGGCTCCAGAGGCTCTGCTCTTTGTTGCAAATCCACCTCAGCCTCGTGCCCAGCTCCCACAAACAGCTCCCTTCCCCAGTCAGAGCTGGTGTTTATTTTACCAGCACCTCCTCCCGCTGCCCCAACGCTGAGCGTGTGCTGCTCTTGCAGGAGACAAGCCCCACAAGTGCGAGGTGTGCGGCAAGTGCTTCAGCCGCAAGGACAAGCTGAAGATGCACACGCGCTCGCACACGGGCGTGAAGCCCTACAAGTGCAAGCACTGCGAGTACGCGGCGGCCGACAGCAGCAGCCTCAACAAGCACCAGCGCATCCACTCCAACGAGCGCCCCTTCAAGTGCCAGATCTGCCCCTACGCCAGCCGCAACTCCAGCCAGCTCACCGTGCACCTCCGCTCGCACACAGGTGGGTGCTGTGCTGCACGCCTGTGCGGCTGTGCAGCTCCCAGAGGGGGTTTTAAGGCATGTGCNCGCAACTCCAGCCAGCTCACCGTGCACCTCCGCTCGCACACAGGTGGGTGCTGTGCTGCGCGCACGCCTGTGCGGCTCTGCAGCTCCCAGAGGGGGTTTTAGGGCATGTGTAGGTGTCTCGATGCCCAAAAGGGATGGTGTGAATCCCAAAAGCACCTCTGTGGGTGTAGAATCTATTAGGGCAATATAGCTCCACTGAAAAGACGTGGAAGCAGTCAGGTCTGACTCTTGGTAGGCTTTGCCCTAAACTGCTGTTGGAACTCTCAGATGTTCTCAGTCAGTAGAACTGAAGTGGTGCTGATAACTCTTCAATCCCTGTACGGCCCAATCATTTCAGAGCTGGACTCAGTGATCCCTTCCCATTCAGAATATTCTGTGATTCTGTGATCTAATTTATTGATTGATTAGGAGCATCGAGGTTCCTATCTAATTCTCTCAAATCTGGTCCACTCTATGAGAAACACTGGAATAACTTTATAATTGTAATAGTTACAGCAGTGCAAATCTTAGCTGCCTAATTTAATCTTCCTTGCATCAGTAAAATAGCAAGAAATTAGCAATTTAAATTACATCCTTTTTTGACCTTTTTTTGTGGTCCCTTCCCTATGCAGAGTGATGGACATTAACAGTGCAAAACAAGCAGCCAGAACTATATTCTGCCCATAGAATTTTTGCTCTATGGGTAGAAAGCCTCTAGGCTTATAAACTCTGTATCGTTTTCTATTTGTCTGAGCTTCATTTAAATCAGATTTCTCTTTTAGGGATTGTTCCTAAAACAGGTTTGCTGTAAGGATGCTGCTGTACTGTTGTCTTTGTACAGTTGTTTCTCTATGTTGTGTTGCACCTAATCCAGGGTACTGGATTAGTTTCTGTGTTGTCTTTTATACATTTGATTAGTTCTGTGAATTTTAGCTGCAAGGTGGTTCTGGTTCAGTGATTACTAGATTAGCTTTGAACCTCTCCTGCCTCTGCTTCTGGATTCGAGTCCTAAACAACAGCAGTTTGGATGTGTGCAAGATGGGATTTATTTGGAGGGGAGAAAAGAAATAAATCCCTTGTGCATTGGGAAGGAGGGGAGGGTTAAGCCAATCTGTCTCTAGCAGAAAAGAATCTTTTATAGTTCAAAATTGTGCTGTGATGGAACAGGCAGGACTGGCAGGTTGGTGTACAACTCTGTTGCTGCATTAATGTGATGGTCAGCCAGAATAGAGGGGGCTGCCAGAAGTGACCTGTCACGCTCTGGCTGCAGAATGTGTCACATCAGAGCATTTCTGTGCCCTTCTTACCTGGGCAGGAGTGCTCTGAGTGAGCCCCTGGGAATGCTCATGGCTCTCTGGTGTTTCCAGCAGAGATAGATTTCTGTGCCATTCAATATTCCAGTAGTTGGGAAGGGATTTTAGGTTAACCTTTCTTTTTGGCAGATCAGTCTGTTGCATCTTTAGCAATTGGATTATGCTAAAATTCAGTCTTTATTTTTGTTGTTTCTTCCATTTCTCCTATTTTTTTTTTTTTTTAATAAAAGGACTCTATTTGCTGAAAGGAGGCATGAGAATTTTGAAAATAGTCGTTTTATCCCTGTTAGGTGCAAAGCTGTCATGCACACACGAACAACTTTAGGAGAAAAGTAAGACTGGTATGGAGAATAGATTGCTTACTGGAATTAAATTAGTAATCCTCTAGAAGGTGAGTGTAATCCCCATTGCTCAGGGTGAGATCATCTACGCAGAATTACTTGGTGAACTAGTCACTGAACATCAGCTTGCTGTTGAGTGAAACTGCTCTTAGAATTAATCCCAGGGTCAGACACAAGTTTTTTCTATATCCTGTGTCAGTTAGGCAGTTAGGGATGGGCAGAAATTTAAAGAAATACACATTTTAAACTTTAACTACTCTCTAAACCAAAAGAACCAACATAGTTTGCTATATTCTTTCTCATGTATTGTGCTACCCTGTATATGAAAATTAAGTCATTGAAATATGAACTGTGCCTTCATCAGCAAAGCAGATAAAAATTCAGTAGCTGAGTGTGCAGCTGAGGATATAAAATGAACTAGATGAACAAACAGTGCATCTTCATTAATAAAGTCTGTTTAATATAGATAGTACATCATGTATCTCAATTATTAAACAGATACATGGATTAGCACAGTAGGCCACAACTTGATTTGAAAAATATGCAGCTAAACCTATGACATATGTAGCTGGATAAGCAAATTATGCAAAATTATACAGCTCTCACAAACTCTATAAAATATTAACTTCTAAAATAAATCAGCCATTTGCAGTTTGATTATTAAAGAGGATAAATGCTTGTTGAACTAAATACACTTTCTTTTTCCTTCTCTCACCAAGAGTGTCTTAGAACCTAATAACACAATTCTTCCACTTTTTCAAAATAATAACTGCCTAAAGGCTTCATGCTCAGGTGTTTTAGAGGACCACATATTTAGATTAAGGCAAAGAAAGGGAACAATTAATTAGTTAGATTGCTAAATTTGCTTTGGATTAGTTTTTAATGGCTTCAGAACAGACTCAGGGAATTGATTAGGGATTAGCACAGCTCCACCTTAGTGTGGTCATGGATACCGTGACACCAGCTTGCAAATAAAGAAAATGCAAAATAATGGTTTAGATCCAAGTGTGTCAGACCAGGTCATAATCCCGTGTCGTTAAATTTCCCTCGACCTTGAGAATGCACAGTGAGTTCAGAACAAGGCAGCTGTTCGTAACTCATCCCAGCCGTGGATTTTGCTGTCTCCCGTGTAAGCTGAGCTGTGGCTTCTGTTGGCAGGAGATGCCCCTTTCCAGTGCCAGATGTGCCCCGCCAAGTTCAAGATCAACTCGGACCTGAAGAGGCACCTGCGGGTGCACTCCGGGGAGAAGCCCTACAAGTGCGAGTTCTGCGAGGTGCGCTGTGCCATGAAGGGCAACCTGAAATCCCACATGCGCATCAAGCACAGCATGGAGAACACCCTCAAGTGCCCCGAGTGCGAGTTCCAGTGCGGGAACAAGACCAGCCTGCGGCACCACATCCGGAGCCACCAGCCCGAGCAGCCCGTGAAGTGCTCCGAGTGCAGCTACTCGTGCTCCAGCAAGGCGGCCCTGAAGGTGCACGAGAGGATCCACTGCAAGGAGCGTCCCTTCAAGTGCGAGTTCTGCAGCTTCGACACCAAGCAGCGCAGCAACCTCACCACCCACGTCAGGAAAGCCCACGGGGACAAGGTCAAGGGCAAGAAGCACTCGGTGGACAAGAAGGAAGGAGAGAGGCCGAAGCAGGGCGGCTCCAGGCAAGTTGCCAGGCTGGATGCCAAGAAAGCCTTTAAGTGTGACCTGTGCGACGCCTCCTTCGTGCGGGAGGATTCTCTGCGGAGCCACAAGAAGCAGCACAGTCTGTACAGCGGCTCCAAGAGCAGCGAGCTGGCCGTGCTGCAGCTCCAGATGGACCCTGGCCGGCAGCCCAGCGCCCCCATCGCCGTCAGCCACCTCCAGGTGCCCCTCCAGGCTGCTCAGGTGGCCCCGTACAACGAGGGCAGGGTCAAGATCATCGTGGGCCACCAGGTGCCTCAGGCCAACAGCATCGTCCAGGCCGCCTCGGTGAACGTGGTGCCCCCCGGGCTGCTGGGCCCGGCGCAGGAGGAGGTGCTGGGCAGCGGCCGCCTGCAGCTGCTGNCGGCCGTGGCCGCAGGGGACGCGGGGGCCGTGGCGCAGCCGGCCGTGCTGCTCGCCACCCACGAGCAGGGCGAGGCCGGCGCCCTGCACCAGGCTCTGATCCCCGGGGCCACCCCTGGCCACGAGCCCTCGGCCGGCCAGGCCTTCATCGCCAGCTCCGGCATCAGCTGCTCCGACCTGGAGGGGCTCAACGCCCTCATCCAGGAGGGAGCCACCGAGGTGACCGTGGTCAGCGACGGCGGGCAGAGCATCACCGTGTCCACGGCTGCGCCCCCCCCTCCCATCTTCTCGTCCTCGTCGCACACGGACGGCCCCAAGCAGACCTACTCCATCATCCAGAGCGGGGCACACACGGCCCTGCTGTGCCCCGCGGACTCCATCCCCGACTAGGGGCTGCTCCTGGGCACCGCTCTCTCCCGGGGCGCTGCTGAGTGCGGCAGGAATGCACAGGGCATGGCTCCATGCAGGGTTGCTCCTCCAGAGCCAAATACCTTCCACTTCCACGTTTGATTTGTCTGCACGTGGAAGCATCTTGTGTGTGAAGAGGATATGTTTGTATTTCTGGGCCACGGCAGGGGCCCTGCTCTTTGGAGAATCAAAGCGGCTGTTGCCAGCGTTCCCAGGCAGTGACATTCCCAGTGACATTCCCAGAGTATGGCTCTTGTACCGTGCTGCCTGGAAGAAGAAATCCTCTCTCTGGCTGCATTACCTTCACAGCAGCCCGGTTCTTTGATGCACCCACAAAAAACCAATAATCTGAGCCATTCTGGGGGTTATTAGGTGAAGTCTGAGTTCTGTCCTTTGTGGCATTCGCAGCTCCTGGCTGATCTCTCAGAACACCCACAGTGGTTCTGCTGCAGCCCAGGTGAGCTTTGGGGCGGCTGTTCCTGGCTGTAGAAACCGGTAGCACCTGGCAGTGAAATGCTTGTGCAGAGACCGGTGATTGTTTTTAGAAGACAGAAGAATGTTGTCCCTCTCTCGGTAGTAACTGACTTTGTTAGCAACAACACAAATTCTCTCTGGCAGGGTGATGTCTGTCAGAGGTGCTTGTGAATCAAAGAGCAGAATAACTTGAAATATATTTTTTACAAACACTACTTTTGTTTTTATTTTGATGCTGCCTGTTGGGAGTTGCATGGGTGGTAAAAGTGCATTGCGTTTTGGGTCTTCTTTGCAAGTTAAAGGGGAAAAAGGAAAAGATTGAATTTAATATAAAGTTTTTTTTAAAATTCCAATCCATGGTCTGACACTCCAGCATAAATTCAGGTAGGATCACAAGGAGATGGTAATTTATTATTACACAATGCACATTTCTCTAATGAATAAATTCCAGGCTGTATTTAGGACTGTGCAATTGCATGTGCAAAGGTACCACCAGCTAAAAAGAAAGCCGTCATTTTCACATACTCGGTGGTGTAACTGAACTCTGCAGGCAGGATTCCCTCAGCTCCCAGTGTTCTGTGTCATCCATAGGTGGTGCCAAAGGCCCAGGGAAACTCTGGAGTGTGCTCTGGCTCCTGGATGGTGTTTCCTGTTTAACACTTGCCTGCAGAAACATTTCAAAATTCACTTTTAGAAGACGTTCCCAAAAGCCCAGTAAAAATCTCGCTGTCACTTAAGATAAAAAGCAGCAGATAAAAAGAAATGACCGAAGTTTTCTACAAGAAGCAGATCTGTGGCCAAAACTTAACCTCACAATTTATGTTAAATTGATACTATTTTACTCCCTGTTAATTAATTTTACCCTGTACATAGTTCACAGCTGCAGAACTGTCGGGCACTACAAGAATGATAAAAATCGAGGGATTTTGGCAAAGCTGCCGGTTTGAACTGTGGTTTATCTGTGCTTGCCCTTGGCCAGGGGATGCAGCACCATCTCCAGAACTGTCACGTTCAGTCCGGTGTCACACTGCCACAGCTCTGTTACCTGCATTGCAGCTTCTCAAAAAGCCTTGGGAACCTTCTAAAGTAGGAAACCGGTGATTTGTCATATTGCAAAGACTCCCCTTGGTTCTGGTCCTGTGTGTGCCTCAGAGATAAACAGGAAAGATAACAAAATGTGTGAATGAATAGACAGAGCTTAGTGCTGCTTCTTCAGGGTTATTTAGCTGATTGCATCATGTCTAAATGAACAATCTAGAGACTTCTTTCCTCCACCCTAAAAAAAAAAAAAAAAGGCAGCTGATAACCAAGGCTGACATGGGGACAATTTATTTTCAATTTTCCCTTCCAATATTCTGGCTTTATTTCTGTGTATGACAGTAATGGTGTGTGTTTTGGAGCTGGCAGGGGCAGATTGTTTTAATCTCTGATGTTCACTTAATACATTCTTCATGTTATCAGCAGAACTATCCCAGGAGGGAGCCTGGTAATTCAGAACAAGTGTCTCTTGTAGAGCTCCCCTGCTTTTGAGCACATGGTAAATAAATCCTATCCCTGCCTCCCCAGAGCTCTGCCAGAGCCTCGGAGCTCAAACTGTCTTTTTGCAGGACAAAATACTGGGATGGATTTTTGTTCCTGCTGCCTGGAGAGCCCCGGTCTCCCCTGGTGAGTGCTGGGCTGGGAGCAGAGCGTGGTGGGAGCTGCTCACACTGCACAGCCCTGGATCCCAGAGGA